>BQMB01001358.1:0-50438 GCA_027943415.1 Closterium sp. NIES-67 | reverse complement strand
AGCGTTGCAGAGGCGCTCGTCTCCTCCGCTTATCCTAGCGAGGGGGGTTGTCGAGAGACCCCCCGGGGTTACCCTTGAGAAGATCCTCGGGGAAGGGCCAGAGGTGCAGAGCTTGGAGGCCTATGGGCACACTGGCCCGCTATTAAAGCAAGATATAATAATGACCCCCCTTTTTAGCTGGGCCCAGCTTGATAGGGGGTGTACAATAGGCAAAACGAGCCCGGCGCACGAACGTCAGAATGGAATTCCATTTCGCCCCTGGGCAGCTGACCGCCCATGGAGGTGTGGCAACACAACGAAAAAACAATGTGTGCGACATGACTAGAGCACCTAGCGACCCAGACGGCTCATGTCAGTGGGCTGCAAGAACGCGCGCCAACTAGAAACGGGTACCATATGCCCCCAAAACAAAAACAACTCATGAACCCATGTGAGGGACCTATGATTACGAGTATTCCAAAAATATAAAAGGGAACAGATACAAAGTCATCGCATCATAAGCTGCTAGTGACGCCGTACACATTTATCAGTGCGTGCCCGGTCTTAGAGGCTTAAAATTACGATAACCAGAAACGTACGCCAACCCGTCTCTGCTATAAAAGCCGTCAGCTGCATCGGGAAACGCGGTAGCCACAAACAACGGATGTGCGGCCCAACCATAGGCTTCCCGGGCTCGCCTTCTACCTCGTCGCGCTAGCCATCACATGCGGCACGCGTGCAGACGAGGTTGGCGCTAAGCTGCCCTGTGACCGAGGCGCAAAGAAAACGAGGTCCCCGCGCAAGACACTGAATCGAGAGACCATGCGCCTCGCACCTCGAGCCACGCGCTGTGGGCTCGTTGCTCGCCGCCGACTAAACCTAATCTTGATATGGCGCGGGAGCTCCAGCCTCCCCACCCGCCAGCCAGTAAGCACATCCCGCGAGAGGAGGCCAGGAGGAAAAAGAGGGGTGGCTACGGCAAAATGTGCAGGGGTGAGGGGGTTAAACTGAGAGAAGGGCTGGGGGAAAGGGAGAGAAGGGCAGGGGGAAACGGAGAAGAGGGCAGGAGGAAATGGAGAGAAGGGAAGGGGGAAAGGGAGAGGAGGGGAGGGGGAAAGGGAGAGGAGGGCACGGGGAAAGGGAGAGCAGAACAGGGGGAAAGGGAGAGGAGGGCAGGGGGAAAGGGAAAGAAGGGCAGGGGGAAAGGAAGAGGAGGGGAGGGGGAAAGGGAGAGGAGGGCAGGGGAAGGGGAGAGGAGGGCAGGGAGAAATGGAGAGGAGGGCAGGGGGAAATGGAGAGGAGGGCAGGGAGAAAGGGAGAGAAGGGCAGGGGGAAAGGGAGAGAAGGGCAGGGGGAAAGGGAGAGGAAGGCAGGGGGAAAGGGAGAGGAGGGCAGGGGGAAGGGAGAGGAGGGCAGGGGGAAATGGAGAGGAGGGCAGGGGAAAGGGAGAGAAGGGCAGGGGAAAGGGAGAGGAGGGCAAGGGGAAAGGGAGAGGAGGGCAGGGGGAAGGGGAGAGGAGGGCAGGGAGAAATGGAGAGGAGGGCAGGGGAAATGGAGAGGAGGGCAGGGGGACAGGAAGAGGGGCAGGGGGAAAGGGAGAGAAGGGCAGGGGGAAAGGGAGAGGAAGGCAGGGGGAAAGGGAGAGGAGGGCAGGGGGAGGGGAGAGGATGGCAGGGGAAAGGGAGAGAAGGGCAGGGGGAAAGGGAGAGGATGGCAGGGGGAAAGGGAGAGGAAGGCAGGGGGAAAGGGAGAGAAGGGCAGGGGGACAGGGAGAGAAGGGCAGGGGGAAAGGGAGAGAAGGGCAGGGGGAAAGGGAGAGAAGGGCAGGGGGAAAGGGAGAGAAGGGCAGGGGAAAATCGAGAGAAGGGCAGGGGGAAAGGGAGAGAAGGGCAGGGGGAAAGGGAGAGAAGGGCAGGGGGAAAGGGAGGGGAGGGCAGGGGGGAAGGGACCATCCTCTCCTGCTCCCCTTCTCTGCCTCTCCCCTTATCTCTTAAGCTCCCCTTCTCTCCAGCTCCCCTTCTCTCCCGCTCTCCTTCTCTCCCGCTCCCCTTCTCTCCCGCTGCCCTTCTCTCCCGCGGCCCTTCTCTCTCTCTCTTCCCTTCTCTCTCTCTCCCATTCTCTCCTGCTCCCCTCCTCTGCATCACCCCTCATCTCGTAGGCTCCCTTATCTCCCTCTACCCTTCTCTCCCGCTTCCCTTATCTCCCTCTACCCTTCTCTGCGGCTGCCCTTCTCTCTCTCTCTCTCCCCTTCTCTCTCGCTACCATCCTCTCCTGCTCCCCCTCTCTGCCTCTCTCCTCATCTCTTAGGCTCCCTTATCTCCCGCTCTCCTTCTCTCCCGCTCCCCTTCTCTCCTGCTGCCCTTCTCTCTCTCTTCCCTTCTCTCTCGCTCCATTCTCTCCTGATCCCCTTCTCTGCCTCTCCCCTCATCTCTTAGGCTCCCTTTATCTCCCTCTGCCCTTCTCTCCCGCTCTCCTTCTCTCCCGCTCCCCTTCTCTCTCTCTCCCCTTCTCTCTTGCTACCATCCTCTCCTGCTCCCCTTCTTTGCCTCTCCCCTTATCTCTTAGGCTCCCCTTCTCTCCAGCTCCCCTTCTCTCCCGCTCTCCTTCTCTCCCGCTCTCCTTCTCTCCCGCTGCCCTTCTCTCCCGCTGCCCTTCTCTCTCTCTCTTCCCTTCTCTGCCTCTCCCCTCATCTCGTAGGCTTCCTTATCTCCCTCTACCCTTCTCTCCCGCTTCCCTTATCTCCCTCTACCCTTCCCCCCTCTGCCCTTCTCTCTCTCTCTCTCTCTCTCTCTCTCTCTCTCTCTCTCTCTCTCTCTCTCTCTCTCTCTCTCTCTCTCTCTCTCTCTCTCTCTCTCTCTCTCTCTCCCCTTCTCTCTCGCTACCATCCTCTCCTGCTCCCCTTCTCTGCCTCTCTCCTCATCTCTTAGGCTCCCTTATCTCCCGCTCTCCTTCTCTCCCGCTCCCCTTCTCTCCCGCTGCCCTGTTGTAAAATATATATCTATACAACATGCATGCCTAGATTAGGAGGTGTAGTCATTATAATTATTGGGGGGTTGTTGGTTGGGTTGACCAACCCCATATTTGGGTTGGTCAAGATTGGATTTGGTCCTAGACATTTGGTTGGGACTATTCCAACCAAATGGTCCTTGGTCCTAGGAACCAACCAATCACCAAGCACCACACTTTGTGGTTGCTTGCCTTCCAAGCAATCTCTCTCATTGGCCCACATTGTGGCCAATCGGAGAGCACAACACTTTGTGGTTGCTTGCCCTACAAGCAACCTCTCACATTGGTCCACCTTATGGCCAATAGGAGAGCTTCCCTTCCAACTCTTCCTTGCTCCTTGTTTTGTACAAAAGAGCCTCTTGGCTCCCTACTCAACTCAATCTTTTCTCTTCCAAGCTAGTTCCTTCATGCCCTTCTCTCCCGCTGCCCTCCTCTCTCTCTCTCCCCTTCTCTCTCGCTACCATCCTCTCCTGCTCCCCCTCTCTGCCTCTCCCCTTATCTCTTAGGCTCCCCTTCTCTCCAGCTCCCCTTCTCTCCCGCTCTCATTCTCTCCCGCTCCCCTTCTCTCCCGCTTCCATTCTCTCCCGCTGCCCTTCTCTCTCTCTCTCTTCCCTTCTCTCTCACTCCCGTTCTCTCCTGCTCCCCTTCTCTGCCTCTCCCCTCATCTCTTAGGCTCCCTTATCTCCCTCTGCCCTTCTCTCCCGCTTCCCTTATCTCCCTCTACCCTTCTCTCCCGCTGCCCTTCTCTCTCTCTCTCGCTACCATCCTCTCCTGCTCCCCTTCTCTGCCTCTCCCCTTATCTCATAGGCTCCCCTTATCTCCAGCTCTCCTTCTCTCCCCCTCCCCTTCTCTCCCGCTGCCCTTCTCTCTCTCTCTTCCCTTCTCTCTCTCTCTCTCCCCTTCTCTCCCGCTGCCATTCTCTCTCTCTCTTCCCTTCTCTCTCGCTCCCATTCTCTCCAGCTCCCCTTCTCTGCCTCTCCCCTTATCTCTTAGGCTCCCCTTATCTCCAGCTCCCCTTCTCTCCCGCTCCCCTTCTCTCCCGCTTCCCTTCTCTCTCTCTTCCCTTCTCTCTCTCTCTCCCCTTCTCTCCCGCTGCCCTTCTCTCTCTCACTCCCCTTCTCTCTCTCTCCCATTCTCTCCTGCTCCCCTTCTCTGACTCTCCCCTCATCTCTTAGGCTCCCTTATCTCCCTCTACCCTTCTCTCCCGCTGCCCTTCTCTCTCTCTATTCCCTTCTCTCTTTCTCTCCCCTTCTTTCTCGCTACCATTCTCTCCTGCTCCCCTTCTCTGCCTCTCCCCTTATCTCTTAGGCCCCCTTATCTCCCGCTCTCCTTCTCTCCCGCTCCCCTTCTCTCCCGCTCTTCCTCTCCGCCGCTTGCCGCCCCTTCTCTCCCGCTGCGCTTCTCTCCCCCTCCCCTTTTCTCCCCCTCCCCTTCTCTTTCGCTCCCCTTCTCTGCCTCTCCCCTTATCTCTTAGGCCCCCCTTCTCTCCCATCGCCAAGCCGATCGCCGCCGCACATGTCGCTCAGCCGCTCGCAGCCGCGCTCGGCGCAACGCCGCTTGCAGCCGCGCTCGGCGCAACGCCGCTCGCCGCCGCGCTCGCCGCAATGCTGCTCCCCGCCGCGCTCGGCGCGGAGCCGCTCGCCGCCGCGCTCGGCACTGAGACGCTCGACGCCGCGCTCGGCGCTGAGCCGCTCGCCGCCGCACTCGGCACTCAGCCCGTCGCCGCCACGCTCGGTGCTGTCCCGCTCGCTGCCGCCCTCGGCGCTGAGCCACTCGCCGCCGCTCTCGGCGCTGAAACGCTCGCCGCCGCGCTCGGCGCCGAGCCGCTCGCAGCCGCACTCGGCGCTGAGCCACTCGGATGTGCGCTCGACGCTGAGCCACTCGCTGCCGCGCTCGGCGCTGAGCTGCTCGCCGCCGCGTCCGGCACGAAGCTGCTCGCCGTCGCGCTCGGAGCTAAACTGCTCGCTGCCGCGCTCGGCGCTTAGCTGCTCGCCACCGCGCGGCAGGGAAAGCTGGTCGCCGCCGCGCTCGGCGCTATGCTATCCGACGTCTCGCTCGGCTCTACGCTGCTCGCATGGCCGCGTGGTCTAACGTCAGACGGCTCGTGCCCGCAAGCTCGGTGTTTGCCTGCTAGGGAAAACGAGCGCCGTTCTAGCCTGCACTCCGGGGAGCTCGACCTAGGGCTGCTCGCGTTGGCGTGCTTGGCAACACCCGCCATATGCAGCGCGCCTACTCTCAGTTTCGCCTGCCTTTCGCATTAGCGCAAATAGCCCTTTTCGAGGGGTATGGCTTTCGTGCCTGGTTGCTGCCCAGGAAAATGTGGTGCCGTATCTGTAACTATTCTATATTTCCAGTTTGCCTACTTACTCTAGGGCTGGCTCGGGGAGTCGGGCCGCCACACAACCAGCGCAAGCTGCAGCCACGCATTCTACGCTAGGGTGCTCTGCGTGGACTGGCATGCCCTCAGCCCTTTGACCGTCAAGTTGTGAACCTAGGTCCAACTTGAAAATCGAGTTGGACCCAGTTGAAACAGGCACAGACGTGCGGGCTGCCCTACCATCGCAGGTGAACGCTCCTCGCCTCAAGCGATGCTTTCGCCGCCGCGCTTATCTACGTGGATTCTTTACCCGTGTTTCTGGCTGGATGCTGCAGTTTTTGTTCCCGCGCACCAATCGCTGTCCTGCAAGGCTGTTTTCCCTCCTACCCGGGGTAATAAGAAACAGTGACCCTGAACCCCCTCGCTACAAGGCTTGGTCCCTTGGAAAAATCCCACACAACCCCCTTTTGAAGTTGGCCCGCCTTCACTATTCTCCATTCTCGCTTTAACAAGCCCTTTTAACTCAGTGGTTAGTGTCACAAGACTAGCTTAGCTAGGAAGCCATAGAATGGCACAAGGTTTAGCTAGGAGCTAGGAGGGGCCATGAGAATGGCGAGAGGTTTTAGGCTAGGAAAGTTGAGGAGAGAAAAGAGGAGATTAGGAAAGAAGAGAGGGGGATACAAGGAGGGGTGTTGTACCCCCTACAGTAATGTTCAGTAGCATCTAATCTACCAAGCATACACATTATAAAACTCAAAATATAATTTAACAGTTAGTGGCTGAGTTCTGACAGTCCCAGGCGTAAAAGGCTACAGCAAGTGAAGGTTCGAAGCACCAAACCCCCAACTACTATTCAGGTGAGAGATTCCGCACCAGTAATACATATGCCGTAAGCGAATACTTGTGGTAACGCGCGTGCTCTTCGATCTTTCCTGTCTCTGGATAACGGATTGAACTGTTGAAAAATCCCCCGATGCCAGAAGATTGCACGAGGAGTTCAAACTCGAATCCCCAAGTATAGAAGTCGCGACCATCAGATTTGAGATTGCTAAGAAATCTGCTTGATTTACGACAACTTTTGCAACGAATGGCCTTGCTTCTGCCATTTGATGTTGTTGCTGCTGTGGTTGTTGTTTTTGTGGTTGAGCAGGTTGCCAATGGAAGGCAAAAGACCCAGCAGATTCATCTCCAGGGGTTGAAGGCCCAGCGGCAACAACAGGTCTTGCACAACTCAAGTTATCAACGCTCATAGAAGCTCTAGGATGCGCTGGAGCTTGTTGTTGTTGCTGAATAGATTGATTAGCCATCAACAAAGCGAAGTCAAATAGATCGTCTGTAGAAAGACCAAAAGTAGGAGAATTTGTACTTGAATTTCCTGTCTTAGCGGCTAACATAATTATAGATCTATGACTCAAGCTTAGGGGCGTAATCAATACCAGCTTGTATCGGTTCTTGTTGTCTGAAATGCTAGCTTAACTAGGAAGAAAGGCCGCCATGAAATGGCGGCCAGAGGTTTAGTTAGGGGAGGAAAGTGCCGAGAGAAAAGAGAATCGATTAGGAAGAGAGAGAGGTACAAGGAGGGGATTGTACCCTCTACAGTAAGGTTCAGTAACAACTGCCAAGCCTATTAATTATATATAACTTATATAATTTTAACACACCCCCTAGGCTTGGTAGTCCCACACCCACCCAACACACCCCCTAATCTAGCACCCCTTTCCCAACAGCTACTACTACTCCAGCAGGGCCAACCCCAAGGCCCTGGAGATGGCGACGGCGGCCGTCACGGCCGCGGCGACAGTGACGGCGACGACGGGCGTGCGGCGGCAAAAGGCCTGCGGCGACGACAGCGGCGACGGCGACGACTTCGGCTTACGACGGCCGTGAGGGCAGCGGCCCCCGCCCTTCCGGCGGCGTGTCCAAACTCCGCACAAGGGGAACGACCGGCGAGAGTGAGGCGGCGGCTGTGGCGAAGAGGGGGGGGGACAGAGGAAAGGGGGGTAGGAGCGGGGCTTCGGATTCTTCAGCACGGCGCCATTGCTGATGCCACGCTTACTGGCGTGCGGGCGGGCTGCTTTTCAAGCAGCGATGCAGGTCGTGCGCGACGGCACCAGGCCGACGACACAGCCACAGCACCACGACGGCGACACCACAGCGTGGCGTTGTCGCTGCAGCTGCTCGTCGACGCTGAGACGACGGCACTAAAAGGCCGCCACAGTGGCAGGCAGGAGGAGAGCCGCAACGGCGGCAAAGTAACAACAGGAACGCAGCGGAAGCATAATGAGCAGGCCCGGGACGGGCGGCCTGCTCTGATACCATGTCTGAAATGCTAGCTTAACTAGGAAGAAAAGCCGCCATGAAATGGCGGCTTGAGGTTTAGTTAGGGGAGGAAAGTGTCGAGAGAAAAGAGAATCGATTAGGAAGAGAGAGAGGTACAAGGAGGGGATTGTACCCTTTATAGTAAGGTCAGTAACAACTACCAAGCCTATCAATTATATATAACTTATATAATTTTAACACTTATAACTCTAGTAGCTCTGATACCATGTAGAAGTGAACCATGTGTTTAGGGTAGCCAGATCTAGAGTTGGTGGAACCATGGGTAAAAGTCAGCGGAAGACTTTATACCTTGTATTGGAAATGTCTAAAAATGACAAGGATAATAATAATGGGTAATAAAGGCATATTATAGTCTAGGAAGTACCTGCAGTGGCGGAAACAATTGTCCACATGTTTAGCACATTTTCACATTTTGACGAGCTGTAGCTATAAACATTAAGCCTTAATTCATGGTGGCCATACACGTAGAGAGGAGCAGTTAGAGCACTTACTCAAATCTCCTAAAACCAGAGTAGTATGTTTCATGGTCCTTCAAGATGACAACATTGAATAACAGCACATCCGGACAATTTGTACCGGGGACAGGCATCAAACTAGTTACTAGCAAAACTAGTACCTAGTCAACCGACACTTGGCCTTGATCACCACCTACACCCTCATAGGCATGTTATCTACGAGGTTAGTGCAAACCTTTACACGGATCTTCTCGCACTCTTCCTGGACCCACGCTTTTGCATAAGGGGGTGAGCACTAGGAAAATCGCGAAGTATTTGAACGTATGCAAGAGTACTGTGCACGATTTCATGTTGAATGTTATCTCTAAGACTAGCCATGCTGAGGTGTGGCCAAAGATGCCATTAGTCGATTGGTCTCGTCTTATCATGGATCGTCTTCATCGTACCGTTGTAGGTAAAAATTACGAGCAGAGTGGCGAAAAATTGCGTGTCTGCCACGAAACTTAGGGTAACATAGCACGGTTGACTGTGCATCCTTGCACTATTAGAATCACGCTAGGATCCGTAGGTCTCTGAGTGGTGCAGCAATCGAAGTAGTCGTAACTGGTGGGGAAAAATATCCGGGTTGAGATCTGGTGAGGAAGAGGGTCACTCCAGCGTAACATACTTCCTGCTCCTCTCTACGTGTATGGCCACCATGAATTAAGGCTTAATGTTTATAGCGTACAGCTCGTCAAAATGTGAAAATATGCTAAACATGTGGACAATTGTTTCCGCCACTGTATTCGGAATGTACCTGTTTGTAGCGTAACGCGACTATTCGCGTGACATACTGTAACTAGTGACTGTTCGCGTAACTGAGGGTGGCCTGACCCTTCAGGTGACTGTACGTGCGAACTTTCTGTTCACGTGTTGACTCGCTACTGCTGACGTCATCACCCGCGTCCTTCCATATGAGGTATCGCGCTATTGGTACAGTGTTACATCAGAATGCATAAGTAACCAATGTCGAGTATACTTCAACAGGGAGGGGGTAAGCTTCAAGCCCAGTGCTTGAATACTTGAGTATATAAGCAACAATTTTTTTGTATTCCAAAATCTGGCTTACACTTTATCGCATCCAGTTCAAATGACCACACTCAAGAAGAGAGTCAAGAACCTTGCTCGAAACGACAAAAGCAATCCAGTTTTTGAAACGACAAAATCAATCCAGTATTTGAAACGGTAAAAAGTGTTGGTACCACCAACACACAACCAGGGCTCTCGCTAGGATTTGAGGCTGTCTGAACATGAGACTAAATTTTTGGCGCCCGTCTGACGATAATCTGAAATTTTCGGACGAGTCTGACGTTTCTGACGAAGTTTTATCCGCAGGCTGTTTTTCAGACGAAAAAAAATTGATCGTCTGAGTTGTAATTGCAACTGCGTGGACGCGTAAGTAATTGCAGGGTGTCAAAGGGTATCGCTCGTCTTGAGTTAATCTTTCGCCTGAGTTTTTCTCGGGCCGCTCAGGAAAGATTGCTCTGGTAGGAGACTACCGTTTGGCGAGGGGGAAGCGAGACGGAGGTGGAGACAGAGCCCTTGCAAACCCCTTTCGATGTGATTGGCTAATGGCCTAGAAATTCATCAACGTGGGAGTGATTCGAATGGTCAGGAAATCTGAGCCGTTAATCACCATCTCAGTCGAACGGCTGATAATTGTCGAAATGATCACAATCGATCGTGACCGTGAGGATTTTATGGACTCTCAGTTGACCACACGGGCAACTGGCGGAAATTCCCCTAATGGATCAACTGCTGGTAGAAAATATTTGTTACATCTCTCCCCCGTCTAGAGGCAAAAACATCTTGGATAATAGGGGATGCAGTTGAGCTAATTTTTATGGGTTGTGTGGGAGGGGGAACGTCTGTATAGTAGGCCTTAGCCGATTGTATTTTGTTCTTGGGTGTGTAGGGGGAGTGTCTGTATAAGAAGACTTAGCCTATATTTGTAGGTTGCTTGGTAGGTTGCTTGGTGGGTGGGGGGATGTCTGTACAAAAGGACTTCGCTGATTTTTGTAGGTTGCAGGGTGTGTTGGGGGAAACTCTCTGCGTTTGGTGACTTGGCCGAAATTTCAGGGTTGTGGGCAAACAAGTACAATTTGCCTGTACCAGAGTTTCGCGGGTCTACCACAGTTGTCGGTTTCATACGAAAATGTCCGTGTTGTCTGATTTCGCAGACGAAATATAATACAGTGTCTGTTTTTTTCAGACAAAGTTTCAATAGCCGCCTTAACGTTCAGACGAGATAAAACAGGCGGTCTAACAAATCAGATGAACCTTAAAAAACGAGTCTGTTTTTCAGACCATCAGACCAATTTTGTCTGATATCTGGGGCCCTGCACACAACAATCCATAAAAAAACAATTTCAATAGACACGATCTAGAGAAGATGCAATAGAAGCATGTCAATTCAGCCCCCTCAAAGATGTAATCCAATACCCTCAACAAGCATATAACCCTGCGGTAAAACTCAAGGGAGGAGAAAACATTGATAAAAGAATGGGGTGGATGTATATAACTAGCGCAAAATCGACGATAGCAGGAGAGAGAAACGGAAGTGTGAAGAAATAAAAGAGATTAGCAGGAAAGGGTGTAGGAAAGCCCGACTTAGGAAAGGGAGTGAAGAACGGGAAAAAGAAAAGAAAAGAAAAGAAAAGAAAAGAAGGTGATAGTGAACACCCATTTCTATTCACTAGCTTGTAAGATAAGAGAGGAAAACCAAAGGGAGAACAAAACAAAGCCGAACGGAGGTGGGAGCAAAGAGAAACAACGGGGAAGGGGGGGAAGGGAAAAAGAGATACAAATGGCGAACTAGAGTTTGATAACAATTTTTTGGGAGAGAAACACAGCTGAAGAAGTCTAAGCGTCAACTAGCAACATCCCAAAAATCACAGTGCCAAAATGATACCCCCAAGACTGCCGCGGGTAACTTGAGGGTTTCGTGCTGTGGGGTAACCCTGGGGCTTCCGACTGGGTGACCTCGGGGAAACCGACGGTCAAATTGTCTATATATAATAGTACATGTTATAGGCTAGCTAGGTTCATGCTTTGATAGAGTACAACACATTAGGTATATCCCCTTGTACAACTCTTTCTACTTCACTTTTTCTACGCTGAGATGGTATCACGCTAGGTCAGATCCTCTCACCCACTTCCGCCCTGCTCGTCTACTCGGCGACATACAACAACACGTCGACCACCTACGACGCGTCTTCGAAATTCTTCGACGAGAACGATTGTACGTCAAACTATCCAAGAGCGACTTCGCCCTCGAAAAAATCCAATTCCTCAGACATATCGTAAGCGCTCAAGGAGTTCACGTCGACCCCAAGAAAATCGAAGCCCTGGGTACGTGGAAGACACCCAAGAACGTGAAGGAGTTACAGCAGTTCCTTGGCTTTGCTAACTACTACAACAGGTTCGTGCCACAATACGCGAAGATCGCCGCGCCACTCACGAATCTGCTAAAGAAGAACACGCCCTATAAATGGGAGCCACAACACCAGGACGCCATGGAGCAGCTGAACAAGCACTCACGTCCGCACCCGTACTCATCTTGCCAGACCCCGAACGTGACTATGTCATCGAAGCTGATGCCAGCGACCAGGCAGTGGGAGCAGTCTTGATGCAAGACCAGGGGAATGGCCTGCAACCAATTGCCTACCTCAGCAAAAAATTATACGGGGCAGAACTCAACTACCCGATACACGACAAAAAGGCCCCTGCTATAATCATCGCCTTCAAAACGTGGAGATGCTATCTTGAAGGACGCAAGGCAACAGTCTACACCGACCATTGCAGCCTAAAATATTTGAAGACGCAACCAATCCTCTCCAGGCGGCAGGTCCGGTGCGAGCAGTGCAAGCAGCGTCGGAGCAAGGAGGGGGGACAACGGGAGCGACGACGGGGGAGGCAACGAGAGGGGTGTAACAAGAGAAGCATGCGAACGAAGGACCATAGGGTGGATACCAGGATGGGGAGAGACAGGACGAGCACCAGAGGGGCGACGGACCCAGTGGGGAAGAACTGCGGACTGGGGAGGAGGAGGAACGGGGGACAAGTCAGGGGATGGAGGGGAGCGCAGGGGGAAAACGAGCCGGAGAGGAGTCCGGAGGAGGAAACAATGGGTCGTAAGCAGAGTCACGCACCGGAGGGGGAACAGGCGGCAGAACAGGGGAACCTGGAGCAAGACCAAGGATATGAAGGGCAGATTGTAGCTGCTCCTGCTGCGGTGGCTGCGCCTGCTCCTGATGCTGCGGCTGCAACTGCTCCCTGTCCTCTCCAGGACCTCCAGCGGCACTACGGCTGCAACCGACACTCCCCGAAACAGCACCCCAATACTAGCACCCTTGGACGCACCACCCACAGAACCAGCACCCCCGGAGTTAGCACCCTCCGAACTCGCACTCCCAGAACCAGCACCTCCAAAGTCACCACCCCCAGAACCCGCACCCCCAGAACTAACACCCCCAACACCAACACCTCCAACACCAGCACCCCAAGAATGGGTACCCCCAGAGCCCACTGCTCCCAGTTCCCGCTGCTGTGGCTGCTGAGTTTGCTGCAGCGGCTGCTGTTGTTGCTGAGGCAAGGGGGAGGCGACTGAGGTGACGGGGGTACCGAGGTTGGGGGAGGCGCCACAAGGACAGAAGGCGCGTCCCCAGCAGCTGGGCCCCCAGAGTCAGCCGACTCCCCGGTGCAACCGAGGGAAACTGAGTGGCGTGGGAGACACCAGACTAGGTCGGGTGGTGCGGGAAGGGTGCGGCAGGTAGGGCAGGGACAAGGAAGAGAGGAGGAGGAGGCAAAGGAGCGGTGCAGTGCGGGAAACGCCGGTAGTAGGGGAGCATCTCGTCAAAGGTAATGTCACGAGAGTGGTGAAAACGGTGGTGTGGCTGGTGGTAGAACAACCAGTCAGAGGCGTCAAGCGGAAACCCCAGGAAGTCACAAGGAAGGGTGCGGGCTGAGAGCTCGTCGGCGCGAGTGTCGCGCACGTGAGCAAGGCTGCCCCAAACGTGGAACGCAGACGTGTCACCAGGAGACCTGGTTCAGAGGAGGGTCGGCGAAACCTGTGGCCGCTGGGAGTGCGGCCATAGGTTAAGCTAGTGAGCAGCATAGTGCACGGCGAATGGCTATAGATAATGGGGTGCACCGGCGTGGACCATGAAGGTGCGGGCTACGTCCATGATTAGGCCGCTGCATTGCTCAGTAACCCCATTCTACTGTGGGGAGTCCGGTAGTGTGTACGTCCTGCGGATGCCCTCCGCACGACATAACTATGCTAGAGTGCCAGAGGCAAACTCGCCATCACGGTCAGAGTGTAAGCGACCTACAGGCAGACGGTGGTGGGAGCGAACAGCAAGAAGCCACGGGAGGAGAACGGTAGGCACGTCGCTCCAACGGGAACACTGTGGTGAAACGCAAGAAGTCGTCAACGACGACTAGGAAGTAGTGCTCCCGACTAAGACCATGGTCTGGGAAAGGGCCCCAGACATCTGTGTGCAGTGCCTGTAGCTGTGCTGTGGTAGGAGGAAACGAGGAGGAGTGAGGGGTGGCGCTCTGCCGGCCCTCGACGCAGGAGGTGCACAGTGACGCTACCGACTAAGGTAGGGTGGGGAGCGACGCAGGGAGACCAGTGACTAGACCGCGCTGGGACATGTGCCTGAGACGTGGGAGTGCAGGGTCACCTTAACGGTGGTGTTACATTGTTGGTGCATATTCATTTGCACGTCATCCTGTCGTCTGTTCGCATCATTTCGTTTGCATGTGTTTTGTGTGCTACGTTGTTTGTATGGTTTGTTGGGTTTGCATGTCTTTGCATGTTCATCTTGTGCTTGTGCAGATGTGCTTGGATTGTGCATGACATCGAGCACATTCCAACGAGCCAAGAATTGTTGGAATCGGAGCACATATGAAGAAGTTACGAAGAAATGTTTGATGGATTTGTTACAACTCATTGGAAGTCCTTGTCAGCTGCTACACCAAAGTTGGAGAGCCCTATAACGAGGAGGGACCAGCATGTGTGGGACTTTTGTCCCCACCTTGCAGCTGCAGCATTTGGGGTTTGGAGGCCAACCTGGCACAGTGTGAATTTTGTCTTGCCAGGCTGGCTGAACCTGAGGATGGGGAGTCAAAACTTTGACTCTTGTCATGTTCTTGACCATGGGCCTCCAGGGTCCTTCCCTTTCATCCTTCCCTTCCTACCCCACCTTCCAACTGTGCTTCAATGCCTTTTCTATCATGCCTCTTATCTTGTAAGCTTCAATCATAGTGACTCTGAGGACTGTCAACTTCTCCTAGGGCAGATTACCCCCCAGTGCGCCAAACGCCATAGCTCACTCGTTCAGCTACGGAATCGAGTGATTCAACTTTCAGTGGAAAGCTGACGCTGCCAGCTACAACATATCCGATTTTCAGATCGTTTCACCGATTGGAGTTTTTGATATAGCTATTCGAAGGTCGCGAGTTTTCTGGGCGTCATAACGAAGTGCTGCAGAAATTTCCAAGGAGCCATTGAATCATCTGCTTATAGCCTTCTCTAACCAACAAGTGGTATCAGAGCCTATTATCACGCATTTGGGACCTAAAATACGATGGGAGATAAAGAGGACTCTGGTGGAGGTGATACTTCAGTCCAAGGAGGCAGCTCAACCCAAGATTCTGGCATTGCAGCGCAAAGGGGAGCGCATACAAGCCAGGGGTCACTGCTTAAGGAGGTGCTGAAGAACTTCACCATTGAGAAGTTCTCTGGAGATGGCTATGATGATTGGGCATGGAAGATGCAGCTCTACTTTCGACAAATTGGCCTCTTGAAGCTCATGATTGGAACGGAGCCAAGGCCAAAGGAAATGGCAGAGCATGCGGACTGGGATGAACGTTCATCTGCTGGGTACTATCTACTGTCACAAAGCTTGGAGCTGAACCAGAGGCATCACATCATGCATCTGCTACCGGAAATTGATTGTGGGCCCAAGGCATGGGCAGTGCTCAAGGACCTGCACGCTCCGACATCGGTTGCCGCTTCTCTCATGCTGGATCGGGAGCTGTCCATGCTGCGGTTGAGCGAGAATGAACCTGTGCAGCCCGTACTGGACAAGATGAGGGAACTCTACGCGAAATTGGCGATTGCAGGCATCACGTACCCTGAGCAGACAAAGTGTCTCAAGATGCTCAGCCTGCTGCCGGAGTCTTGGCTGCAATTTATAAGCGGACTCAGCTTGCCACAAAACCAAAGTCAATGGACATTGGAGTGGATTCGCACCAAGATTCTGGAAGAAGATTTTCGTCGCTATACACTGCGCGGAGGTGATGACAGCACCAGCGGCTATGCCATGCAAGGGACATGGAGGGATCGAGGGCGTGGCAATCGCGGTCGCTCTTACCACAGCCAAGGTGGTCGCGGGACTTGGAACCAGCAGGGGCGTGGTGGCGCTGGTGCAAGAGGAAGAGGTGGTCACTCCAACAATGACAACAGTGAACCACGCTTGAGGGGAGAGTGCTGGTATTGCAAGGAAGAAGGGCATCCATGGTTTCGCTGCCCTACCAAGCCCGACTGGTGGACCCCTTGGAACCAATCGCAGAAGGGGAATGGAGGAAAACAACCACATGGAGGTGCCAACATGGTAGCTGATCCTGCTAAAGAAACCTCCAAGGATGACAGAGGAATGGGAAATGAGGAGAGGAATGCTGGACAGTTCTACCATGTGTGTGACAAAGATGACAGTGGCACAGCTGTTGCAAGGGCTGGAGAGGAATTGCACCCGCTTGACATGTGGGTCATGGACTCTGGTGCTGCATGGACAATGACACCACGCAAGGACTTGCTGGATGCTGTGCGAGCGCCTCCAATCTCTGAAGTGCGCTCAGCATCCGGACATGCAGTGAAGGTCGCTGGAGTTGGTCGAGCTGCATTCAGAGCACCTGATGGTGGACTGGTTGTGCTGAAGGATGTGTTACTCGTACCAGGGCTGAAGGCCAACCTGATATCGCTGCGCAAGCTAGGCCAGGCCGGAGTCAGCACCACCACCAATGGATCCAAAACATTCAAGGGGCTGCGAGGAGATCGTGTGTTATGGGATTTACACGAAAGCAGAGATGTCTTCAGATCCATGTGGCAGATCCCTGCACTGATATGGGAATCAACAAAGAAGGAGTTGGGAGAAGTAAAGGCGGGATCTGGAGTCCAGGGGGAGTGTAATGCAGTTAGTGCTGCAGGAGTGACGGTTTCTGCAAGGTCGGGGGAGACTGATTGGGAAACCGCACACAGGCGTCTAGGGCATGTGGCTATGCCATTGCTGCAGCAACTGCATAAGGAAGAAGCAGTAAAGGGGCTGAAGCTTTCTGGGCAACCAAATGATACCAAGTGCGAGACGTGTCTGCTGAGCAAGTTCACACGGTTCCCCTTTCACGGCGTAGCTGGGAAAAGCAAGGCAGCACTGGAACTGGTGCACATGGACCTCGTAGGACCTTTTCCAGTCCGAGGAAGTAAGGGGGAAAGGTACTTCCTGACAATAGTTGATGACTGGAGTCGGCTGATGTGGGCATACCCGTTGAAGCAGAAGGATCATGCTGCCTCAACAATACGAGATGACTGGCTGCCGTTCGTCGAGCGACAATCTGGGCACCCATGCAAGAGCATCAGAACCGACCGAGGTGGAGAGTTTCTAGGAGGAGATCTGACTGCGTGGCTCAAGAAACAAGGCATTGAGCATCAGCTAACGACGTCCTATACCCCTCAGTCAAATGGCGTTGCTGAGAGGGCTAATAGGACCATCCTGGAAACTGCGCGAGGGCTGCTGATCGAATCAGGGCTGGGGAACTCCATGTGGCCTCATGCGGTGAGGCATGCTACAGTGGCAAGGAACCGCGTACTCACAAAGGTGGCTGATGATATGTGGGTGCCGCTGGAGAGGTGGCTTGGAAAGAAGCCTCCAGTGGACATGCTTCGAGTGTTCGGATGCATGGCAGTGGCGCATGTCCCTAAACCGTACAGGACAAAGCTTGGAGCATCTGCACTTTGGTGTGTGCACCTTGGGCTTGCGGCAGAGAGCAAGGGGTGGCTACTCTGGGAGCCCTCAAAGAATGTGCTGTTTGATAGTCGGGATGTCAAATTTGTGGAGAACATCATGTATGGCAAGTGGGAGAAGCAGCCGGAGGCAAGGGTCACCCAGCAACTGGAAGAGATCACTATGCACTTCGATCTGTCCGAACCTGAGGACAGCGAAGTCACTGCGCCAACGGCAAGCGGTACTGATGAAGGAAGCAATGAGGATATTGCAGCTGATGCTGAAGTCAAGGATCCGGAGCAGCAGCAGCAAGAGGCTTCCAAAACACCAAGTCTGCCAAAGCGAAGGAAACAGATTGGTGGGGGGACAAAGGATTGGGTGAAGGTGAAAGAATGGGTAAATCCAACCATCTACCCTGCACGTACCAGAATGGCAACGAGAAAACTGCTGAGCTCCACAAGTGGAGGAGCCACAACTGAGCAGCAGGAACAGGCTCAAGGCGAAGATGCAGTGCTGTTCTTGGGTGATGACCAAGAGTCAGATGACGAGGAGCCTGCATACTGCTTTTACGCACCAATACAACCTCCGAGCATGGATCATGCGCTAGCCGGGCCTCAACGGGGGAAGTGGCTCGTTTCAAGAGATGCAGAGTACAACAGCCAGATGGAGAATCACACGTGGGACCTGGTGTACTTGCCAAATGGGAAGAAGGCAATACAGTGCAAGTGGCTGGCAAAAATCAAGACGGATGAGAAAGGAGAGCCATCAGTTTACAAGAGCAGGCTGGTGGCAAAGGGGTTTCAGCAGAAAGAGAAGGAAGATTACAAAGAAGTGTTTGCCCCAACTGCTAAGTCTCCAACGCTACGTGTGCTGCTAGCGGTAGCTGCTGTGCGCAAATGGAAGGTGAAGCAGATGGACATCGTAACCGCTTTTCTGTACGGCATTGTGGAAGAGGAGGTGTACATGGTTCAACCCCCTGGCTATGAGGATGGAACCGGTCGTGTCTGCAAACTTAACAAGGCCATCTATGGCTTGAAGCAGGCCCCGAGATGCTGGTACAACAGGCTGGCCAGTGCACTGGAAGGGATTGGATTCCGTGCGAGTGCATGCGACGAGAGCCTATTCCTGATGGGAGAGGGGGAGTCACTTGTGCTTCTGCTGGTGTACGTGGATGACATCTTGCTCTTCAGCAGCAGTGACAAGGAGATCGATGGGGTGCAGCGGAAGCTCACAGAGCAGTTCAAGTGCAAGTCACTTGGAGAGGCAAGGTACTACCTGGGAATGCACATTGAGCGGGATACTGAACGTGGCTGGCTCAAACTGCATCAGGGACAGTACATCAACACCTTGGCTGAGAAGTACTCTTTGCAGGAAGAACGGGAAGTGGTCACACCTTTGCCTTCCGAGTTCAAACTCATAAAGGCAGCTGAAGGAGAAGGAGTTGAGAGTGAAGACCAGAGGCAATTCCAATCCATGGTCGGGAGCCTACTCTACGCTGCTGTGCATACTCGGCCTGACATCAGCTTTGCTGTGGGACAGCTGGCTCGAGTAGTGCAAAATCCAACAGAAGAGCAGTGTGGTGCAGCGGAGAGAGTGGTGCGCTACCTCAAGTCATACCCTACAGTGGGAGTACAGTATTCAGCCTCTGCTCAACTCAGTCAAAAAGGAGTTGAAGTCCTCAAAGAGAATGGGGAGCAGCTCGGAGAAGGAAAGGTGTTCCTTTCCTGTTTTGCTGATGCCACGTGGGCTTCTGAGCATGAGGATTCATCATCAGTTGGTGGATACATCTGCATGGTGGGAGGTGGGCCTGTAAGTTGGAGGTCCAAGAAGCAGTCTGAGACGGCACTATCTTCAGTGGAATCTGAGTACATGGCGATGTTTCATGCGGCAAAAGAAATCATCTGGCTAAGGAGGCTCTTGAAGGAGATCGGCCATGAACAGACTTGTGCGACACCTCTGTTCAGTGATAGCAAGGGAGCCATTGCCATGGCGCGCAATGCAGTTCTTCATGGGTTGAACAAGCACATGAGGATCAAGTGGCATTGGCTACGGAAGGAGGTGAAGCTTGGGACACTGGATCCGATCTACGTGAAAACTCAGCAACAGCCAGCCGACTTCCTTACCAAGCGGCTAGCTGAAGAGCCACACTGGCGCTGTGCGAGGAAGGCGGGAATGTCCTTGAACTAGAGACGGCGAAACAAGCCGACAGTCTGAGGGGGAGTGTGTTGGTGCATATTCATTTGCACGTCATCCTGTCGTCTGTTCGCATCATTTCGTTTGCATGTGTTTTGTGTGCTACGTTGTTTGTATGGTTTGTTGGGTTTGCATGTCTTTGCATGTTCATCTTGTGCTTGTGCAGATGTGCTTGGATTGTGCATGACATCGAGCACATTCCAACGAGCCAAGAATTGTTGGAATCGGAGCACATATGAAGAAGTTACGAAGAAATGTTTGATGGATTTGTTACAACTCATTGGAAGTCCTTGTCAGCTGCTACACCAAAGTTGGAGAGCCCTATAACGAGGAGGGACCAGCATGTGTGGGACTTTTGTCCCCACCTTGCAGCTGCAGCATTTGGGGTTTGGAGGCCAACCTGGCACAGGGTGAATTTTGTCTTGCCAGGCTGGCTGAACCTGAGGATGGGGAGTCAAAACTTTGACTCTTGTCATGTTCTTGACCATGGGCCTCCAGGGTCCTTCCCTTTCATCCTTCCCTTCCTACCCCACCTTCCAACTGTGCTTCAATGCCTTTTCTATCATGCCTCTGATCTTGTAAGCTTCAATCATAGTGACTCTGAGGACTGTCAACTTCTCCTAGGGCAGATTACCCCCCAGTGCGCCAAACGCCATAGCTCACTCGTTCAGCTACGGAATCGAGTGATTCAACTTTCAGTGGAAAGCTGACGCTGCCAGCTACAACATATCCGATTTTCAGATCGTTTCACCGATTGGAGTTTTTGATATAGCTATTCGAAGGTCGCGAGTTTTCTGGGCGTCATAACGAAGTGCTGCAGAAATTTCCAAGGAGCCATTGAATCATCTGCTTATAGCCTTCTCTAACCAACATATGGCCCTGTCTTTCCTCCGCCGGACTCGTCTCCGGCTCGTTTTCCCCCTTGTTCCCCTCCTATGTCTCCTCCTCTATCTCCTGGCTCGACGCCTCCTTCTCACCTCTGGTCCCGCCATGCCTCCCGTGCTCGTCCTGTCTCTCTTATTCAGCACTCTCATGCTATGTTGCTTTGTTCCCACATGTCTCATCCTCCCCTCCTCCCGTCGCCTCCTCCATTGTCGCTTGTTGTCGCTCCATCTCCTCTATGTGACTTCCTTCGTGCCACTAGTCCTCTTGTTCCTTGGGTCCTTGTCGCCCTTATTACCGACCCGTCTGTTCCTGTCTCGAGTCTTCACGCGCTTGTCGTTGCCGTTGCTGACTTTGCCTCTACCCACTGCCTTGACTATGCCACCGCTCTGGTCTCTGACCTTGCCCGTCCTCTGTCCGTCGGGGGTGCTCCTACCCTTGGCAGTGACGTCCTGGAGGATCGGCAGTATGAGCTTGCTTTCTTGTCTGAGGTTGCGCCTCATTACTGCTCCATGCTGTTAGTCCCTGAGGGGGACCCATTCGCCCTTGACATCCCGATCCCTCGCACCTACGCTGAGGCGACCTCGGGACCCTGGGCCTCTCAGTGGATAGCTGCCATGGACGCGGAGATGGCATCTTGGAGATCCACCGGCACCTACGTCGACGCAGTTCCCCCATCTGGGGTGAACGTAGTCGATGGCCGGTGGCTCTTCAAGGTGATGCACCCTTCTGGAGAGCCACCTGTGTTCAAGGCACGCTATGTGGCTAGAGGTTTCAGTCAGCAAAAGGGTGTGGACTTCTTCCAGACCTTTGCCACGACCCTGAAGATGACTACTCTTCAGGCGTTGCTACACGTAGCAGCACAGCGTAACTACGAGCTGCACTCTCTCGACTTCTCGACTGCTTTTCTTCTGGGCAGTTTGCACGAGCAGGTCTACCTGCGCCGTCCACCAGGCTCTACCAACACCTTCACCCCGGGGACCCATTAGCCCCTCCGGCACCCGGTTTACGGCCTGCGGCAGGCACCGCGCGAGTGGCACGACATGCTGCGTGTTATGTTAGCTGACCTGCAGTTTTTCCCGTCCTCTGCAGACCCTTCGCTTTTCGTCCGTGCTGGCCAGGCTACGTTCTACATCCTAGTCTACGTAGATGACCCAGTCTTTGCTACTACTGATAGAGATGCACTAGCCTCCGTGAAGGCTCAGCTGCTGAGGGGACACACCTACACTGACCTAGGAGAGCTGCGCCGTTACCTTGGCCTGTAGATCTCCAAAGATAGAGCAGCGCGCACCATCACTTTCACATTATCACACTTGGTGTGCCAGGTCCTTCAGAAGTTCGGTCTTCAGTTCTCCTCCGCACAGCCCACACCTCTGCCAGTAGAACACAAGCTCTCTGCTCTAGTCCCTGAGGAGCCTGCAGAGCCTAGTGGTCCTTATCTTTATGAAGACACTTGCTCCTAAAGATCATCAGCAGCACTGTGTATAGCTTGGTCTAGTTCCGATAGCTTCTCACTTGGTAAGACCCTAACTGTGTACTGCCTTTTATATTATCTTGACTAGCCTTGCTGCTCTTGTCTAGTGGCTGGACTAGTATTGCCGCCTTGGGTTACAGTTGTCTAGTTTGTACTGTTGCTGACAGGTCTTCGGACCCTTCCCTCAGAGGCTGGACTAGTAGTGCCTCCTTGAGCTGTGTGCCTCTTGCTAGTCATGGCCCCTTGTCTAGCCTAGGGGGTGTGTCAACATATAAGAACATATATTATAGGCCAGCTAGGTGTATGCTACTATAGAGTACGACGCATTAGCTATATCCCCTTGTACAACTCTTTCTACTTCACTTTTTCTACGCTGAGAAAAATGCCTTTCGATGTGACCCGTAGGAAACCCTTTCCGAGACCTTCGGGTCACCCTCAAGTGACATCAGGGCTAAGAAAGGGGAATGTGGGGGTTACATTTTTCTGAGGCGCGATCTTGATAGACGTTACTCGATGCGCGTACTACAAGGAATTACCATTCCTTACTTGGGTTCGCCACAGCGAGTACTCGGCCCTCAAGTCACATGCCAAACCAGCCCCCGCCGACCTCATCGGCCCCAGCCTGATCCCGAGTCGCCCCGAACCCATTTTGACCCCGTCACCCTCAGGACTGTGCTCTGAGTTATAATTCATAACGCGTACAATAATTGTAATACCGGTATACCTCTCAAATATGGTATGGATCCTTTTTCCAAAAATCATATTGGGATATTCACTGTTTGTTCCCATCCAATGCCCATTCGCTATTAGTAAAACTGATCGATTTCAGTAAATTGCTTTCAGTAAACTGTCGCATTTTTAGATTTCGGATATTCAATTTATTATTGATAATACATACATCACACACACATTTTGGATTACAACGAAATGGTTCATATCTCAGTGGAGGTGACAGCTAATAATCTGAATACACATAACGTGCACAGGAAGGATGGAAACAGAAGGCAATAAGAAAAAATGTTCGGGAAGAACAGGAGGGGAAAATAAAAATAAACAATACTAAAGTAACACTTTACTTACAGTTAGCCTCACAAAAGAGTAACCTCTGTGTACAGCTCTTTCAGGAAAAGAAACTTCGCAAAATGGCATGGCTGACGTGGTGAAACAAGAGGGAAAAATGGGCATACACAGGTAAGCAATGGCAAACCGCAAATATGTGCCTTACCCTTCATCGTAAACGGCATGGAGCCGTTGTAAGAAAAGTGACAAGTTTTAGGAAACAGCAATGTCGATCATGTGCCATGACCTGAATAAAGACCACATCAACGGAAAAAACGGCTGAGGTCCAGAGTTCTGAATGAACATTTGCATTATTCCTGGAAAAGCGGGAATAAGACACGGTTTGAAGTGACAAAACGTCGTAACACGAATGCCAACGTCCGACTAAAGATCAGGCAAGAATGGGAGCTGCGAACGAGGCAAAACCAAAAACAGGGAATCAAACATATGCACTCGAGTCTGTTATGGGTCCACACGCAAACAAAGTACCTGAGGTATTCGCACAAGTACAACATCGATGAGGTGACTGTCCGAGGGCTGTGGGCTTGGGTATCTGAGAGAAGCATAGAAAAATGTATAGCGTTCATTCAGAAAATACGAAATGCGGGGGGTGGCTAACTCAGCCAACGTAGCTGATGTGCATGGTGCAACTCAAAGGACGAGAGGTAAAGACTTTCATGAGAATCATTTAATGACTAGGTTCAGGGTTGAGTTCAGATTATGTCCACTGCTAGGAGCCAGCTTAGCACAACGAAGAACCTGGGTTTGGGGTTGTATTTCGTGGTTTGAGTTTCTGAGTTCGTTGTGTAACACTGTCAGTTGAATACCAACTTCTCGTGGGAATATTGCGCCGAAATCTTTTGTAAAGGCTCTGCTTTCGACACAGAGACAAACATTCTTCGCGAAACCGCCCCGCGGAAACCGCCCCGCCTTTTCGTTCCGTCCTTACCAAGCCAGGTGTCATGAGTTTGCAACCGACGAATCAGTGAAAACACAAGTGTCCTCTCATTGGTCAGCTGTTGGGAGGCCTCACCCATCAATCTCGTACACGTAAAAGTGGCCCCGTCTAGGGTCATACAAGTCTTAAATTTACATCAAACTAGTTCTCCACTTCGCTGTACACACGCGTTTGCAATTGGACGCAAAGCCAGTAGGAACCATCGAGGCCAACACCAGCTTGGCAAGCAGCTCCTGATTGGTTGTCATTTTTCGTGGCAATAGGTAACGAATTGTTTTGCCAGGGTAACAGCTTCGCCTTGCGCACAGGTTTCTCCAGGCACTCTTGGGGGAAACAATGGGGCATCTTGGCATAGGACACCTGTGGGTATCCCTCGCCCCAAGGCCATTTTGCCTTGGCCGAATTTTGGGATGAAGTAGACTAGACTTCCCTAGAGCGTAAGACTAAGATGTAGAGGTGGAAAAACGCAAGCCTGAGCAATGGAGGAGGTAAGGCTGGAGACTGAAGGTGCTTGCCAGGATTTCGCATCTTTGAGAGAAGTGTCTGAGGCAGAGCACTATGTATTTTGGGTTTCTGAAGTATGTCCCACTTTCTATTTCGTTAGAAACTGCCCGGTTTGATTTTTTGTGTGTATATAAAAAATACGTTGTAACTAGAAGCATACTGAATAATGTGTCTAAATTGCTTTTGTGTCCAGCGGCGAGCTCGCGTGTGGCGGGAAACATTCTTTTTGTGACAAGGTAAGACGATTCTCGCCATTGGATGCAAAAGTTGTAAGGTGTGGCATAGGATTGGAACTTGGAAATAAGCTCTGGTGAAAATGGCGAGCTCGTCTCATAGCAAATTGCCAGGTGGCCACTGGCGCCACTCGGTGGAAATAACCGCTTGCAACAGTGACATATCTGAAATATGATATTTTCCAGTCAGAAATTGCCCAGTTGTTGGAAAAATCGCTTGATAGTGTTATTTTTATGCTAAATTTGCTCGCTTTGGAAAATCGAATTGGATGTGTAACGCATAGTGTATCCAGTGGTGAGCTCGGGGGTTTTGCCACACTGGGCGAAAAAAATCGCCAGGTGGTCAGATTCACTCGCCACAAGGCGACGAGGCCACACCCGCCAACAGAATCAAAGCGAATCAATCAGACAACTTTCCACGATACAGGTCATATGCGATTGGTTAAATGACGACTAGCACAAAATTTACGCAGATGCAATTATTCCGTATGTGCAACACCCAAGTACGCAACCCGGCCAATGGAAACAGCCGCAGTCACCATGCAAATTTTTTGTCCCAATGAGTAGAAATCCTGTGATCCACGTCAAAGCGCTCCTGAGTGATCGACAACCAGTTGCGATTATAGATGTGTCAAAATCACCAACAAGGATTACCATTAGCCAATTTATAAGTGGTCAGGTCATTTGTTTTCTTGCATCTCATGTTTTCTACTACCAACATGGCCGTCTCATGTTTCCCACCTTTCACCTTTCACTTGTATTTGCCCACAGGTCCACCTGTTGAATCTCAAGATTCGTTGCCACAAATACATCAACTTGATAACATTCGTTGTAAGATTCTCTTTATTTAATGGCTTAATATTTCAACGGATGTTAATGGCTGTTAGCACTCTAACTTATGAGTTACTCCTAGGCTTAATCTTACAACAAATGTTATACCCATGAGTATGATATCAACAGGTTAGATTACTCGCGATTTAATGGCTGCTAGCACTCTAACTTGTGAGTTACTGCTAGGCCGTTCAAGAGCTTTCTGGTAAAAATCGTTACATTTTGAGTTTCCGACTGTGTACCAGACTAAGTGCCTTCATTTCCCTTTTGTCCAGTCCTCTTTAAGTAAATTCTTCCATCTTTCCCTCATTTTTTTGTTCCTTTCTCTATTCCTTGTTTCCTTTTCTTTCCTTCTACTGCTTGTTGTCCTTTACTTCTTGAACTCCACTATTCACACTCCTCCTTTTGTTTCCTCATCTTTGATTTAGTTTCATGCCTTGATGCTTCCCTTTCTTCCTCATTACTATCGTTTCGCTAACCTCTGTTGCCTCGTCTCTTTCAACTTCATCGGTTTACATCCCCCCCCACACATTATCCTTACTTCCTATCCTCGCCTTCCATTGCTACCTTGGTTTTGTCTGCTTTTATCTTTGCTGCTCCTCTTTTTGCCTTTCTGTTCCATTACCATGTTCTATAAATTTTCCTATCTTGCTCTGTTCTCCCTCCCTTCTCTCTTTCCCTCTTCCTGGCTTTCGTCCCTTACTTTCTTCGATCCTTCCTCTTCCTAGTGAAGTTCGTACGGAGTATTGAAGAGTGTATGACGTAGTTATACGGATTAGTTAGGTTACATGGGAACGTGAAGGTGCATGAGATTGTGTGATTGCTATGTGAGTCCATTTATTATGTACTCTTACTTATTTTGTTTGTTATTTATTTTGTGTTCATTCTTTCCCCCCACTAGTATCCACTGTCCGTCTTATTTGTAAACAGCATGTTCCCACACCGTCGATTCATACTCTTCGTCTCCCATATTGTTTTCTCGTATGCAGCCTTTCAATTCTCGTTTTGCATCATATTCACTATTTTCCATACGCATTGTTGCTCATGCCCTTTGTTCTTTGGCATTCATCAACTCCGTATCTCAATGTTGTGTTATGCTCAATCTCTTTTCATTCTTGTAAATCAGTTTGTCATATTCACGGCTTCCCATCCCCTTTGCTTTGTAAATCGCTATTTGTTTCATGTGGTTCCGTCGCAGGTTTCGTTTTGGAAGCTTCTAGTGTCCAGTCCAGTGTGGTTTCTGCTGCAGTGGGTGGGGATTACATGTAGTGGGATTATATCATTTTTTTTGCTATCATTAGCTTTCATATCTTCTATTTGTTGGTTGCTGTTTTTATAAGCTATTTTATCACATGCCATTCCATCCCATTATCACCCATTCTCATTGATTGGCAATGCATGTCTGTGCTTTTCAAAACAAGAAACCTTGATTCTGTGCATGTCTATCATATCATAGACGGTTCATAGGCGCGCTCCTTGAGTGTAGTCTCTTGAACTGAATTTGATTGGTTGGGTGTCAACAAATATATTTATATCTAGATTAGCTAGGTCATATTTGTTTATAGCCTAGCTAATTTAGTTCGTAGCAAGTACAACCCTAGTTTTGTATCCCTCGACATTTCCCCTTAATCACACCTTTCCCGCTACTCTAACTTGGTATAGAGCTAGGTTAGATTTTTTCCGCCGCTACTCAAACTTCCCCCATTACTCATACTTCAGCCGTTTTTTTTGTTTGTTTGTTTGTTGTTTTTTTCTTTCTTTCTTCTTTCTTTTTTCGCGCGTGTGGACCTCTCAATTTCGCGCACCCCCTACCCTCCAATTCCGCGCACTGTAGCCTCGACGCACTCCCCCCTAGTGTTCGCACTGTTTCGTACGGCAGCGAGCAGGCCGGCGAGCCGGCAAGCTCACTAGCACGCTTGCCAGCAGCATGCTAGCCGACGTACCAGCCAACGTACCGGCCGGCACGCTAGCCAGCACGCTAGCTAGCATGCCAGTCAACGCGTCAGCCTACGCGCCAGCCAGCTAGCCAGCACGATAGCCAGCTAGCTAGCCAGTGCGTTAGCTAGCGCGCCGCCAGCAATGCTAGCCAGCTCGCCGCTAGCCGCACTTGCCAGCTAGCCGCCAGCAGCGTCCGCCAGCTCACCGCCAGCACCTGTTGCCAGCTACTAGCCAGCAGCGCCTGCCAGCTCGTCACTGGCAAGCTCGCTGCTGCGCCAGCCACTGCCACTGCAGCCACAGACAGCCGCCGCCACTGCAGCCACTGTTGCTGCCGCTGCTGCTTGTGCCACTGCCGCCGCTACTGCTGCAGCTGCCGCTGCAGCCACTGCCACTGCCGCAATCGCTGCAGCCACTGCCGCTGCCGCAGCCGCCTCTGCCGCTGCAGCCACTGCATTTGCTGACATTACCACTGCAGCAACTGCCTCTGCCACTGCAGCCACTGCCTCTGCCACCACTGCCGCTGCTGCAGCCGCCTCTGCCACTGCAGCCACTGCCTCTGGCGCCACTGCCGCTGCAGCAACCGCCTCTGCCACTGCAGCCACTGCCTCTGCCGCCACTGCCGCTACAGCTGCTGCCTTTGCAGCTGCCGCCGCTGCTGCTGCCCTTGCAGCCGCCGCTGCCGCTCCTGCCCTTGCAGCACCGCTTCCGCCACTGCCATTGCAGCTGCCGCTGCCGCCGCTGCCGCCGCTGCCCTTGCAGCAGCCGCTGCAGACGCTGCTCTTGCAATGTCACTTCCGCCGCTGCCCTTGCAGCCGCTGCTGCCGCCACTGCCCTTGTAGCCGCTGCTGCCGCTGCTGCCCTTGCAGCTGCCGCTACAGCTGCTGCCCTTGCAGCGCCACTTCCGCCGCTGCCCTTGCAGCCGCTACTGCCGCCGCTGCCCTTGCAGCTTTTGCTGCCGCCGCTGCCCTTGCAGCCGCCGCTGCCGCTGCTGCCCTTTGCAGCCACCACCGCACTGCCTCTGCCAATGCAGCCGCCGTATCTCTCCCGTTGTAGCCGCCACTGCAGCTGCTTTTGCTTCACAGCCGCAGCTGACACCACAGCCGCCAGCATGGCATTGCCCGACGTCTCCGTTCTACGCTTGGATGGGGAGGGGCGGGCAGTCGGTTTCACCGCCTGGCAGGAGGCAATTCTCATTCAGCTCATGAGTCAACGCGTCGACAACGAGTCCCTGGACGCCCACGTCTCTGGTGAGCTCCCTACGTCCCCCGCCCGGGCGCTCTTGCTGCTGACGCGACGTCTGCGCAGCAGGCTGTGCATGCTGCTGCTCGTGCTGCCTACTCTTTTTGGGCATCCCGCGATGCCACTGCTTGCGTCGCCATCCTCAAGTGCCTGCCGGTTGACGAGCACTCCCACTTTGTGGGTGCTGCATCCGCCCATGCCCTCTGGCTGGATATCCTCGCTAGGTACTCCACCCCATCGTCTGCCACTCTTGGTCGTCCTTCACCACTGTAGCAGACTTAGTCGAGCATCTGCGCTCCTTCGAGGCCCGCTAACGTGCGGCCTATACTGAGGCCCAGCTAGCGCTCGCCCCGCCCCCCCTTTTCGCCACTATCTACTTCCTTGTCACCCGCCTCCCTGGCCGCCTAGCCCCTTCCCGTGGCGCGCTCCTCGCTCGTCACCCTTTTGAGCTCACCCTTGACCTCTACTCCACCTCCCTGACTGAGGTAGAGGACCACCTCCGCACCATCATTGGTTCCACTGGTGCGCCGGCAGTCCCTATCTTTCAGGGCAGCGCTCCCTCCCCAGTGGGAGTCCCTGCCTCCATCTCTGTAGCTGAGACCGCAGTGGCTACCTCTGCCCCCGGCCGCTCCTTTGGCAGCCATGGCAAGGGCAAGGGGGGCAAGGGTCGTGGGGGGTCGGCAGCAGCGGGTGGAGGGGGTGCGGGTGCGGATGGAGAGGGTGGTCAGTCAGAGTCGGGGACTATGCAGCAGCAACAGCAGCCGCAGCAACAGCAGCAGCAGCCGCAGCAGCCCCCGCAGCAGCAGCTGTCGTGGGGACCGGCGGGCCCTGGGGGTGGTGGTCGTGGTGGAGGCCGTGGGGGTTGGGGCCTAGGGCAGTCGGTGCCCTGGGGGTCGCGTGGCTCTTCTGTGAGTCCGGGTGCTCGTGGTTCTGGTGGCGCGGTGACCTGCACGTACTAGCTGCTGACTGGCCCGAAGGCTGGCCATGTGTGCGGGCGCGGGGGGCACACCACCACTCGCTGCTTCTACCACCTGGACGACCTCTATCGTTGTCAGTTCGGCGCGCTGTTGCAGGTACCCCCCTGGCCTGTCTTGCTTCATCGTGGGGTTCCTATCTTTGATATGGATATGATTTAGATTGATCATGCCTTGTATTCTTTGTGTTTTGGTGCTTCTAGTGATACTGGTTCTTATTATCATGTTGTTCGTAGCCTTGGAGCTACTGCTGTGTGTAATCTATGATCCCTTGCTGCGTCAGGCGTAGACTCCTCTGCTGCGTCAGGCATAGGACCTGTACGAGACTCTTCACTGGGCCCCGCCACATCGGCCGTCTCTTTTGTCCTAGATTCTGGCGTGTCTCGGTGCTCTTTTTCGAGATAGTACTGCTCTCACCCTGCTTCCTGCGCCTGTCCGCTTTGCACTAGCTGACTCCTCCGCCACAGCTATCGCGCATAGCACCACCACTCTCCCCTGTCCAGCCGTCCCTTCTGGCTCCCTCATCGGTCTGCATATCCCCTCATTTGACAGGAACCTAGTGGGTGTCGGTCACCTCCAGGCCCGAGGCGTTACCATTACGTTCCCTGGCCATGAGAGACACACTGCTTGCACAGACACAGCCACCAGTCGACACTAGGCCACTTTTGAGCATGACCCAAGGTCAGGTCTCTTTACACTGCACACTGAGTCCTCGCCGGCTGCTGCGTCTGCCGAGGTCGCCGCGTCCTGCTCCTGGCGCTCACCAGCCTACCCGACCCTTCTGTAATGTTGGTTAGAGAAGGCTATAAGCAGATGATTCAATGGCTCCTTGGAAATTTCTGCAGCACTTCGTTATGACACCCAGAAAACTCGCGACCTTCGAATAGCTATATCAAAAACTCCAATCGGTGAAACGATATGAAAATCGGATATGTTGTAGCTGGCAGCGTCAGCTTTCCACTGAAAGTTGAATCACTCGATTCCGTAGCTGAACGAGTGAGCTATGGCGTTTGGCGCACTGGGGGGTAATCTGCCCTAGGAGAAGTTGACAGTCCTCAGAGTCACTATGATTGAAGCTTACAAGATCAGAGGCATGATAGAAAAGGCATTGAAGCACAGTTGGAAGGTGGGGTAGGAAGGGAAGGATGAAAGGGAAGGACCCTGGAGGCCCATGGTCAAGAACATGACAAGAGTCAAAGTTTTGACTCCCCATCCTCAGGTTCAGCCAGCCTGGCAAGACAAAATTCACCCTGTGCCAGGTTGGCCTCCAAACCCCAAATGCTGCAGCTGCAAGGTGGGGACAAAAGTCCCACACATGCTGGTCCCTCCTCGTTATAGGGCTCTCCAACTTTGGTGTAGCAGCTGACAAGGACTTCCAATGAGTTGTAACAAATCCATCAAACATTTCTTCGTAACTTCTTCATATGTGCTCCGATTCCAACAATTCTTGGCTCGTTGGAATGTGCTCGATGTCATGCACAATCCAAGCACATCTGCACAAGCACAAGATGAACATGCAAAGACATGCAAACCCAACAAACCATACAAACAACGTAGCACACAAAACACATGCAAACGAAATGATGCGAACAGACGACAGGATGACGTGCAAATGAATATGCACCAACACACTCCCCCTCAGACTGTCGGCTTGTTTCGCCGTCTCTAGTTCAAGGACATTCCCGCCTTCCTCGCACAGCGCCAGTGTGGCTCTTCAGCTAGCCGCTTGGTAAGGAAGTCGGCTGGCTGTTGCTGAGTTTTCACGTAGATCGGATCCAGTGTCCCAAGCTTCACCTCCTTCCGTAGCCAATGCCACTTGATCCTCATGTGCTTGTTCAACCCATGAAGAACTGCATTGCGCGCCATGGCAATGGCTCCCTTGCTATCACTGAACAGAGGTGTCGCACAAGTCTGTTCATGGCCGATCTCCTTCAAGAGCCTCCTTAGCCAGATGATTTCTTTTGCCGCATGAAACATCGCCATGTACTCAGATTCCACTGAAGATAGTGCCGTCTCAGACTGCTTCTTGGACCTCCAACTTACAGGCCCACCTCCCACCATGCAGATGTATCCACCAACTGATGATGAATCCTCATGCTCAGAAGCCCACGTGGCATCAGCAAAACAGGAAAGGAACACCTTTCCTTCTCCGAGCTGCTCCCCATTCTCTTTGAGGACTTCAACTCCTTTTTGACTGAGTTGAGCAGAGGCTGAATACTGTACTCCCACTGTAGGGTATGACTTGAGGTAGCGCACCACTCTCTCCGCTGCACCACACTGCTCTTCTGTTGGATTTTGCACTACTCGAGCCAGCTGTCCCACAGCAAAGCTGATGTCAGGCCGAGTATGCACAGCAGCGTAGAGTAGGCTCCCGACCATGGATTGGAATTGCCTCTGGTCTTCACTCTCAACTCCTTCTCCTTCAGCTGCCTTTATGAGTTTGAACTCGGAAGGCAAAGGTGTGACCACTTCCCGTTCTTCCTGCAAAGAGTACTTCTCAGCCAAGGTGTTGATGTACTGTCCCTGATGCAGTTTGAGCCAGCCACGTTCAGTATCCCGCTCAATGTGCATTCCCAGGTAGTACCTTGCCTCTCCAAGTGACTTGCACTTGAACTGCTCTGTGAGCTTCCGCTGCACCCCATCGATCTCCTTGTCACTGCTGCTGAAGAGCAGGATGTCATCCACGTACACCAGCAGAAGCACAAGTGACTCCCCCTCTCCCATCAGGAATAGGCTCTCGTCGCATGCACTCGCACGGAATCCAATCCCTTCCAGTGCACTGGCCAGCCTGTTGTACCAGCATCTCGGGGCCTGCTTCAAGCCATAGATGGCCTTGTTAAGTTTGCAGACACGACCGGTTCCATCCTCATAGCCAGGGGGTTGAACCATGTACACCTCCTCTTCCACAATGCCGTACAGAAAAGCGGTTACGATGTCCATCTGCTTCACCTTCCATTTGCGCACAGCAGCTACCGCTAGCAGCACACGTAGCGTTGGAGACTTAGCAGTTGGGGCAAACACTTCTTTGTAATCTTCCTTCTCTTTCTGCTGAAACCCCTTTGCCACCAGCCTGCTCTTGTAAACTGATGGCTCTCCTTTCTCATCCGTCTTGATTTTTGCCAGCCACTTGCACTGTATTGCCTTCTTCCCATTTGGCAAGTACACCAGGTCCCACGTGTGATTCTCCATCTGGCTGTTGTACTCTGCATCTCTTGAAACGAGCCACTTCCCCCGTTGAGGCCCGGCTAGCGCATGATCCATGCTCGGAGGTTGTATTGGTGCGTAAAAGCAGTATGCAGGCTCCTCGTCATCTGACTCTTGGTCATCACCCAAGAACAGCACTGCATCTTCGCCTTGAGCCTGTTCCTGCTGCTCAGTTGTGGCTCCTCCACTTGTGGAGCTCAGCAGTTTTCTCGTTGCCATTCTGGTACGTGCAGGGTAGATGGTTGGATTTACCCATTCTTTCACCTTCACCCAATCCTTTGTCCCCCCACCAATCTGTTTCCTTCGCTTTGGCAGACTTGGTGTTTTGGAAGCCTCTTGCTGCTGCTGCTCCGGATCCTTGACTTCAGCATCAGCTGCAATATCCTCATTGCTTCCTTCATCAGTACCGCTTGCCGTTGGCGCAGTGACTTCGCTGTCCTCAGGTTCGGACAGATCGAAGTGCATAGTGATCTCTTCCAGTTGCTGGGTGACCCTTGCCTCCGGCTGCTTCTCCCACTTGCCATACATGATGTTCTCCACAAATTTGACATCCCGACTATCAAACAGCACATTCTTTGAGGGCTCCCAGAGTAGCCACCCCTTGCTCTCTGCCGCAAGCCCAAGGTGCACACACCAAAGTGCAGATGCTCCAAGCTTTGTCCTGTACGGTTTAGGGACATGCGCCACTGCCATGCATCCGAACACTCGAAGCATGTCCACTGGAGGCTTCTTTCCAAGCCACCTCTCCAGCGGCACCCACATATCATCAGCCACCTTTGTGAGTACGCGGTTCCTTGCCACTGTAGCATGCCTCACCGCATGAGGCCACATGGAGTTCCCCAGCCCTGATTCGATCAGCAGCCCTCGCGCAGTTTCCAGGATGGTCCTATTAGCCCTCTCAGCAACGCCATTTGACTGAGGGGTATAGGACGTCGTTAGCTGATGCTCAATGCCTTGTTTCTTGAGCCACGCAGTCAGATCTCCTCCTAGAAACTCTCCACCTCGGTCGGTTCTGATGCTCTTGCATGGGTGCCCAGATTGTCGCTCGACGAACGGCAGCCAGTCATCTCGTATTGTTGAGGCAGCATGATCCTTCTGCTTCAACGGGTATGCCCACATCAGCCGACTCCAGTCATCAACTATTGTCAGGAAGTACCTTTCCCCCTTACTTCCTCGGACTGGAAAAGGTCCTACGAGGTCCATGTGCACCAGTTCCAGTGCTGCCTTGCTTTTCCCAGCTACGCCGTGAAAGGGGAACCGTGTGAACTTGCTCAGCAGACACGTCTCGCACTTGGTATCATTTGGTTGCCCAGAAAGCTTCAGCCCCTTTACTGCTTCTTCCTTATGCAGTTGCTGCAGCAATGGCATAGCCACATGCCCTAGACGCCTGTGTGCGGTTTCCCAATCAGTCTCCCCCGACCTTGCAGAAACCGTCACTCCTGCAGCACTAACTACATTACACTCCCCCTGGACTCCAGATCCCGCCTTTACTTCTCCCAACTCCTTCTTTGTTGATTCCCATATCAGTGCAGGGATCTGCCACATGGATCTGAAGACATCTCTGCTTTCGTGTAAATCCCATAACACACGATCTCCTCGCAGCCCCTTGAATGTTTTGGATCCATTGGTGGTGGTGCTGACTCCGGCCTGGCCTAGCTTGCGCAGCGATATCAGGTTGGCCTTCAGCCCTGGTACGAGTAACACATCCTTCAGCACAACCAGTCCACCATCAGGTGCTCTGAATGCAGCTCGACCAACTCCAGCGACCTTCACTGCATGTCCGGATGCTGAGCGCACTTCAGAGATTGGAGGCGCTCGCACAGCATCCAGCAAGTCCTTGCGTGGTGTCATTGTCCATGCAGCACCAGAGTCCATGACCCACATGTCAAGCGGGTGCAATTCCTCTCCAGCCCTTGCAACAGCTGTGCCACTGTCATCTTTGTCACACACATGGTAGAACTGTCCAGCATTCCTCTCCTCATTTCCCATTCCTCTGTCATCCTTGGAGGTTTCTTTAGCAGGATCAGCTACCATGTTGGCACCTCCATGTGGTTGTTTTCCTCCATTCCCCTTCTGCGATTGGTTCCAAGGGGTCCACCAGTCGGGCTTGGTAGGGCAGCGAAACCATGGATGCCCTTCTTCCTTGCAATACCAGCACTCTCCCCTCAAGCGTGGTTCACTGTTGTCATTGTTGGAGTGACCACCTCTTCCTCTTGCACCAGCGCCACCACGCCCCTGCTGGTTCCAAGTCCCGCGACCACCTTGGCTGTGGTAAGAGCGACCGCGATTGCCACGCCCTCGATCCCTCCATGTCCCTTGCATGGCATAGCCGCTGGTGCTGTCATCACCTCCGCGCAGTGTATAGCGACGAAAATCTTCTTCCAGAATCTTGGTGCGAATCCACTCCAATGTCCATTGACTTTGGTTTTGTGGCAAGCTGAGTCCGCTTATAAATTGCAGCCAAGACTCCGGCAGCAGGCTGAGCATCTTGAGACACTTTGTCTGCTCAGGGTACGTGATGCCTGCAATCGCCAATTTCGCGTAGAGTTCCCTCATCTTGTCCAGTACGGGCTGCACAGGTTCATTCTCGCTCAACCGCAGCATGGACAGCTCCCGATCCAGCATGAGAGAAGCGGCAACCGATGTCGGAGCGTGCAGGTCCTTGAGCACTGCCCATGCCTTGGGCCCACAATCAATTTCCGGTAGCAGATGCATGATGTGATGCCTCTGGTTCAGCTCCAAGCTTTGTGACAGTAGATAGTACCCAGCAGATGAACGTTCATCCCAGTCCGCATGCTCTGCCATTTCCTTTGGCCTTGGCTCCGTTCCAATCATGAGCTTCAAGAGGCCAATTTGTCGAAAGTAGAGCTGCATCTTCCATGCCCAATCATCATAGCCATCTCCAGAGAACTTCTCAATGGTGAAGTTCTTCAGCACCTCCTTAAGCAGTGACCCCTGGCTTGTATGCGCTCCCCTTTGCGCTGCAATGCCAGAATCTTGGGTTGAGCTGCCTCCTTGGACTGAAGTATCACCTCCACCAGAGTCCTCTTTATCTCCCATCGTATTTTAGGTCCCAAATGCGTGATAATAGGCTCTGATACCACTTGTTGGTTAGAGAAGGCTATAAGCAGATGATTCAATGGCTCCTTGGAAATTTCTGCAGCACTTCGTTATGACGCCCAGAAAACTCGCGACCTTCGAATAGCTATATCAAAAACTCCAATCGGTGAAACGATCTGAAAATCGGATATGTTGTAGCTGGCAGCGTCAGCTTTCCACTGAAAGTTGAATCACTCGATTCCGTAGCTGAACGAGTGAGCTATGGCGTTTGGCGCACTGGGGGGTAATCTGCCCTAGGAGAAGTTGACAGTCCTCAGAGTCACTATGATTGAAGCTTACAAGATAAGAGGCATGATAGAAAAGGCATTGAAGCACAGTTGGAAGGTGGGGTAGGAAGGGAAGGATGAAAGGGAAGGACCCTGGAGGCCCATGGTCAAGAACATGACAAGAGTCAAAGTTTTGACTCCCCATCCTCAGGTTCAGCCAGCCTGGCAAGACAAAATTCACACTGTGCCAGGTTGGCCTCCAAACCCCAAATGCTGCAGCTGCAAGGTGGGGACAAAAGTCCCACACATGCTGGTCCCTCCTCGTTATAGGGCTCTCCAACTTTGGTGTAGCAGCTGACAAGGACTTCCAATGAGTTGTAACAAATCCATCAAACATTTCTTCGTAACTTCTTCATATGTGCTCCGATTCCAACAATTCTTGGCTCGTTGGAATGTGCTCGATGTCATGCACAATCCAAGCACATCTGCACAAGCACAAGATGAACATGCAAAGACATGCAAACCCAACAAACCATACAAACAACGTAGCACACAAAACACATGCAAACGAAATGATGCGAACAGACGACAGGATGACGTGCAAATGAATATGCACCAACATGTAACACCACCGTTAAGGTGACCCTGCACTCCCACGTCTCAGGCACATGTCCCAGCGCGGTCTAGTCACTGGTCTCCCTGCGTCGCTCCCCACCCTACCTTAGTCGGTAGCGTCACTGTGCACCTCCTGCGTCGAGGGCCGGCAGAGCGCCACCCCTCACTCCTCCTCGTTTCCTCCTACCACAGCACAGCTACAGGCACTGCACACAGATGTCTGGGGCCCTTTCCCAGACCATGGTCTTAGTCGGGAGCACTACTTCCTAGTCGTCGTTGACGACTTCTTGCGTTTCACCACAGTGTTCCCGTTGGAGCGACGTGCCTACCGTTCTCCTCCCGTGGCTTCTTGCTGTTCGCTCCCACCACCGTCTGCCTGTAGGTCGCTTACACTCTGACCGTGATGGCGAGTTTGCCTCTGGCACTCTAGCATAGTTATGTCGTGCGGAGGGCATCCGCAGGACGTACACACTACCGGACTCCCCACAGTAGAATGGGGTTACTGAGCAATGCAGCGGCCTAATCATGGACGTAGCCCGCACCTTCATGGTCCACGCCGGTGCACCCCATTATCTATAGCCATTCGCCGTGCACTATGCTGCTCACTAGCTTAACCTATGGCCGCACTCCCAGCGGCCACAGGTTTCGCCGACCCTCCTCTGAACCAGGTCTCCTGGTGACACGTCTGCGTTCCACGTTTGGGGCAGCCTTGCTCACGTGCGCGACACTCGCGCCGACGAGCTCTCAGCCCGCACCCTTCCTTGTGACTTCCTGGGGTTTCCGCTTGACGCCTCTGACTGGTTGTTCTACCACCAGCCACACCACCGTTTTCACCACTCTCGTGACATTACCTTTGACGAGATGCTCCCCTACTACCGGCGTTTCCCGCACTGCACCGCTCCTTTGCCTCCTCCTCCTCTCTTCCTTGTCCCTGCCCTACCTGCCGCACCCTTCCCGCACCACCCGACCTAGTCTGGTGTCTCCCACGCCACTCAGTTTCCCTCGGTTGCACCGGGGAGTCGGCTGACTCTGGGGGCCCAGCTGCTGGGGACGCGCCTTCTGTCCTTGTGGCGCCTCCCCCAACCTCGGTACCCCCGTCACCTCAGTCGCCTCCCCCCTTGCCTCAGCAACAACAGCAGCCGCTGCAGCAAACTCAGCAGCCACAGCAGCGGGAACTGGGAGCAGTGGGCTCTGGGGGTACCCATTCTTGGGGTGCTGGTGTTGGAGGTGTTGGTGTTGGGGGTGTTAGTTCTGGGGGTGCGGGTTCTGGGGGTGGTGACTTTGGAGGTGCTGGTTCTGGGAGTGCGAGTTCGGAGGGTGCTAACTCCGGGGGTGCTGGTTCTGTGGGTGGTGCGTCCAAGGGTGCTAGTATTGGGGTGCTGTTTCGGGGAGTGTCGGTTGCAGCCGTAGTGCCGCTGGAGGTCCTGGAGAGGACAGGGAGCAGTTGCAGCCGCAGCATCAGGAGCAGGCGCAGCCACCGCAGCAGGAGCAGCTACAATCTGCCCTTCATATCCTTGGTCTTGCTCCAGGTTCCCCTGTTCTGCCGCCTGTTCCCCCTCCGGTGCGTGACTCTGCTTACGACCCATTGTTTCCTCCTCCGGACTCCTCTCCGGCTCGTTTTCCCCTGCGCTCCCCTCCATCCCCTGACTTGTCCCCCGTTCCTCCTCCTCCCCAGTCCGCAGTTCTTCCCCACTGGGTCCGTCGCCCCTCTGGTGCTCGTCCTGTCTCTCCCCATCCTGGTATCCACCCTATGGTCCTTCGTTCGCATGCTTCTCTTGTTACACCCCTCTCGTTGCCTCCCCCGTCGTCGCTCCCGTTGTCCCCCCCTCCTTGCTCCGACGCTGCTTGCACTGCTCGCACCGGACCTGCCGCCTGGAGAGGATTGGTTGCGTCTTCAAATATTTTAGGCTGCAATGGTCGGTGTAGACTGTTGCCTTGCGTCCTTCAAGATAGCATCTCCACGTTTTGAAGGCGATGATTATAGCAGGGGCCTTTTTGTCGTGTATCGGGTAGTTGAGTTCTGCCCCGTATAATTTTTTGCTGAGGTAGGCAATTGGTTGCAGGCCATTCCCCTGGTCTTGCATCAAGACTGCTCCCACTGCCTGGTCGCTGGCATCAGCTTCGATGACATAGTCACGTTCGGGGTCTGGCAAGATGAGTACGGGTGCGGACGTGAGTGCTTGTTTCAGCTGCTCCATGGCGTCCTGGTGTTGTGGCTCCCATTTATAGGGCGTGTTCTTCTTTAGCAGATTCGTGAGTGGCGCGGCGATCTTCGCGTATTGTGGCACGAACCTGTTGTAGTAGTTAGCAAAGCCAAGGAACTGCTGTAACTCCTTCACGTTCTTGGGTGTCTTCCACGTACCCAGGGCTTCGATTTTCTTGGGGTCGACGTGAACTCCTTGAGCGCTTACGATATGTCTGAGGAATTGGATTTTTTCGAGGGCGAAGTCGCTCTTGGATAGTTTGACGTACAATCGTTCTCGTCGAAGAATTTCGAAGACGCGTCGTAGGTGGTCGACGTGTTGTTGTATGTCGCGCGAGTAGACGAGCAGGGCGGAAGTGGGTGAGAGGATCTGACCTAGCGTGATACCATCTCAGCGTAGAAAAAGTGAAGTAGAAAGAGTTGTACAAGGGGATATACCTAATGTGTTGTACTCTATCAAAGCATGAACCTAGCTAGCCTATAACATGTACTATTATATATAGACAATTTTGACCGTCGGTTTCCCCGAGGTCACCCAGTCGGAAGCCCCAGGGTTACCCCACAGCACGAAACCCTCAAGTTACCCGCGGCAGTCTTGGGGGTATCATTTTGGCACTGTGATTTTTGGGATGTTGCTAGTTGACGCTTAGACTTCTTCAGCTGTGTTTCTCTCCCAAAAAATTGTTATCAAACTCTAGTTCGCCATTTGTATCTCTTTTTCCCTTCCCCCCCTTCCCCGTTGTTTCTCTTTGCTCCCACCTCCGTTCGGCTTTGTTTTGTTCTCCCTTTGGTTTTCCTCTCTTATCTTACAAGCTAGTGAATAGAAATGGGTGTTCACTATCACCTTCTTTTCTTTTCTTTTCTTTTCTTTTCTTTTTCCCGTTCTTCACTCCCTTTCCTAAGTCGGGCTTTCCTACACCCTTTCCTGCTAATCTCTTTTATTTCTTCACACTTCCGTTTCTCTCTCCTGCTATCGTCGATTTTGCGCTAGTTATATACATCCACCCCATTCTTTTATCAATGTTTTCTCCTCCCTTGAGTTTTACCGCAGGGTTATAATGCTTGTTGAGGGTATTGGATTACATCTTTGAGGGGGCTGAATTGACAATGCTTCTATTGCATCTTCTCTAGATCGTGTCTATTGAAATTGTTTTTTTATGGATTGTTGTGTGCAGGGCCCCAGATATCAGACAAAATTGGTCTGATGGTCTGAAAAACAGACTCGTTTTTTAAGGTTCATCTGATTTGTTAGACCGCCTGTTTTATCTCGTCTGAACGTTAAGGCGGCTATTGAAACTTTGTCTGAAAAAACAGACACTGTATTATATTTCGTCTGCGAAATCAGACAACACGGACATTTTCGTATGAAACCGACAACTGTGGTAGACCCGCGAAAACTCTGGTACAGGCAAATTGTACTTGTTTGCCCACAACCCTGAAATTTCGGCCAAGTCACCAAACGCCAGAGAGTTTCCCCCAACACACCCTGCAACCTACAAAAATCAGCGAAGTCCTTTTGTACAGACATCCCCCCCACCCACCAAGCAACCTACCAAGCAACCTACAAATATAGGCTAAGTCTTCTTATACAGACACTCCCCCTACACACCCAAGAACAAAATACAATCGGCTAAGGCCTACTATACAGACGTTCCCCCTCCCACACAACCCATAAAAATTAGCTCAACTGCATCCCCTATTATCCAAGATGTTTTTGCCTCTAGACGGGGGAGAGATGTAACAAATATTTTCTACCAGCAGTTGATCCATTAGGGGAATTTCCGCCAGTTGCCCGTGTGGTCAACTGAGAGTCCATAAAATCCTCACGGTCACGATCGATTGTGATCATTTCGACAATTATCAGCCGTTCGACTGAGATGGTGATTAACGGCTCAGATTTCCTGACCATTCGAATCACTCCCACGTTGATGAATTTCTAGGCCATTAGCCAATCACATCGAAAGGGGTTTGCAAGGGCTCTGTCTCCACCTCCGTCTCGCTTCCCCCCTCGCCAAACGGTAGTCTCCTACCAGAGCAATCTTTCCTGAGCGGCCCGAGAAAAACTCAGGCGAAAGATTAACTCAAGACGAGCGATACCCTTTGACACCCTGCAATTACTTACGCGTCCACGCAGTTGCAATTACAACTCAGACGATCAATTTTTTTTCGTCTGAAAAACAGCCTGCGGATAAAACTTCGTCAGAAACGTCAGACTCGTCCGAAAATTTCAGATTATCGTCAGACGGGCGCCAAAAATTTAGTCTCATGTTCAGACAGCCTCAAATCCTAGCGAGAGCCCTGGTTGTGTGTTGGTGGTACCAACACTTTTTACCGTTTCAAATACTGGATTGATTTTGTCGTTTCAAAAACTGGATTGCTTTTGTCGTTTCGAGCAAGGTTCTTGACTCTCTTCTTGAGTGTGGTCATTTGAACTGGATGCGATAAAGTGTAAGCCAGATTTTGGAATACAAAAAAATTGTTGCTTATATACTCAAGTATTCAAGCACTGGGCTTGAAGCTTACCCCCCTCCCTGTTGAAGTATACTCGACATTGGTTACTTATGCATTCTGATGTAACACTGTACCAATAGCGCGATACCTCATATGGAAGGACGCGGGTGATGACGTCAGCAGTAGCGAGTCAACACGTGAACAGAAAGTTCGCACGTACAGTCACCTGAAGGGTCAGGCCACCCTCAGTTACGCGAACAGTCACTAGTTACAGTATGTCACGCGAATAGTCGCGTTACGCTACAAACAGGTACATTCCGAATACAGTGGCGGAAACAATTGTCCACATGTTTAGCATATTTTCACATTTTGACGAGCTGTACGCTATAAACATTAAGCCTTAATTCATGGTGGCCATACACGTAGAGAGGAGCAGGAAGTATGTTACGCTGGAGTGACCCTCTTCCTCACCAGATCTCAACCCGGATATTTTTCCCCACCAGTTACGACTACTTCGATTGCTGCACCACTCAGAGACCTACGGATCCTAGCGTGATTCTAATAGTGCAAGGATGCACAGTCAACCGTGCTATGTTACCCTAAGTTTCGTGGCAGACACGCAATTTTTCGCCACTCTGCTCGTAATTTTTACCTACAACGGTACGATGAAGACGATCCATGATAAGACGAGACCAATCGACTAATGGCATCTTTGGCCACACCTCAGCATGGCTAGTCTTAGAGATAACATTCAACATGAAATCGTGCACAGTACTCTTGCATACGTTCAAATACTTCGCGATTTTCCTAGTGCTCACCCCCTTATGCAAAAGCGTGGGTCCAGGAAGAGTGCGAGAAGATCCGTGTAAAGGTTTGCACTAACCTCGTAGATAACATGCCTATGAGGGTGTAGGTGGTGATCAAGGCCAAGTGTCGGTTGACTAGGTACTAGTTTTGCTAGTAACTAGTTTGATGCCTGTCCCCGGTACAAATTGTCCGGATGTGCTGTTATTCAATGTTGTCATCTTGAAGGACCATGAAACATACTACTCTGGTTTTAGGAGATTTGAGTAAGTGCTCTAACTGCTCCTCTCTACGTGTATGGCCACCATGAATTAAGGCTTAATGTTTATAGCCTACAGCTCGTCAAAATGTGAAAATGTGCTAAACATGTGGACAATTGTTTCCGCCACTGCAGGTACTTCCTAGACTATAAATATGCCTTTATTACCCATTATTATTATCCTTGTCATTTTTAGACATTTCCAATACAAGGTATAAAGTCTTCCGCTGACTTTTACCCATGGTTCCACCAACTCTAGATCCTGGCTACCCTAAACACATGGTTCACTTCTACATGGTATCAGAGCTACTAGAGTTATAAGTGTTAAAATTATATAAGTTATATATAATTGATAGGCTTGGTAGTTGTTACTGAACCTTACTATAAAGGGTACAATCCCCTCCTTGTACCTCTCTCTCTTCCTAATCGATTCTCTTTTCTCTCGACACTTTCCTCCCCTAACTAAACCTCAAGCCGCCATTTCATGGCGGCTTTTCTTCCTAGTTAAGCTAGCATTTCAGACATGGTATCAGAGCAGGCCGCCCGTCCCGGGCCTGCTCATTATGCTTCCGCTGCGTTCCTGTTGTTACTTTGCCGCCGTTGCGGCTCTCCTCCTGCCTGCCACTGTGGCGGCCTTTTAGTGCCGTCGTCTCAGCGTCGACGAGCAGCTGCAGCGACAACGCCACGCTGTGGTGTCGCCGTCGTGGTGCTGTGGCTGTGTCGTCGGCCTGGTGCCGTCGCGCACGACCTGCATCGCTGCTTGAAAAGCAGCCCGCCCGCACGCCAGTAAGCGTGGCATCAGCAATGGCGCCGTGCTGAAGAATCCGAAGCCCCGCTCCTACCCCCCTTTCCTCTGTCCCCCCCCCTCTTCGCCACAGCCGCCGCCTCACTCTCGCCGGTCGTTCCCCTTGTGCGGAGTTTGGACACGCCGCCGGAAGGGCGGGGGCCGCTGCCCTCACGGCCGTCGTAAGCCGAAGTCGTCGCCGTCGCCGCTGTCGTCGCCGCAGGCCTTTTGCCGCCGCACGCCCGTCGTCGCCGTCACTGTCGCCGCGGCCGTGACGGCCGCCGTCGCCATCTCCAGGGCCTTGGGGTTGGCCCTGCTGGAGTAGTAGTAGCTGTTGGGAAAGGGGGTGCTAGATTAGGGGGTGTGTTGGGTGGGTGTGGGACTACCAAGCCTAGGGGGTGTGTTAAAATTATATAAGTTATATATAATTAATAGGCTTGGCAGTTGTTACTGAACCTTACTGTAGAGGGTACAATCCCCTCCTTGTACCTCTCTCTCTTCCTAATCGATTCTCTTTTCTCTCGGCACTTTCCTCCCCTAACTAAACCTCTGGCCGCCATTTCATGGCGGCCTTTCTTCCTAGTTAAGCTAGCATTTCAGACAACAAGAACCGATACAAGCTGGTATTGATTACGCCCCTAAGCTTGAGTCATAGATCTATAATTATGTTAGCCGCTAAGACAGGAAATTCAAGTACAAATTCTCCTACTTTTGGTCTTTCTACAGACGATCTATTTGACTTCGCTTTGTTGATGGCTAATCAATCTATTCAGCAACAACAACAAGCTCCAGCGCATCCTAGAGCTTCTATGAGCGTTGATAACTTGAGTTGTGCAAGACCTGTTGTTGCCGCTGGGCCTTCAACCCCTGGAGATGAATCTGCTGGGTCTTTTGCCTTCCATTGGCAACCTGCTCAACCACAAAAACAACAACCACAGCAGCAACAACATCAAATGGCAGAAGCAAGGCCATTCGTTGCAAAAGTTGTCGTAAATCAAGCAGATTTCTTAGCAATCTCAAATCTGATGGTCGCGACTTCTATACTTGGGGATTCGAGTTTGAACTCCTCGTGCAATCTTCTGGCATCGGGGGATTTTTCAACAGTTCAATCCGTTATCCAGAGACAGGAAAGATCGAAGAGCACGCGCGTTACCACAAGTATTCGCTTACGGCATATGTATTACTGGTGCGGAATCTCTCACCTGAATAGTAGTTGGGGGTTTGGTGCTTCGAACCTTCACTTGCTGTAGCCTTTTACGCCTGGGACTGTCAGAACTCAGCCACTAACTGTTAAATTATATTTTGAGTTTTATAATGTGTATGCTTGGTAGATTAGATGCTACTGAACATTACTGTAGGGGTACAACACCCTCCTTGTATCCCCCTCTCTTCTTTCCTAATCTCCTCTTTTCTCTCCTCAACTTTCCTAGCCTAAAACCTCTCGCCATTCTCATGGCCCCTCCTAGCTCCTAGCTAAACCTTGTGCCATTCTATGGCTTCCTAGCTAAGCTAGTCTTGTGACACTAACCACTGAGTTAAAAGGGCTTGTTAAAGCGAGAATGGAGAATAGTGAAGGCGGGCCCAACTTCAAAAGGGGGTTGTGTGGGATTTTTCCAAGGGACCAAGCCTTGTAGCGAGGGGGTTCAGGGTCACTGTTTCTTATTACCCCCGGGTAGGAGGGAAAACAGCCTTGCAGGACAGCGATTGGTGCGCGGGAACAAAAACTGCAGCATCCAGCCAGAAACACGGGTAAAGAATCCACGTAGATAAGCGCGGCGGCGAAAGCATCGCTTGAGGCGAGGAGCGTTCACCTGCGATGGTAGGGCAGCCCGCACGTCTGTGCCTGTTTCAACTGGGTCCAACTCGATTTTCAAGTTGGACCTAGGTTCACAACTTGACGGTCAAAGGGCTGAGGGCATGCCAGTCCACGCAGAGCACCCTAGCGTAGAATGCGTGGCTGCAGCTTGCGCTGGTTGTGTGGCGGCCCGACTCCCCGAGCCAGCCCTAGAGTAAGTAGGCAAACTGGAAATATAGAATAGTTACAGATACGGCACCACATTTTCCTGGGCAGCAACCAGGCACGAAAGCCATACCCCTCGAAAAGGGCTATTTGCGCTAATGCGAAAGGCAGGCGAAACTGAGAGTAGGCGCGCTGCATATGGCGGGTGTTGCCAAGCACGCCAACGCGAGCAGCCCTAGGTCGAGCTCCCCGGAGTGCAGGCTAGAACGGCGCTCGTTTTCCCTAGCAGGCAAACACCGAGCTTGCGGGCACGAGCCGTCTGACGTTAGACCACGCGGCCATGCGAGCAGCGTAGAGCCGAGCGAGACGTCGGATAGCATAGCGCCGAGCGCGGCGGCGACCAGCTTTCCCTGCCGCGCGGTGGCGAGCAGCTAAGCGCCGAGCGCGGCAGCGAGCAGTTTAGCTCCGAGCGCGACGGCGAGCAGCTTCGTGCCGGACGCGGCGGCGAGCAGCTCAGCGCCGAGCGCGGCAGCGAGTGGCTCAGCGTCGAGCGCACATCCGAGTGGCTCAGCGCCGAGTGCGGCTGCGAGCGGCTCGGCGCCGAGCGCGGCGGCGAGCGTTTCAGCGCCGAGAGCGGCGGCGAGTGGCTCAGCGCCGAGGGCGGCAGCGAGCGGGACAGCACCGAGCGTGGCGGCGACGGGCTGAGTGCCGAGTGCGGCGGCGAGCGGCTCAGCGCCGAGCGCGGCGTCGAGCGTCTCAGTGCCGAGCGCGGCGGCGAGCGGCTCCGCGCCGAGCGCGGCGGGGAGCAGCATTGCGGCGAGCGCGGCGGCGAGCGGCGTTGCGCCGAGCGCGGCTGCAAGCGGCGTTGCGCCGAGCGCGGCTGCGAGCGGCTGAGCGACATGTGCGGCGGCGATCGGCTTGGCGATGGGAGAGAAGGGGGGCCTAAGAGATAAGGGGAGAGGCAGAGAAGGGGAGCGAAGAGAAGGGGAGGGGGAGAAAAGGGGAGGGGGAGAGAAGCGCAGCGGGAGAGAAGGGGCGGCAAGCGGCGGAGAGGAAGAGCGGGAGAGAAGGGGAGCGGGAGAGAAGGAGAGCGGGAGATAAGGGGGGCCTAAGAGATAAGGGGAGAGGCAGAGAAGGGGAGCAGGAGAGAATGGTAGCGAGAAAGAAGGGGAGAGAAAGAGAGAAGGGAATAGAGAGAGAGAAGGGCAGCGGGAGAGAAGGGTAGAGGGAGATAAGGGAGCCTAAGAGATGAGGGGAGAGTCAGAGAAGGGGAGCAGGAGAGAATGGGAGAGAGAGAGAAGGGGAGTGAGAGAGAGAAGGGCAGCGGGAGAGAAGGGGAGAGAGAGAGAGAAGGGAAGAGAGAGAGAAGGGAAGCGGGAGAGAAGGGGAGCGGGAGAGAAGGGGAGCTGGAGATAAGGGGAGCCTAAGAGATAAGGGGAGAGGCAGAGAAGGGGAGCTGGAGAGAATGGGAGCGAGAGAGAAGGGAAGAGAGAGAGAGAATGGCAGCGGGAGAGAAGGGGAGAGAGAGAGAGAGAAGGGAAGAGAGAGAGAGAAGGGCAGCGGGAGAGAAGGGGAGGGGGAGAGAAGGAGAGCTGGAGATAAGGGGAGCCTATGAGATAAGGGGAGAGGCAGAGAAGGGGAGCAGGAGAGGATGGTAGCGAGAGAGAGAGAGAAGGGCAGCGGGAGAGAAGGGTAGAGGGAGATAAGGGAAGCGGGAGAGAAGGGCAGAGGGAGATAAGGGAGCCTAAGAGATGAGGGGAGAGGCAGAGAAGGGGAGCAGGAGAGAACGGGAGTGAGAGAGAAGGGAAGAGAGAGAGAGAGAAGGGCAGCGGGAGAGAATGGAAGCGGGAGAGAAGGGGAGCGGGAGAGAATGAGAGCGGGAGAGAAGGGGAGCTGGAGAGAAGGGGAGCCTAAGAGATAAGGGGAGAGGCAGAGAGGGGGAGCAGGAGAGGATGGTAGCGAGAGAGAAGGGGAGAGAGAGAGAGGAGGGCAGCGGGAGAGAAGGGCATGAAGGAACTAGCTTGGAAGAGAAAAGATTGAGTTGAGTAGGGAGCCAAGAGGCTCTTTTGTACAAAACAAGGAGCAAGGAAGAGTTGGAAGGGAAGCTCTCCTATTGGCCATAAGGTGGACCAATGTGAGAGGTTGCTTGTAGGGCAAGCAACCACAAAGTGTTGTGCTCTCCGATTGGCCACAATGTGGGCCAATGAGAGAGATTGCTTGGAAGGCAAGCAACCACAAAGTGTGGTGCTTGGTGATTGGTTGGTTCCTAGGACCAAGGACCATTTGGTTGGAATAGTCCCAACCAAATGTCTAGGACCAAATCCAATCTTGACCAACCCAAATATGGGGTTGGTCAACCCAACCAACAACCCCCCAATAATTATAATGACTACACCTCCTAATCTAGGCATGCATGTTGTATAGATATATATTTTACAACAGGGCAGCGGGAGAGAAGGGAGCGGGAGAGAAGGAGAGCGGGAGATAAGGGAGCCTAAGAGATGAGGAGAGAGGCAGAGAAGGGGAGCAGGAGAGGATGGTAGCGAGAGAGAAGGGGAGAAGAGAGAGAGAGAGAGAGAAGAGAGAGAGAGAGAGAGAGAGAGAGAGAGAGAGAGAGAGAGAGAGAGAGAGAGAGAGAGAGAGAGAGAGAGAGAGAGAGAAGGGCAGAGGGGGGGAAGGGTAGAGGGAGATAAGGGAAGCGGGAGAGAAGGGTAGAGGGAGATAAGGAAGCCTACGAGATGAGGGGAGAGGCAGAGAAGGGAAGAGAGAGAGAGAAGGCAGCGGGAGAGAAGGGCAGCGGGAGAGAAGGAGAGCGGGAGAGAAGGAGAGCGGGAGAGAAGGGGAGCTGGAGAGAAGGGGAGCCTAAGAGATAAGGGGAGAGGCAAAGAAGGGGGAGCAGGAGAGGATGGTAGCAAGAGAGAAGGGAGAGAGAGAGAAGGGGAGCGGGAGAGAAGGAGAGCGGGAGAGAAGGGCAGAGGGAGATAAAGGGAGCCTAAGAGATGAGGGGAGAGGCAGAGAAGGGGATCAGGAGAGAATGGGAGCGAGAGAGAAGGGAAGAGAGAGAGAAGGGCAAGCAGGAGAGAAGGAGCGGGAGAGAAGGAGAGCGGGAGATAAGGGAGCCTAAGAGATGAGGAGAGAGGCAGAGAGGGGGAGCAGGAGAGGATGGTAGCGAGAGAGAAGGGGAGAGAGAGAGAGAGAAGGGCAGCCGCAGAGAAGGGTAGAGGGAGATAAGGGAAGCGGGAGAGAAGGGTAGAGGGAGATAAGGGAGCCTACGAGATGAGGGGTGATGCAGAGGAGGGGAGCAGGAGAGAATGGGAGAGAGAGAGAAGGGAAGAGAGAGAGAGAAGGGCCGCGGGAGAGAAGGGCAGCGGGAGAGAAGGGGAGCGGGAGAGAAGGAGAGCGGGAGAGAAGGGGAGCTGGAGAGAAGGGGAGCTTAAGAGATAAGGGGAGAGGCAGAGAAGGGGAGCAGGAGAGGATGGTCCCTTCCCCCCTGCCCTCCCCTCCCTTTCCCCCTGCCCTTCTCTCCCTTTCCCCCTGCCCTTCTCTCCCTTTCCCCCTGCCCTTCTCTCGATTTTCCCCTGCCCTTCTCTCCCTTTCCCCCTGCCCTTCTCTCCCTTTCCCCCTGCCCTTCTCTCCCTTTCCCCCTGCCCTTCTCTCCCTGTCCCCCTGCCCTTCTCTCCCTTTCCCCCTGCCTTCCTCTCCCTTTCCCCCTGCCATCCTCTCCCTTTCCCCCTGCCCTTCTCTCCCTTTCCCCTGCCATCCTCTCCCCTCCCCCTGCCCTCCTCTCCCTTTCCCCCTGCCTTCCTCTCCCTTTCCCCCTGCCCTTCTCTCCCTTTCCCCCTGCCCCTCTTCCTGTCCCCCTGCCCTCCTCTCCATTTCCCCTGCCCTCCTCTCCATTTCTCCCTGCCCTCCTCTCCCCTTCCCCCTGCCCTCCTCTCCCTTTCCCCTTGCCCTCCTCTCCCTTTCCCCTGCCCTTCTCTCCCTTTCCCCTGCCCTCCTCTCCATTTCCCCCTGCCCTCCTCTCCCTTCCCCCTGCCCTCCTCTCCCTTTCCCCCTGCCTTCCTCTCCCTTTCCCCCTGCCCTTCTCTCCCTTTCCCCCTGCCCTTCTCTCCCTTTCTCCCTGCCCTCCTCTCCATTTCCCCCTGCCCTCCTCTCCATTTCTCCCTGCCCTCCTCTCCCCTTCCCCTGCCCTCCTCTCCCTTTCCCCCTCCCCTCCTCTTCCTTTCCCCCTGCCCTTCTTTCCCTTTCCCCCTGCCCTCCTCTCCCTTTCCCCCTGTTCTGCTCTCCCTTTCCCCGTGCCCTCCTCTCCCTTTCCCCCTCCCCTCCTCTCCCTTTCCCCCTTCCCTTCTCTCCATTTCCTCCTGCCCTCTTCTCCGTTTCCCCCTGCCCTTCTCTCCCTTTCCCCCAGCCCTTCTCTCAGTTTAACCCCCTCACCCCTGCACATTTTGCCGTAGCCACCCCTCTTTTTCCTCCTGGCCTCCTCTCGCGGGATGTGCTTACTGGCTGGCGGGTGGGGAGGCTGGAGCTCCCGCGCCATATCAAGATTAGGTTTAGTCGGCGGCGAGCAACGAGCCCACAGCGCGTGGCTCGAGGTGCGAGGCGCATGGTCTCTCGATTCAGTGTCTTGCGCGGGGACCTCGTTTTCTTTGCGCCTCGGTCACAGGGCAGCTTAGCGCCAACCTCGTCTGCACGCGTGCCGCATGTGATGGCTAGCGCGACGAGGTAGAAGGCGAGCCCGGGAAGCCTATGGTTGGGCCGCACATCCGTTGTTTGTGGCTACCGCGTTTCCCGATGCAGCTGACGGCTTTTATAGCAGAGACGGGTTGGCGTACGTTTCTGGTTATCGTAATTTTAAGCCTCTAAGACCGGGCACGCACTGATAAATGTGTACGGCGTCACTAGCAGCTTATGATGCGATGACTTTGTATCTGTTCCCTTTTATATTTTTGGAATACTCGTAATCATAGGTCCCTCACATGGGTTCATGAGTTGTTTTTGTTTTGGGGGCATATGGTACCCGTTTCTAGTTGGCGCGCGTTCTTGCAGCCCACTGACATGAGCCGTCTGGGTCGCTAGGTGCTCTAGTCATGTCGCACACATTGTTTTTTCGTTGTGTTGCCACACCTCCATGGGCGGTCAGCTGCCCAGGGGCGAAATGGAATTCCATTCTGACGTTCGTGCGCCGGGCTCGTTTTGCCTATTGTACACCCCCTATCAAGCTGGGCCCAGCTAAAAAGGGGGGTCATTATTATATCTTGCTTTAATAGCGGGCCAGTGTGCCCATAGGCCTCCAAGCTCTGCACCTCTGGCCCTTCCCCGAGGATCTTCTCAAGGGTAACCCCGGGGGGTCTCTCGACAACCCCCCTCGCTAGGATAAGCGGAGGAGACGAGCGCCTCTGCAACGCT
>BQMB01001357.1:0-68233 GCA_027943415.1 Closterium sp. NIES-67 | reverse complement strand
CCGGTAATCAAATATAACGAAGAAATCATAGAGCGCGACCAAAAATAATTTAACTCACAACAATAGAAAAAACCCACCATCAGGAATATTTATGCAATTAAGCACCCAATTCAAAACTCATAGAATGCAATTCACCTGGCTAAAAGAAACTACAGCAAGAACTTCACGCAAACTCTCGCCCTTCATCGGGGAGAATTATTAAACCTAGGAGCGGAAACGTACCTGAAACCAAAGAACATTACATTTTGAGGATTAATCGATGAAGTACTGGAACGATTTAGATCAAAATATATTCTTTGAAAAAATCTTTAGCAGACCTGTAGAAATTGGCCAGATTGCTCTTTTTTCTATGCAAATAGAAATGATCGACCTTCTGTAGGACTGGGATTCGACATACCGGAATTTCCTGACACCTTGCCAAAAAAATGGGAGGGCAAAGGCTACAACACTTGCAGAATGGGCATCGACTGTCATGGTATTCAAGACTTGAGCATAAAAAATATTCCTGTTCAGGAAGTATTTTTTGTCAAAATCACCAAGGAAAATAACCAGTTCTATTTTCAGGCGACTAACAAGAACGCCTTAATTGAATTCAAAGCTAAATTCATCACACTCGTGGACCCAAATGTTTACATAAACGGGCCCGATGATTATTTTTTTAGATAGTAATAACTTTTTAATACGTGCCCCTATGCCCCCATAGCCAACCCCAATTCGCCGCCCCGCCATACCCCCGCCTAGTGCCGCGAGCGGGTAGTTCGTTTTCTAACCTGCAACGAGATACTGTGCATCCCTTGCCCGATATGGTTCCAGGCATGCCTCTTCCAATTGCTCCCTTTGCACTGCAACCCGCCGACGTTCTTACGCTTCAAGGTTGGCTGCACATGAGTCTCCTGAAACAGAGCCTTGCTCAGCGTTCACGGATACTACTTTTTCTTAATGAAGGGGTAACGCCCGTTGCCAACTGTGGACAATTACTGATCATTACTACTAACGGCAAACCTTGGAAGGTGATGGAGTATCCTGATAGTATCGGAGCAAGCGAGGGAAGCCCGAGTCGCTGGATTCGCATAGAGCTAAGTGCAAACACAATTCACGGCCATCCTATTTCAGAACGTGAGTTCAGGAGATTAACTAAGTGATCTCACTAGATTTCTTACACGGCAAAATTACTTATGATGAGTTTTCATCCCTGCAAAACCTTTCCGCAGAGCATCAACTCCAAAACTTAAAAGAAGATATGCTTCAGGTCGAATATCCTAGCGGTTTCCTGCTTGACGTAGGCTGGTATCCGTCTTTCGATATAGAAGGGTGCTTTCAAGTAAAAATTATTAAGGACTTTGACTGGGACTCCCCCACCCTGAGTCTGACTTCAAAATCAATTGAGAGCATATGCTCACTACTTGATCTCGCGCAAAATAAAATCAATGAAGAATTAAAAAAACAAAATAACCGCTAACTATCTAACGCCATAGCTCACACGAACCCGACGAAAATTTTCACACGCACAAAACAAGAAAAATCCAGACCAAACGAGACTAACCAACTGACACCGCACATCTATAAACACTCAAAAAAACGGCCCATAAAAAAATATACTTAGACAGTGCGCACCTCCCTGGAAGCAATGCAGCTTCCGCCTACGAAATCCAAAAACAATACCTATTAAATAAATAATCTGGAATTGTAAGTACATACTCACTATCCCCCCCATAGCCAACCCCAATTCGCCGCCCCGCCCTACCGCGCCTAGACTCTGTTCAAGTTGTTTCAACGGACAGAGGATTTATCATCATGGGCAAACGTCATCCCAATCTCCCCGCCTGGCAGTGGCGCCATTACCCGCAGAACCATCAGCATCCGACCAATCTGGCGTTGCATCTGATCGCGGTGCCGCTGTTTATCATCGGTTTTTTGTTGATCGTGTCCGGGGTGTTCAGCCTGAGTGTGGCCAGTTTTGCGGTGGGTGTGGTCGGTATCCTTGCAGGGCTGGCGTTGCAGCGTCATGGGCATAGCCTGGAAGCTCAGGCCAGTGAGCCGTTCAGTGATCGCAAAGATGCGGTGCAACGCCTGGTGGTCGAGCAGTTCGTGACTTTTCCGCGCTTTGTGTTGAGTGGCGGTTGGTGGCGCGCCTGGCGGCAGCGCCAACGGCATTGAAGGTCAGGCGAATACCACCACGGTCTGGCGGCTGATGGCGATCAGTTCACCGCTCGGGCTCCACAGTGCGGCAGCGGCGTGACCGTAGCCGTCGCGGGCGTGTTCGATGTTGACGTAGTACTGGCACCAGTCGAGGGTGGTGAGGTTTGCCAGCGGCTGGATGAATTCGATGGTCCAGGTCAAGGTGCTACCGGGGGCCGGTTTCTTCAGGTGCGGCAGCAGCGCCGGAGGCCAGGCGTCGACCAGCGCGAGGATGTGCGCCTCGGTCAGCGGCTCTTGTTTCACATCGCCACGCAGTCGGACCCAACCACCCATCTCGCGGGATTTGTTACCGGTAAACGGCAAGCCGCCGACACTCCAGCGCATGGCCAAGTGGCCCATGAATTCAGGCGTCACCCCTTTGATATAGGGCAGCTCCTGGCATTCGTCCCAGTGTTTGAACATGGGTGGCGGCTCGCTGGGGACGTCGATTTCCGACGTTCGAGACCCACCAAAGCTGGCCTGCACCAGTGTCGCGACTTCGCCGTTCTGCACCACGCGCCCGAGCAACTGGCTGACGGCCTTGCCTTCGCGCAACACTTCAACTTGATAACTGGCCGGCACATCAGGCGCCACCGGCCCCACAAAGGTCACTGCCAGCGAGCGCAGCGGGCGATCGCCGGGGACTTGGGCACGCAGGGCTTCGTATTGCAACGCTGCCACTAGCCCTCCGAAGGTCGCACGGCCCTGGGCCCAGTCGGCGGGGATGGTCACGTCCAAGGGGTTATGACGGGCAGCGTCGAGCAAATCACTAAAGTGCATGGCGACCTCAAAGCGAGAAACAGAAGACAGGATCTTAACCATCCTACCTACAGTGAACAGCGCCTATTCCGGCCAAAAACCGGACCGTCTCAGAAGCAATGAGCGCTGAGTTTGTCCAGTACACGGTCGGACTCGCCCTCGGCCTTGACCAGGGTGCGCTGCCACACCGCCACGCAGGGCTGCAGGTCCGCCTGCTGTTCAGCTTGGGCCAGCCACTGTAAGCAATCGTGCCAGTCGCCAAGCACGGCCTGGGCTTTCTTGAGACGGGGGACGGCATTGGCGGGGAGCTTATCCAACTGTGGGTACGCCTCGGCGGCGTAGCGCACACGCTTGATCAATAAGCGCAGACGATGCCGATCATGACCCGGCTCTTTGAGCGCTGCGCCAAGGTTATGCCACTGCTTGGCCAAGCGTTTTTCGATGCGCGTGCGCAGCCCTTTGAGCAGTTTCTGGTGTTCGGAGGCCCGAATAAAGCGCGGAAAAGCGTCCAGAATCTGTAACAACTGCGCAAGCTCAGGGGATTGAGCTACGTGACGATAGGCATCGGGCTGCGGCCGCAAGCGTCGATCCGCCGCCTCGTGATGGCCGTGCTGGTGCAAGTAAGCGGCCAGCACTTCCCGATCACGCAGGGGGGTAGTCAACTGACCGACAGCGCTGGCGGCGACTTCCAGTTGCTCCACACCCGGCAGCCCGCGCAAAGGTCGTAACAGGCTGCGCAAGCGGCGCACGGTGGTGCGCAGGTCGTGCAGGGCTTCATCATCAGTGACGGCGGCAAGGCGAGCCTGACAGCTCAGTAACCCCACTTCCAGGCCAATGACCTGGGCGACTAGCTGATCGACCAACGCTGACATCACTTGCTCCCCTGACGATGAACATTCCCCGACGACTCAAGATGCCCGACTCGGATCAGCGACCGGCGCGGGACTCACGAATGTAGAAGCGCGCTTTCTCGGCCTTGTTGGCACAACCTTCGAAGGCTTCGAATTGCTGTTGGGTCTTGGCGCCGGTCAACAGCGACAAGGCTTTAGAGTAGCTCACGGTACCGGCAAAGCCTTCGGCCTTGGCCAGGTCCAGTTCTTTCCAGGCGGCGTCCAATTGCGATCCGCAGCTGTCACGGTAGGCGGTTTTGCCGGCACAACCGGCCAAGGCCAACACGATCACAGGCACACACATCCAGGCTTTCATTGATGACACCTCAAAAGGAAGAAACAGTCGTACGGAATAGACGTTGCCTACAAGGAAAAGTGCCTTGTCCGCCAAGGGGAAATCATACTCGCCTATTGCCAGAGCATACTCGAGCCGCGTGGCTATTCTGGAAAATATAGTTCAGGCAGGCCGCGAAGATTGAAGCCGCCCCCTCAATGGGTGCATTGTGGGCGGCAGTCTGGGGAAGGACATGAACCATGAAGAAACGTGTTGCCTTGGTGCTCGGGTCCGGTGGGGCTCGCGGCTACGCCCATATCGGGGTGATCGAAGAGATCGAACGACGCGGCTATGACATCGCCTGTATCGCCGGTTGTTCCATGGGGGCCGTGGTCGGTGGCATCTACGCCGCCGGTAAGCTGGACGAGTATCGCCGTTGGATCGAAAGCCTCGATTACCTGGATGTGCTGCGCCTGGTGGACGTGAGTTTTCGCCTGGGGGCGATCCGCGGCGAGAAGGTCTTCGGGCAGATCCGCAAGATCGTCGGCGAGCTGAATATCGAAGAACTGCGCATCCCCTACACCGCCGTGGCCACCGACCTGACCAATCAGCAGGAAATCTGGTTCCAGGAAGGTTGCCTGCACCAGGCCATGCGCGCGTCGGCGGCGATTCCCAGCCTGTTCACACCGGTGATGCAAGGCAATCGTATGCTGGTGGACGGCGGGCTGCTCAACCCGCTGCCGATCGTGCCGGTGGTGTCGAGCCACTGCGACTTGATCATTGCTGTCAACCTCAACGCCACCAACCAGAAGCACTATCAGTTACCGGTCATTCAGCGCCCACCGGCGTTCAAGAGTCGTTTCAACAGCCTGGCCAAGTCGCTGGGTTCGCACTTGCCGTTTCGCCGCAAACAGGCCGAGCAGTTAATGAAGCTTGAGCAGGAAGCCTTGCAGGCTCAGGCGGCGGATATCAACCCGTGGCTGGAGTCGGCCGAGCCCGAATCGCAGCAACCGGCGGCCGCGCCGGAAAAACCCGGGGCGCCGAAATCGGCGACCGGTTCGTTCATCATCGATAACGTCGGCCCCGCGTCACTGCTGGATTTGATCAACCAGAGTTTTGAGGTGATGCAGACGTCGTTGGCGCAGTACAAAATCGCCGGTTATCCGCCGGATGTGCTGATCAACGTGCCCAAGCGGGTGTGCCGGTTTTTTGAGTTTTACAAGGCGCCAGAGTTGATCGCCCTCGGGCGGGAGATTGCGAGCGATACGCTGGATCGGTACGAGAGTGAGCAGCCTTGAAGGCGTCGGTATGACGGGTGACGCCATCGCGGGCAAGCCCGGCTCCCACAGGGGATTGCAAGGGGGCATGCCCGCGACTCGAACACAGGAAACTGATCTACGCCCCCACTAATCGATACCCTACCCCGGCCTCGGTCACGATAAACCTTGGCTGGGTCGGATCATCCGCCAGTTTTTGGCGCAGATGGCCCACCACGATGCGCAGGTAGTGGCTGTCTTCGGTATGGGTCGGGCCCCAGATGTCCTTGAGCAATTGTTGCTGGGTGATCACCCGCCCCGGATGGCGCGCCAGTTGCGCCAGCACTGCGTACTCCTTGCGGGTCAGCGCCACTTCGGCACCGTCCAGCAGCACGCGGCGGTAGGCCAGGTCGACGGTCAGCGGGCCGAAGCACAGCGCGGCTTCCTGCGTCTCCCCCGCGGGGGCCTGGCGCAACAGCGCCCGAATCCGCGCCAGGAACTCTTGGATGCCAAAGGGTTTGGTCACATAGTCGTTGGCGCCGCCATCGAGGGCTTGGACTTTCTGTCCCTCGCTGGCGCGCACCGACAGCACCAGCACCGGCACCGTCGACCACTCTCGAAACTCGCGCAGCACTTGCTGGCCGTCCATATCCGGCAGGCCCAGATCCAGCACCAGCAAGTCCGGTTTGCTCAGCGCGGCCTGGGCCAGCCCTTCGCTGCCAGTGCCGGCTTCGATCACTTTGTAGCCCTGGGAGGCCAGGCTGATGCGCAAGAATTTGCGGATCTGCGGTTCGTCATCAATGACCAAAATCGTCGCGGTCTGGCTCATGGTGTTCCATCAAAATCCGTAGAAAAAACAGGGTAGCTCACGGCTCACGTTCCAGGCCAGGCTGGGTGGGCAACGGCAGGAACAGACTGATGCAGGTGCCGCGCCATCGATGCCCTCGGCGACGCGAATATGCCCGCCGTGGGCGCCGACCATCCCTTGGCAGATCGCCAGCCCCAGGCCGGTGCCCTGCCCGCCACGGTCGCCACGCGCAGCGGTGTAGAACATATCGAAAATCTTCGCGCGCTCCTCCTCGGGAATGCCCGGCCCCTCGTCAGCCACGGCGAAAAACAGCTGATTTTCCGCCACCCCGGCACTCAGTTGCAGGCGCCCGTGGGGCGGCGAAAAGCGCGCGGCGTTCTCCAGCACATTGACCAGCGCCTGTTCGATCAATGCCGCATGCACATACAGCAGGGGCAATTCGGGCGGCACATCGGTGCTCACTTGCAACGGCGCCAGCACCGCGCGCAAACGGCCAAGGGCGCTGCCGACGATATCCCGGGAGAGACCCAATCGCGCGCCAGCTTAAGCGCGCCGTGGCCCAGGCGCGTCATGTCCAACAAATTCTGGATATAGCGGTCGAGACGCTCGGCCTCATCGCGGGTGCCTTCGAGCAGTTCGCGCCGATCCTCCAAGGGAATCGCCTCGCCGAGGGCCAACAGGCTGTCGATGCTGCCGCGCATGGACGTCAAGGGCGTGCGCAGATCGTGAGACACCGAGGCGAGCAAAGCGCTGCGCAGTTGCTCGGTTTCACCGTGCAAACGCGCGGACTCCAACTCTTGCGCCAGCTGTGCGCGGGCCAACGCTTGGGCCAGGGGCTGACTCAACGCCGTGAGTAGGCGACGGCGCTGGCCGCTCAATTCCAGGCCGGGTTTGGCGCTGACGCCGAGTAAGCCCAGTGGCCCTTCTTCCCCCGACAACGGCCACCACCACCAGCGTCCGAACGGTAAGGTGCCGGTGCCCATACCCGCCGGCTGATCGTGTTGCCAGGCCCAATCGGCGGCGGCGCGCTCGGCTTCGGTGAACGTCAGCGGGCCGCCGGTCTCGACCTTCCAGCCGCCCTGACCGTCGCGGTTGACCAGGCACAGGTCCAGATCACTCCAGCCCTCCAAGTGATGGGCAGCCGCGCTGATCACCGCCTGGCGGTCGGTGGCGGCGGTGAGTTTGCGTGACAGGTCCAGCAGCTCGCTGGTCTCTTCCTGGGTATCGCGCAAGGCTTGCAGCTGGCGACGCTGACGCGCGGCGAGGTTGCCGGTAAGCGCCGCCATCAGCAAGAAGAACAACAGCGTCAGTACGTCTTCTTCGCGCTGGATGGCAAACGAGAAGTTGGGCGGAATAAACAGAAAGTCATAGGTCAGGAATGACAGCGCGGCGCACACCAAAGAAGGCCCCAGGCTGCTGCGCACCGCCACCAGCAACACCGCCGCGAGGAACACCAGCGAGATATTCGGTAACGGCAGCGCGCTCGACACCGCCCACGCCACGCCGGTTGCCACCAAGGTAGCGACCACTGCCAGGGCGTAATCGAACCACTCCAGGCCGCGCACTTCCGGCAGACGCGGCGGGGCCGGCACATCGTCGCTGTCGAGCACGTTGATTTCCAGGCCCCGGGCATTGCGCAGCAGGCGTGCCGCCAGGCCGCCACCGAACACGCGGCGGTGCCAGCGCATGCGCGACTGCCCCACCAGCAGCAGGCTGGCGCGGCGTTCGGCGGCGTGTTGGATCAGGGTCTTGGCCACCTCGCCGGCACGCAACAACACCACCTCCCCGCCAAGGCGCTCGGCCAGTTGCTGGGCGTTTTGCAGGCGCAGGCGTGATTGCTCGTCCCGTGCGCGACCGTTATCGATATGCACCAGGCTCCAGGGCAGATGCCGACGCTGCGCCACGCGGCTGGCGTGGCGCACCAGACGTTCGGCCTGCGCATCGCCATCCACGCCCACCAGCAAGCGCCCGCGCACAGCCGGGGCGTCTTGACCGAGTTGGCGGTAACCCTGGGCCAGATCAGCGTCGACATGGGCCGCGGCGGCCTGCATCGCCAGCTCGCGCAGGGCCGTCAGGTTGGTCTGGGTGAAGAACGCATCGATGGCTGCGCGCGCCTGTTCCGGCACGTAGACCTTGCCATCGCGCAGGCGCTCCAGCAGTTCGCGGGACGGCAGGTCGATCAGCAACAGCTCGTCGGCCTCCTGCAGCACCCAATCCGGCAGGGTTTCGCGGACCTGCACGCCGGTGATGCCACGCACTTGATCGTTGAGGCTTTCCAAGTGCTGGACGTTGACCGTGGTGAACACGTCGATACCGGCGGCCAGCAATTCCTGGATGTCCTGCCAGCGCTTTTCGTGACGGCTGCCGGGGGCGTTGCTGTGGGCCAGCTCGTCCACCAGCACCAGCTTGGGCTTGGCGGCGAGCAGGCCGTCGAGGTCCATCTCTTCCAGCATCACGCCGCGATACTCGCTGCGCACCAGCGGTTGCTGCGGCAAGCCGCTGAGCAAGGCTTCGGTCTCGGCGCGACCGTGGGTTTCGACTACGCCGGCGATCAATTTGACGCCTTGGCGCAGCTGGGTATGGGCGGCCTGGAGCATGGCGTAGGTCTTGCCCACCCCCGGCGCGGCGCCCAGAAAGACTTTGAGCCGGCCACGGCCGTGCCGGGGCAGATCGGCTAACAGGGCATCGGCGCGGCCGGAGTCGCTCATGCTCGGGGGTTCCTCAGGTGTTGATTGGTTGCGCTTCAGGCCGCCTTCGCGGGCAAGCCCGCTCCCACATGCGTACTCCTGTGGGAGCGGGCTTGCTCGCGAAGGCAGTTCACTGCTTACAATTTTTCCAAGGCCATGTTCAATGCCAACACATTCACCACTGGCGGGCCCACCAGCGGGCTTTCGATATGTTCATCGAGCAAGCGCTGCAAGGTCGACAACGGCACATTTCGCGCCGCCGCCACGCGCGCCAGTTGATAGGCAATCGCCTGCGGTGGCAAGTGTGGATCAAGACCGCTGCCAGAGGTAGTCAGCGAGGCCAGAGGCACCGGCCCCTGACTCGGTACGAATTGCTTGGTCGCGTCATCGAAGATGCGCGTCGCCAGCGCCGGGTTGCTTGGGCCAAGGTTGCTGGCACTGCTTGAGACCGTCGCAAAAGCGCCGGCCGATGGACGCGGGTGGAACCAGCTGTCACCGGTAAAGTCCTGGGCGATCAGGCTGGAGCCACGTACTTTGCCGCTGGCATCGCGCACCAGGCTGCCGTTGGCCTGGTCGGGAAATGCGACCTGGGCAACACCGGTGACCACCAACGGGTAGGCGATGCCGGTGATCAGCGTCATCAGAACCAACAGGCTGATGGCTGGGCGAATGATAGGGGTCATGTTCATATCCTCAATCAGTTGAGAAACCCGCTGGCGAGGGCGCCGGGGCACTGCCCGAGCAAACTCCCTCGCCACGGTTTGGAGTTACACCAAGTGCAAGGCGGTGAGCAGCATGTCGATGGCCTTGATGCCCACGAACGGCACCAGAATCCCGCCCAGCCCATAGATCAGCAGATTGCGGCGCAGCAACGCCGCCGCGCTCGCCGCCTGCACCCGCACACCGCGCAGGGCCAGTGGGATCAACACCACAATGATCAACGCGTTGAACACAATGGCCGACAGGATTGCGCTCTGCGGGCTCTGCAAGTGCATCACGTTGAGCACGCCCAATTGCGGATAGATCGAGGCGAACAGCGCCGGCAGGATCGCGAAATACTTGGCCACGTCGTTGGCGATGGAAAACGTGGTCAGCGCACCGCGGGTCACCAGCAGTTCCTTGCCGATCTGCACCACGTCCAGCAACTTAGTGGGGTCGCTGTCGAGGTCGACCATGTTGGCGGCCTCGCGGGCGGCCTGGGTGCCGTCGTTCATGGCCATGCCGACGTCTGCCTGAGCCAGCGCCGGGGCGTCGTTGGCGCCGTCGCCGCACATCGCGACCAGGCGACCGTCGTTCTGTTCATGGCGAATGCGCGCGAGCTTTTTCTCCGGGGTGGCTTCGGCGAGCACGTCGTCCACGCCCGCTTCGGCGGCAATCGCGGCGGCGGTCAGCGGGTTGTCGCCGGTCACCATCACGGTGCGAATCCCCAGTTTGCGCAGCTCGGCGAACCGCTCGCGAATTCCAGGCTTGACCACGTCCTTGAGATGAATAGCACCGAGTAACTTGCCGTCGGCGCACACCAGTAAAGGCGTGCCGCCGCTTTGGGCGATTTTGTCGACTTCCCGCGACAGCGCCGCCGGCAGGCCGTCCCGTGGCAGGCCGATAAACGCCAGCAACGAATCCACTGCGCCTTTGCGGAACACACGGCCCTGGTAATCGACACCGGACAAGCGGGTTTCAGCGCTGAACGGAACACCGGTCAACTCATCCACCGTAGGCTCGGCCTGAGGATGCAAAGCGCGCAGGTATTCGACGATGGATTTGCCTTCAGCGGTGTCATCGGCCAGGGATGCCAGCAGCGCGCCTTCGGCCAATTCCCGCCCGCTCACGCCTGGCGCGGCAAACACCGCCGCGCAACGGCGGTTACCAAAGGTGATGGTGCCGGTCTTGTCGAGCATCAGCACATGCACGTCCCCCGCCGCTTCCACGGCACGACCGGACTTGGCGATCACATTCAGGCGCACCAGGCGGTCCATGCCGGCGATGCCGATAGCCGACAACAAGCCGCCGATGGTGGTAGGAATCAGCGTCACCAGCAGTGCGACGAGGAACACCAACGGCAAGCTGCCATTGGCGAAATGGGCGAATGGCTGCAGGGTCACCACCACCAGCAGGAAGATCAGGGTCAGACCGATCAGCAGGATATCCAGCGCGACTTCATTGGGGGTTTTCTGGCGTTTGGCGCCTTCCACCAACGCGATCATGCGGTCCAGCGTGGATTCGCCGGGGTTGGCGGTAATGCGGATCAGCAGCCAGTCGGAGACCAGCCGCGTGTTGCCGGTGACGGCCGAACGGTCGCCGCCGGACTCCCGGATCACGGGCGCGGATTCCCCGGTGATCGCCGCCTCGTTGACCGCGGCGATGCCTTCGATCACCTCGCCGTCACCGGGGATCATCTCCCCAGCGGCGACGCGCACCACATCACCTTTACGCAGGCTGGTGGCCGGCACCACCTTGAAGCTGCCATCGGCTTCCTGACGGCGTGCGCTGAGCCCTTCGCTACCGGCCTTGAGGCTGTCGGCGCGGGCCTTGCCACGCCCCTCGGCCAAGGCTTCGGCGAAGTTGGCGAACAGCACGGTGAACCATAGCCACACTGCGATCTGCACAGCGACGAAGGTGGGCACCGCGGTGTCCGGCACAAAGCACAACACGGTGGTGAGGATAGCGGTGAGTTCCACCACCAGCATCACTGGCGAGCGTTGCAACTGACGTGGGTCGAGCTTGACGAACGCTTGGATCAGCGCCGGGCGCCACAGAGCGGAAATCGCGGTTTTAGCCGGCTCTTGGGGTTTGACCGGAGCGGCGTTTTTTACAGGCATATTCATTTTCATATCCCTCAGAAGCCCATGCTCAGGTGTTCAGCAATCGGGCCCAGTGCCAGCGTCGGTAGGAAGGTCAGGCCGCCCACCAGCAAGATGGTCACGGTCAACAGCGTCACAAACAGTGGGCCGTGGGTCGGGAAGCTGTTCTGGCCAATGGGTGCGGCCTTTTTCATCGCCAGGCTGCCGGCCAGGGCCAGTACCGGGAGGATGTAGCCGAAGCGGCCGATCAACATGCCCAGGCCCAACATCAGGTTGTGGAACGGCGTGTTGGCACTCAGGCCGCCGAACGCTGAGCCGTTGTTGGCGCTGGCTGAGGTGTAGGCATAGAGCAACTGGCTGAAACCGTGGGGTCCAGGGTTGCTGATGGCGGAGGCCGGGCCCGGCAGGCTGGCGGCGATGGCACCGAGTACCAGCACGCCCACCGGCATCACCAGCAGGGTCACCACCAGCAGTTGCACTTCCTTGGCCTGGAGTTTCTTGCCAAGGTATTCCGGGGTGCGGCCAATCATCAGGCCGGCGAGGAATACCGCGATCAACACGTTGAGCAACATGCCGTACATGCCGGCGCCGACGCCGCCGAAGATCACTTCGCCGACCATCATATTGACCAGCGCCACCATCCCGCTGAGGGGGCTGAGGCTGTCCTGCATGCCGTTGACCGAACCGTTGGACGCGGCGGTGGTGGTCACCGACCACAGCACGGTGCCGGTGGTGCCGAAGCGCGCTTCCTTACCTTCCAGCGGTGCGGTTTGCTCCACGGCCGGGTTGTTCAGGGTTGGGTTGGGCTGGTACTCGGACCACAGCGAGGTCGCGCCGCCGATCAGGAACAACGCCAGCATGCATCCGAGGATCGCGCGGCTCTGACGCAGGTCTTTGACGTAGTGACCAAAGGTAAATACCAACGCCACCGGAATCAGGATGATCGACGCCACCTCGAACAGGTTGGACCAGGCTGTAGGGTCTTCGAACGGATGCGCCGAGTTGACGCCGAAGAAACCGCCACCATTGGTGCCCAGTTGCTTGATCGCAATCTGGCTGGCGGCCGGGCCGAGGGGAATCACCTGATCCACGCCCTGCAGCGTCACGGCATCAACGTAGTGGGCGAAGGTCTGCGGTACACCCTGCCACACCAGGAACAGCGCCAGTACCAGGCACAATGGCAGCAGGCCATAGAGGGTGGCGCGGGTCATATCGACCCAGAAGTTACCTAAGGTGCGTGCGGATTTACGACCGATCCCACGGCAAAGTGCGACCAGGACGGCAAGGCCAGTGGCTGCACTGACGAAATTCTGCACAGTCAGGCCGGCAATCTGGCTGAGGTAGCTCAGGGACGCCTCGCCGCTGTAGGACTGCCAGTTGGTGTTGGTCATGAAACTGACCGCTGTGTTGAAGGCCAGCGTCCATTCCTGGCCTGGCAACTTCTGCGGATTCAGTGGCAGAGAACCTTGAAACACCAGGATCGAGAACAACAACACAAAGCCCGCAAGGTTGAACGCCAACAGGGCCAGCATGTATTTCTGCCAGCTCTGTTCCTGCTGCGCGTCCACGCCCGCCAAGCGATAGCAGACTTTTTCGACGGGCCCCAGTACCGGGCTCAGCCATGTGCGCTGGCCTTCCATCACCTTGTAATAGAACCGCCCCAGAAACGGCGCGGGCACCAGCACCACGGCGAAGAAGGCGATGATCAGCCAATAGTCATAACTGTGCATAGCCTGCTCCTAGTTCCGATCCGCGCGTAACAGCGCAACCAGCAGATAAATGAACAGCGCCACGGCCAATAGCAGTGACACCCCGTCCAGAACACTCATGGAAGTCCCTCCGTTTAGCGGCGAGCGCCGCGTGTGGGCCAATTGTCCGCAGGAGTGGTGTAAAGGAACGAGAGCGAGGGTGTGGGCGGGGCGTAAAGACGGCGTAAAGAGTGGGTTTATGCGGGTGCGGGTGCCGGGGTGGAAGCTATCGGGGGCAAGCCCCCTCCCACAGGTTGACCTAGGATGTACCCGGGCAAATGTGGGAGGGGGCTTGCCCCCGATAGCGCCGGCTCAGCCAGCACCGCACCTAACTGGTGCAACACCACAAAACTCCAAACGCCAAACCATCCCCCACACGACAGTTGCGCCGCTTTACGACACGGTTGCGCGGCATGGCATGGCCGCTGCAACACCTTGAATCATTCCAACCCGTTCAAGGAGCGCCACACGATGAACACACAACTAAAACCCAGCTTGGGCACCCTGCATCTCTGGGGCATCGCCGTCGGGCTGGTGATCTCCGGGGAGTACTTCGGCTGGAGCTACGGCTGGGGTGTGGCCGGAACCCTGGGGTTCTTGGTGACCTCATTAATGGTGGCGGCCATGTACACCTGCTTTATCTTCAGTTTCACCGAGCTGACTACCGCGATTCCCCACGCCGGCGGGCCGTTTGCCTACAGTCGCCGCGCCTTTGGTGAGAAAGGCGGCCTGATCGCCGGGTTGGCCACGCTGATCGAATTCGTCTTCGCGCCACCGGCCATTGCCCTGGCCATCGGTGCCTACCTGAACGTGCAGTTTCCGGCGCTGGACCCCAAACACGCCGCCGTCGGCGCCTACATCGTATTTATGGGCTTGAACATCCTCGGCGTGAAGCTCGCCGCTACCTTCGAGCTGGTGGTGTGCGTGCTTGCCGTTGCTGAGTTGCTGGTGTTCATGGGTGTGGTGGCGCCCGCCTTCAGCTTCAGCAACTTCGCCCTAAACGGCTGGGCCGGCTCAGACACCTTCGGCGCCCCGGCGATTGCCGGCATGTTCGCGGCAATCCCCTTCGCCATCTGGTTCTTCCTCGCCATCGAGGGCGCGGCCATGGCCGCCGAAGAGGCGAAAGATCCCAAGCGCACCATTCCAAAAGCCTACATCAGCGGCATCCTGACCCTGGTGATCCTGGCCATGGGCGTGATGTTCTTCGCGGGCGGCGTGGGCGACTGGCGCACCCTGTCGAACATCAACGACCCATTGCCACAAGCCATGAAAACCGTGGTGGGCGACAGCTCCGGTTGGTTGCACATGCTGGTGTGGATCGGTCTGTTCGGTCTTGTGGCGAGTTTCCACGGCATCATCCTGGGCTACTCGCGCCAGTTCTTCGCCCTCGCCCGCGCCGGCTATCTGCCCTCTTCCCTCGCCAAGTTGTCGCGCTTTCAGACACCGCACCGCGCCATCATCGCCGGTGGCGTGGTCGGCATCGCGGCCATCTACAGCGACGGCCTGATCAACCTGGGCGGCATGACCCTGACCGCCGCAATGATCACCATGGCCGTATTCGGCGCCATCGTGATGTACATCATGAGCATGCTTAGCCTGTTCAAACTGCGTAAGACCGAACCGCTGCTGGAACGCACCTTCCGCGCGCCGGGTTACCCGATCGTGCCGGGCATTGCGTTGGTGTTGGCGGTGGTGTGCCTGGTGGCCATGGCCTGGTTCAACGCGCTGATCGGGCTGATCTTTCTGGGCTTTATGGTGGTGGGGTTCATCTACTTCCAGATGACCGCCCAACACCGCGCCGATGCACCCGCGGATGCAATGTTGACCGGGCTCTAAAGTTTGAGGCAGAACAGGCCTACACTGAACTACTCAGAAAGCCTGTAACTCAAAGCAGTTATTCCCGTGGGAAAACCCTCCCACGGCAATCTGCCTCAAGGAGAGCGTTATGCCGTGGTATGCATGGTTGATTTTAGTGGTCGCGATCGGGTCGATCGTCGGTGGCCTGATGATGCTGCGAGACAGCGCCAACAAGGTTGAACTGACCGACGAACAACGCAAGCGCGTGGCCGAGCGAAATGCGCAGGCGGATGCTAAGGATGCGCAGGATCGCTGAATCTTGAGTTACTCCCAATCCGCCTTGGCAATCTGCAAACCGTGCTGCCCTTTATAGGCAGCACGCTCCGGCTGGCTCCAGCCACTCAGCAATTCATCCTCCAATTTATAGATCTCCACACCCAGTGGTCGGCACACCGTCAGCGGGTCTTGCGCCTCCGGCCCCCACATCGGCAGCGACAAATCCCCACCCGGGCAGGTCGACAGCGCACACAGCAGATCGATCTCGGCAAAGAACTCCAGGTAATCACCCTTCTGCGCGGGGCAGGCTTTCATGAAGTACATGTCGTCATGATTGAGGCCCGTGCATTGGAAAATATTCAGCACATCGTGCACGTCGAACTCCGTCAGGCCGTGGGGTAACACGGCACGAGTCAGGTTCGAATGGCAGTGATGATGGAAGTCTTCGCCGGTGAGCATACGGTTCACATAAGGATCGCAGCGCGTACCGAGCAAGTCATGCAGGCGCCCGCCGTGCTCATCGATGCCGTAGCTCGCCAGGCTGTCATCGGTGATGGTCACCAGGGGCCGCAGGAACGGCAGGTTCGACCACAAGCGGTCATGGGTGCTGACATGGGCGCCCTGCAACTGCCGCGTGCGTGCCGCCCACAGCCGTTCACGCGGGTCATGAGCGTTCCACACGTTAAAGTCGCCCACCTGCGGGCCAACCGGGGTGGTCACCCGGAAAACATGCCCGGCAGGCACTTTCCACGCCCTCCCCGTACGAATCGACACCTCGAATTGTTCGATCAAGTACGTTGGTCGACACGGTCGCGAATACGCTCATAAAACGCCGTATCAACCTGCAGCGCCGAGCCTTTGCTGACTTGATAAGCCGCCGGATAGTCTTTGTACATCATGGAACTCCTCGATCAGGGGTGGGTGAACAGGGCCAGCGACACACGCTCCGAGTCGTCCAGATATACACTCAGTGCCTGCCTGCTGCTGGTTTGTCCGCTTGGAGCAATAGCGCATATATCTCGCGGTCACGCTCCAGCCAGGGCGACTGGAACCGTTGCTCATCGGGTGCCGCACAAAACACCAGGCGTAACTGGGCGATCACCTGAGCGAAAAACTCATCGAACAACGGCTGTGCATCAGCCCGACAATCTGTTGGTGGAACACTAGGCTGTGGGTGGCCACGGCGCGCCAATCTTCACGTTTCCGCGCCAGGGTGGTGGCGTCGATAGAGTTTTGCATGCGCTCGGACTGATCGGCGGTCAATGCGCCGCTCTGGGCGATGGCCTGTAACTCCAAGGTGCGTCGCACTACAAACACATCACGCACCTCTTCGCGCTCCAGGCGCCGGACCATCACCCCCTTGTTTCGCACGTACCGGGTCAGGCCTTCCTGCCCAAGGCGATGCAAGGCTTCGCGAATCGTGTTGCGCGAGGCGTTGTAACGCTTCACCAACTCCACCTCGACCAACGCCATGCCAGGTAGTAACCGCCCACCGATGATGTCGGCACGAAGTTCCAGCGCGATCTGATCGGCTAACGACAAACTGAGTGCCATCAGTCCCCCATGATTGTTGAACAATCCTCTGCGTAGACGTAATCACTTTTCGTGCCAACCGCTGCGCTTCGCTGGATGTGTAATAACGTTCAACTCCGCTAAACTGCCACCTCGTTACCGAGGCTGCCCTATGCGTTACTCCCAAGACCACAAAGCCCAAACCCATCAACGCATCATCAAGGAAGCGTCGGTGAGCTTTCGCCGCGACGGCATTGGCGCCACCGGCCTGCAACCGCTGATGAAAGCGCTGGGCCTGACGCATGGCGGGTTTTATGCACACTTCAAGTCCAAGGACGAACTGGTAGAAAAAGCCCTGCTCGCTTCGGCCGCAGAGCTCGATGCTCACTGCGAGATGCCGTTCAGCCAGGAGCGGCCGTTGGACGCGTTCATCGACAGCTACCTGTCGGATTGGCACCAGAGCTCTCCGGATCAGGGTTGCCCTTTGCCGACCATGTGTTCCGAACTAGGGCTGCGAGGCCATCCTAGTCCGACAACGGATGCAGTGCTCGACGCACGGCTCAAACACATTGAAACAGCGTTGGGTAGGGCCGTGCCGACGCTCAGGCACTGGTGATGATGTCGACACTGGTGGGCGCGCTGGTGCTGGCCAGGAGTGTCGAGAATCCGCAGTTGGCAATGCGGATCATGGACGTAGTGCGAGACACCTTGAAGACGCAGATCCGGGAGGATGAAAAGGCCGATCAATGACCGGCCTCCTGGCTGCTTAATTGAGCGACAGCCTTTCGCGGTTCTTCTCCAGCAACGCCTTGCCGATGCCCTTCACTTCCAACAACTCATCCACTGCCGTGAACGGACCGTTGCTATCGCGGTAGGCGACGATCGCCTTGGCTTTGGCGGCCCCAATACCAAACAAGTCACGACGCAGGGTTTCGGCGTCGGCGGCGTTCAAGTTGACCTTGGCGGATTGCTCGACCTTTGTTATTTGCGCAGTGGTGGGGGTTGGCGCTTCGGGTTTGATCGAAGGGGCTGCGGTGGAAGTGACGGAGAGAGTGGTGAGGAAGGCGAAAATCAGGGAAGAAATGTAGGTGTTTTGCATGGGTGACGCTCCTTGACAACTATGAGAGAAAAGCAGCTTTCCGAAGCTGCTTTTAAAACTTAGGTGATGGTGGGAAAACGTCAAAAACGAGTTAGTTACAGAGTGTAAGCACCACTAATCTGTATCAGATCTTTTCGAGCCTGAAAACTTCGACATCGTTACTTCACCGTCAGCACTGATACCTTCTCGGGCGAGAACTTTGTGGACGGTCATAAAAAGTATCTTGAAATCCAGCAAGATAGAACGATTATCGACATACCAAACATCAAGCTTGAACTTATCTTCCCAGCTTAGAGAGTTTCGTCCATTGACCTGAGCCCAGCCCGTAATGCCAGGCCTCACTTCGTGACGCCGTGCTTGTTCAGCACTGTACAGCGGCAGATATTCGTTCAACAACGGTCGAGGGCCAACTAAACTCATATCCCCCTTGAGAACGCTCCAAAGTTCAGGAAGTTCGTCCAGGCTGCTGGAACGAAGGAATTGTCCAAACGGCGTCATGCGCTCGGCGTCTGGCAACGGAGTTCCCTTCGAATCGTTTGCGTTACGCATACTACGAAACTTTACTAGTGTGAAGGGCTTGGCGTTCAAGCCAGGGCGCACCTGCCGGAACACGACGGGCGCCCCTAGATTTTTACGAATTTTCCAAGACGTCCACGCGATCACCGGTGACAGTAAGATCAACGCGATCCCGGAAATCAGGATGTCCATGAACCGTTTCAACGACTGGTTTCCTTGAATAGCAACGACAGGTAATCTTGCGCTAATTTTGGATAGTTTCGGTTATCCAGCAGCCATTTGCGTCCACGTGTGCCCATCTCTTCGAGCTCTTCGGCACTCTTGGACTTCATCTCCAGAATCCCCGAAACCAACGATCCAACATCCCCGGCTGGCACATAAACGCCGCAATCTGCCTCGTTGATCATGGAGGGATAGCCGCTATAAGAAGCGATGACTGGTTTGCCGGCAAGCATGTAGTCAATCACCTTATTGAGAGACTGCCCATAGTGCCAGACCTTTGACGCATACACAGAAAAATACAGCAGATCGGATTTGGCCAACGCTGACTGAACCATGTCCCGTGAAATTTTTGGAGCGAAGACAAGGTTAGATAAGTGACCGTATTTCTCTTGATAGTGGGACTTCAACGCGCCGTCACCAATCATCAAGAACTCGATATCAGCATAGTCTTGCATCAACGCGGCCGCTTCAAAGAACACCTCTAAAGCGTTTGTAATGCCGATCGTGCCAGCATGAACAACTCTAAACTTAGGTGCCGAGAAATATTGCTTCACGTAATCATCTGGCAACTCTTTTACCTGGTTCAGATGATCGTCGCTCACGCCCATGGGGATGCAAAATACCGGACGGCACAACCCCGTCTCGGCACGTACGTGCTCCGAAAGATTAGGCATGGTACCCACAATCAAATCTGACCGCTTATACGCCAGTTTTTCGATGACAGATAACGCCTTGACGAACAGGTTCCCACTGCTGAATCCGCCCTCTTCAACAATCGTGAGCGGCCATATGTCGCGCACCTCGAAAACCAGTCGACAGTTATACTTACGCTTTAACAACAAACCATTGATAATTGTAAGTAATGAAAGACTTGAAACGACAATCACGTCAGGCCGAGGCAAAGTTTTCTTGTTCAGGAAAAACAGGTTCCACTCAAAGTGAAACCAACTCAAAACTCTGATTACAGATTTTGCAACGGAATATTTTAGTGTACGCAGCCAAATAATCCTTACACCGGAAACCGTCTGCTCGGTGACGCGACGACTCAACTCGGGCACATCAACCAGATTATTGGAGTCCGAGGTAATTACGACCGTCTCACAGCCAGACTTTTTCATCTCCTCGACCAAAAACCAACCACGCCCCCCAGGACTGTTGGCGGTTTTTGGCGAAAAATACTTCGTGATATACCAAATGGTCTTCTTCATCTGAAAATAATCCAATCTCTTCAGACTTTATAAAGTTTTGGAATGGCGTTCACCACTTTGATGACTTGATCGAAATCCATACCCAGCGCATCCAGGTACCAGCGAATATTCTGATATCTAGGTTGGTTCTCATTCTTCACCAGTTCCAGTGCCTGATCACGAGTCATAACCCCTTCTCGAATTTGGTTGCTTCGAAAGGTATCGTGCTCAGAAAAGCCGGCAACGGTATAGTAAATATAGTTATAAACGCCGCCGTACCGTCGCCAATACGCCAAGTAGTGGAGGTATCCACAGCAGTTTCCCAGTCGTACTCACCGATCAAAGTGTCGTCAATAGTCCTCTCGTCCCAGCTCCAGTAGTCGAAGATATGGTAATAATCTTTTTTCTCTGTGAAACTACGATAGTACTCACCCGACAACGTATCCCAGAGTGACGAGTTAAAGTAACCTGGACTTTTCAACATGGCTTTGAAACGCAAGCTTTGATATTCAAGCTGCTTTCGCCAGCCATTCATATAGACGCGTTTCTCCTCAAAATCAGGAGGAATGCCAAGAAAGCCCGCTTTGAAGTGAGTCACTTCTAGTGGGTTAACCCCCCACAGGTTGAGTCCGATCCCGGTCTGACGTTTGACGGTTTCTACGTGGCGAAAAAAGTGCTTGTCACCCGCTGTCAGAATACTAATCATCCCTAGATGGGGTGACTTGAGCCAGGCCCGCAGATTGGTAGCAATATTTTTACGTTTTTTGTCAATATCATCAGCAATGATAATATTTTCGACACCTAGTTCGGCACACATACGACTAATGTTACGTCGGCCCAAGTCCGTTACCATGCCCCAGTCGTAGGTGTAGGTAACAGGGTTCATACCCAGTTCCTTGACGATCAAGTGAAGGCCATAACAACTGTCGCGCCCGCCCGAAAACGGAACAATGCAATCCAGTTGACCGTTGCGTCGATACGGCTTTACCAAATTAAAGAGATCTTCTTTTGGTTTTGGCACATTGCGGAGAGTGTAAGTATTACAGTAGTTGCACACGCCAGCCGCGTCGAAAGAAATATAAGGCATTGTCTCGGGAAGCACGCACTTCGTGCACCGACGCAATTCTGGGAGGTTAAACTGAAGCAGCTTCTCCTCAGCTTGATTATACTTGAACGGCGGAATAATATTATGGGTGCGCTTACGATCATCGGAAACAGAGACAGAGGCAGAGGCATACTCCGGGATGTCCAAAATCACCGCTTGCTCTTTAATCTGGGTAATATGGGTACAGTGTATCTGCGTCAACGGATAGCTTTCAGAGGAAAAGCATACACCATCCTCAGACTGTCCTAAGTACAGACTGCCATTATTGGAAAACAGGACAGCTTTTCCAATTTTCGGCAAAATAATGGCACATGCAATGACGCCCTTGCACAAAGACAAAATCTTATCACTGAGTTGACTCAGATCAGTACCATTATCTTCAAGATACTTCTCAGTGATTGCAGCAATCACTTCGCTGTCAATTTCAAGCTTGCGCTCAGCCTCGATCAGGCCCCATACATCCGCATCATTCACGATGATACCGTTATGGATAACGCAAATATCACCACGAACAACAGGCTGATTGTCAGCAAGGCCATTCGTAATCAGTCGACTGTGACCAAAAACCGCCTGAGATTCGTAGGGGGCTACTTTGGAGAGCAAGTTATTTACATCATAGTCCGCACGTTTAACTTTGCAGCCCTGTTTATCAAAGTAAATCAATCCACTGGAATCACGCCCTCGCTGCCTGGCATGATCAGCCAATATGTTGAGACTTGCCTTATTGACTTTCTGCTCGCTCGCAGAAACCAATCCAAATATCCCGCACATATATTAAAATCCGTATTAAATATTAAAAACAGAACTCATCCAGCTATCACAAAGCCGTCGCAGCGACCTGGATCAGCAGACTCCGTTTGCACATCACGCCGACAGACTAGCCGGAAACACCGGTATTATTCTGATAAACATGAAGCATTGTCTCGACGCAGACAGGCCAGCTGTAGTGAGATTGCACATGCTCTCTTCCAGCTCTGCCCATCTGCTCGCGTAATTCCTGATCTTCAATCAGGCTTATCATTGCAGTGGCCGCTGCTCGCGGATCGTCTCGCGGCACTACCAACCCCGTCTTTCCGTGGACTGTAACTTCAGGTAACCCACCCGCATCTGAGACGACCACCGGCAGACCAGCAGCGCCCGCTTCGATGATAGCGACTCCAAAGCTTTCACTGCGGCTGAGCGCGACGTATACGTCCAGCTTACCAAGCTCCTGAGGTACTTCTTTATGAGGTATTTGCCCTACAAAGGAAACTCGATCCGCTATTTTCAGTTTTTCTGCCAGTATTTGCAACTCTCTCGTCTGGGGACCGCCGCCGACTAGACGAAGAAATAACTTGTCCGCTGTCTTGGGATCCTTCTGTTCCATCTCGCCCACTACAATCGAGAAAGCTTCTATCAAAGTGTCTACACCATAGTTGGGTGCAAGTGTCTTTACAGTACCGATTGTAATTCGATCAGGATCACGTGTTGCGGCATGAGCGATGTCAGCGTACGCCGTCATATCAACCCCAAAGGGCGTCACTGAAATATCATCGAGCTCAGGAACTAACGCTTGAGTCCTTGCAGCCATACACCAGCTCGTCGAAGCAACAGCATCAGCTGCTTTCAAGTTCGCAGTCACCAACCATTTGTGCAAAGGGCTTTTGTGAGGAAAATCGTAGACGTCGCTTCCCCACACAGACATTATCCACGGATGGTAGTTAACCAGACGAGCGGTCGTACCATAACCACTTGCATAATGAGCATTGACGATATCTGGTTTTAGTTGGCGCAACAACTCACGAACAGGGCCAACCATTGTGAAATAACCTACAACCCCACGGTATGGAAACTCATGCACAGTAACGCCAGCACTAAATGAATCGGCGACGGGGTGCTGCGATATCACATGGACTTCGTGACCAACTTCGCTCAAACCGTCCGCCCATCGAACTGTGTGAATGGAAGAGGCACCTGATAGCAAGACGATTTTCATACTCAACACCTATCAATCATTAGCTGGAGATCGACTTCCTGCCGCGATGCCAACCAACACCAGAATGGGCAAGCTCAACACCAGGTTATTTTGAAATAGAGTCACTTCAAAACAATTAATTACCAACAATCCAATAAAAGCGGACGCCGCGATGCGGACTTTATAGACATCCCGACCATTAAAGGAAAAGTTCCATATTGAATAAAGCAGCGCAATCAACATAAACTCACCCACCAACCCTAGCTGCATATAAATCTGCAAGTAGAGATTATGTGCAGAATACTCGATACTCGAGATATCTTTAACTTGAACACCACCACCTCGCCCCCAGACCTCATAACCCTCCATCAACTCAAATAGCATGCTCCACATAGAGCTGCGACCTGAATCCAGGTTCTTTTGGAAGATCTCTCTTGAGAGCCGATTCATTTCAGCATTCAGTTCTGGAAAAAGAATACCGACAGTAAAGGACAGCACCACCGCGGTCGCCACAACAAACGAAAAAAAGTACACCCCACTCAAACGGAGCCGCAATAGTCGTGGCAGTACTACATAGGTCGTAAAGAAGACTAGCAAGCCCAGTAACGATGAGCGCGATTCAGATATTAGAATCAAAGCGACACCGAATACCCACGCCCACACCGTCAACCTAGGCCTGAAAAACAATATTGAACAGATCATCAGATAAGCAATCATGCCCAACGAATTGGCATTCTGAAAAAACAACTGCCTTTCAATGACGTGATACATCAACAAAAACACAGCAATCAAAAGCAACATCAACGCAATGCCAGAAACGCCGCGCGTATTATATTTTTTTGAGTATGAAAAAGAAAAATAAAGCACGACCATACTAAACAAAAATTGCAGCCCATTCTCTAGCGACCTGACAACCTCTTCACGCCCAGCAAAAACTGCAGACGCGTACTGAACAAATATAAGCCCCACTAGCAGATAGATCCATATCATCACTCGCAACGCACTTCGATCGAGAAAGATGATAATAAAAAATAACGAGCACAGGGCCAACGAAAAAATAAACCCCCACCGAAAAAAAATCGAAATGAATAGATTTTCCGCCAAGGAGAAAAATGACAGGAACATCACAAAAAATATAAGTACGTAGTAATACCGAAACCCCTTAATCATTTTCTAAACCTAGACAGATAGCTGACAACCAACTTTAGTTCTGTATGAAAAACCACACACGCAAATATTAAAACCACACCCCAGGACAAAATTACAATAGGCAATTGCTTTACTTGCAGGCAAAAAATGCTCAAGCATGCACAAGCGAATGTGGACAGGTACAACTTCCGTCGAGGGATATTCCGCCAGTGCCTTGCAGAGAACTCCGTTCGAAAGATCAAGCACACAAAAAAACGCGATGGTATTACTCATGATAGCGCCGGCCGCACCGTAAAGAGGGATTAGGAAATACGCGCACGCAAAACACAAAATCAAAACACAGAAATTTCCGACAACGTTCAAGTACGTTTTCTTAACAACAGAAATACCTATACCACTCACTTCAGAAAGGGCATAAAAAAATGGCTGCAATACAGCACACATGAGCAAATACTTAACTGCCGAATACTCTGCAGGAAGCAAAAAATCCACAAATCCCGAGAAGATACCCACTAGGGATGTCAGCACGACTACGAAAAACAACACTACGCTCAGCACGCCATCTATACGGGACAAATCTTCATTTGAAGAAACCCATTTGTATACGATAGGCACCCATACTACAGAAAGGATATTTTGAAATACGACCGCCACACCCGCCAAATTTATAGCAACCGCATACAATCCAAGTTCGTCAAGGCCAACCATATCCTTGAGTAAAACCGAACCAATCGCAGTCACGGTCCAATATATAAGAGAGGACAACAAAAGCGGAAGCCCAAAAGCAAAAAGCTGTCGGCGATCAACAACAGCCGCAGCACCTCCACGATTGCGTTTAACGTAGGTAAATACCACACTGACAAACTGTGGCACAACAACGAGCAAGGCAACAAAGCTGAGCAGCAACACAGTACTGAAGTTTGAATGCCCACTCAGGAAGAAGTTGAAAACCAAGAAAACACAAAGCAACCCTTTGGGCAGCACTTGATTGATCGAATAGAATACGCCATCACCGTTCATCCTCAGTATCACACTAGAAATCCTGAGCAGGTACATGACAAATACGCAAACCGCGGTTAAAACGACATAGGACGTTTTTACCTCATCGTACAAAAACTGTGAAATCTCATCTTTCATCCAAACAATCGGTATCAAAGCGAGCAGAAAAATAAAAATCCCAGGCAGATAACAATCTAAAAGCAGCCTATACTTGTCAACTTCTTCATTATAATAGCGCGCAAATGTTTGATCCAGGCCGAGAGATAAAAACAACACCCCAAAGCCTATTACCAATTGATATATATTAAACCGACCTATATCTTCTGGAGAAACCAACCATGTCAACAGCGGAATGGTAATAATACCAGCCACCGCCGCACCCAGTGTACCTATCGAAAAGGCCGAGATGTTTTTTAAATTCAAAGCGCACTGGCTCCCGCTTTTATAACGACTGCAGGAACACCGGCAATAATAACATTATCAGGAAAACTTTTGGTGACTACACTATTTGCTCCAATCACGACATTATTACCAATAGACACGCCCTCACGCACGTACACACCATCACCAATCCATACGTTGTCGCCAATAACAATATCGGCTTCCTTATACACGATCTCCCCGTCGAGATTTGACGTAGGTTTCATTAGCGAATGGGTACGCGCTTTTATACTGACCCTGTAGCCAATTGCGCATCCACTGCCGATCTGCACACGCGAATTGTTACCCACTTCAATTTGAGCAAAGTTTATATAGGTCAACTCGCCAATAGAAAGATTGTCCAAATTTCCGGTGATCGATGTTTCACCGCCCAGCACGACAGAGACGTGAATATTCTTCGCCTGCAACACTTTATGCCGCGATAGAAAATTCGCACTCCACAGTACCGCCGAGCGAATCAGCCAAGCGACAAAATGCTTAATCTTGTAGGGCATTTTTCAACCCATTTGCAATCGTTGTCAACGCATCCTGTGACAAATACGGATGCATCGGCAAACTCATTATATTATTTGCAACTCTGTCCCCCACGGGCAGCTTTGCATCTAAATCGGCAACCGCAGGCTGTTTGTTCAGCGGTATGGGGTAGTGCACCATTGTCGGGATGCCAAGCGTCTTCAACTTTTCCTGAAGCACTTCTCGATCAGACACCAACACACTGTACTGAGCCCACGAACTAATGTTCGACGTATCAATAAAAGGTGTGATAACCGGCAGCGCTTTCAATAAAGAATCATAAGTAGCTGCAACAGTGTTCCTAAGGCCAACTTCTTCTTGAAACAGCTCGAGCTTCGGCAACAGAATGGCAGCCTGCAATGTATCAAGGCGGCTATTGACGCCCACGCGAACATGATGATAACGACGATCTTGGCCGTGCCGGGATATTTGACGCATTACTTTGGCCAGTTCATCATCGCTGGTAAAAATCGCACCGCCATCCCCGTAGCAACCTAAGGGCTTGCTAGGAAAAAAACTGGTACAGGCAATCAAGCTTAGATTGCAGGACTTACGCCCCTTGTAAGTCGCACCAAAACTTTGTGCCGCATCTTCGATTACCGGAAGATTATGTTTTTTAGCGATACTATTGATCTTGTCGAAATCCGCGCATTGCCCATACAACGAGACTGGGATAATCGCTTTCGTGCGCTCAGTGATAACCGCCTCGATCAAGGCTGGATCAAGATTGTATGTTTTTGCATCAACATCGACGTATACAGGCTTTGCACCCAGCAGCGCGGTGGTTTCAGCCGTGGCAATGTAGGTGAAGCCTGGGATGATTACCTCGTCTCCAGGACCAACACCCAAGGCCATCAGCGCAATTTGAAGTGCGTCCGTTCCGTTAGCGCATGTAATACAATATTTCGCACCCGTATATTCCGCGAGCCGTTCTTCGAGTTCAAAAACCTCAGGACCTAATATATATTTTCCGTGCCCGAGGACATTTTGGATCCCCGCATCAATCTTATCTTTAATTCTCGCCTGCTGAGCTTTAAGATCAATGAACTCCATCATTTCGCTTCCACTTTTTCTAACTTATTATCGACGAGCACGTAACTCGCCCCAGAGTATGGACAACGCTGTGACCCCTCGCCGCGCAATGGAAGCTCAAGCTGCTCACCGAACTCACTCATCCAACCAATCTGTTTGGCTGGGACGCCGACCATCAACGCATAGGCGGGTACGTCTTTATTGACGACCGCACCTGCGCCAACAAACGCAAACGCTCCAATGGTGACGCCACACACAATGGTGCAATTGGCGCCGAGTGTTGCGCCTCGCTTCACCAATGTATCGCGGTATTCGCTTTTACGTTCAATAAGCGAACGTGGATTATATACGTTGGTGAACACCATACTAGGCCCACAAAACACCCCGTCCTCCAATACAACATTATCGTAGACCGAGACGTTATTCTGAATCTTGCATTGGTTGCCTATACGAACTTTGTTCCCAACAAAGACGTTCTGCCCAAGTGAAACCTCCGCCCCGATAACCGCCCCGGCGCACACATGCACAAAATGCCAGATACGGCAGCCGTCACCAATACTCGCACCGTCATCAATAATTGCACTGGGATGTACCGTATAATTCATTTGTCTTCTCTACAAAACGTTATCAACGTGTATGTGCATGGCACGTGAGACAAGCATGCATAAACAGATAAAAATATTTAACGATCATCAGGGCTCAAGACGACGTTGCTGATGCATCAAGTCGACTATTTCACCGTCAGGTGTATAACCACTGACGGTTTCTCGTAATAACTGGCGCACACGCGTGTAATCGTCTTCATCCACTGCAGCAAGTAACTGATTCAATCTGACTTTCAGCGCTTCCCAGGAAATATGATCTTCGTTGGCGCTCATGATCATAGGGTGCTGGGTTTGGGCCACATTGTCGCCTATCAACAGCTCCTCGTAGAGCTTTTCTCCAGGACGCAACCCGGTAAATTCAATTGCTATATCACCTTGGGGATTTTTTTCCGAGCGCACACTCAAGCCCGACAGATGGACCATCTTTTCCGCTAGTTCCACAATTTTGACAGGCTCGCCCATGTCCAACACGAATACGTCCCCTCCAAGCCCCATGGACCCCGCCTGGATTACCAATTGGGCCGCTTCAGGTATCGTCATGAAATATCGTGTGATTTTCGGGTGGGTCACCGTCAAGGGCCCACCCGATTTGATTTGCCGGTGAAAAAGTGGGATTACAGAACCTGACGACCCCAGCACGTTGCCAAAACGCACCATCGTAAAACGGGTTTTGTTAACTTGGGAAATGTTGGATTTTTCCCCGAACAAAATGGGCGCAGCCTCACGACTCAGTGCTTGAAGGGTCATCTCGGCCAGCCGCTTGGTGCTGCCCATGACATTGGTTGGGCGCACTGCTTTATCTGTGGAAATCAACACGAAGTTTGCCACGCCGGACTGAAGCGCGGCCTGGGCAGTATACAGCGTCCCTAGTACATTATTTAGGACGCCCTCTGCAATGTTGTGTTCGACCATAGGCACATGCTTATAAGCTGCCGCATGGTAGACAGTGTCGACATGCCAGGCTTTCATTACATCAAGCAATTTGCTTTGGTTACGTACCGAACCGAGTATTGGCAACAAACGCACCGGCAGCGACTCTCGAGCGATTCGCTGCTCCAGTTCGTTCAGAATGCTGTACAGATTAAACTCACCGTGCTCGAACAATAGCAATGTCGTGGGACGTAACGAGAGAATCTGGCGACACAGCTCCGAACCAATAGAGCCACCGGCTCCGGTGACCATAACACTTCGTCCCCGGATACAATGCTCCAATAGATCTTCTTGCGCGGGGACTGTATCGCGACCCAGTAAGTCGGCGATGTCAACTTCCTGAATATCGTCAACCTTGACGCGACCGCTAGCCAAATCCATGAAGCCTGGAACGCTGCGCACATGGAGTGGAAAGCCTTCGAGGAAACCCAGAATTTCGCGGCGACGCCCACGGTTGGAGGATGGAATCGCCAGCAGGATCTCCTGTGCGCCAGTCACTTCGATCATGCGCTGAATGTGCTTTGGCTTGTAGACTTGAAGACCGGAAATAATGCGGTCTGAGATGCTTACATCGTCATCGATAAAGGCGACTGGTCGCATCAGCCGCCCCATGCGCAATGCTGCGACCAACTGGTTTCCGGCTGCGCCGGCACCATAGACAGCCACGCGGGGAAGGCCATCTTCACGATTAGTGAAAGGTACATGCTGTGAGGCCGCAAACCAGTCACCAAGAAAGTATTGGCGCATGGCAAGTCTCAAACCACCAATCATGATGAGGCTCAGCCACCAGTAGTTGAAGATAATGGAACGCGGTACTACGTTCTGATGATTGCTGTACCAATAAACAACCAATCCCAGAATCAGCGACGACAGGCTCACAGCTTTAATAATCGCGACCAGGGCGTCATTACCGAAGTAGCGCATGACTGCCCGATACATCCCAAATCGGATAAAAAGCGGCACAGCCACAAGGGGAGCACTGAAGAATAACCAAGGATGAAAGATAATGGGGTTAACCATTTCGTCAATGCCTAGGCGCACCACGAACGCCATCCAAAGTGCCAGCCAGACCAGTACGACGTCTGTGGCAACCTGAATCAGACGCTTCTGACGACGTGGCAAAGCCAGCAGCAACGCTCTAAATCTCTCCATAACCCCTTCAAACACCTTGTACTGCTCCTGCAACCTACATCAATAACAATGCGTGCTCCTGTGGGACACGCACCATCGTATGCCTTTAATCTCAAATCCGAGAGTCCCGCTCATGTAGAGCAGCACGACTTAAAATTTAGTCGCCTGTTGCTGCCTTCATTACCGTTTTCAACGCAGCACAGGTCTCGTCTATTTCCACCTGACTAAGCGTCGGGTGAACCAGAAACATCAAGCTGGTCTCGCCCAAAACTTTCGCCACAGGCAAGCGTTCGGCAGGGCGCCAGCCAGTGCCATCAAACGCCTTCTCAAGGTACACCTCTGAACATGAACCCGAAAAGCATGGCACTCCCAAAGCACCAATTTCCGACAGAATACGATCACGACTCCATTCGGGTTGAAGTTTTTCAGGATCCACAAAAACATAACATTTATAGGCAGCATGCACACAATTCGACGGCAGTACAGGTACTCGCAGCCCTTTCAACTCGGCTGCGCAATCCCAAATACGTTGTGCATTTCCATTACGACTGTCACGCCAGGCAGCCATCCGACGCAACTGGATACGCCCAACAACCCCTTGAACTTCAAGCATCCGCCAGTTTGTCCCAAACCCTTCATGCAGCCATCGAAAACCAGGCGGATGCTCGCGCTCGTAAACCGCTTCCCAGCTTTTGCCGTGGTCTTTAAACGCCCACATGGAACGCCAGAGTTCACGGTCATTGGTGGTGACCATTCCACCTTCACCCCCGGTGGTCATGATTTTGTCCTGACAGAACGACCAGGCTCCAACGTGCCCGATTGACCCGACAGGCCGACCTTTGTAGGTAGCACCGTGAGCTTGGGCGCAGTCTTCGATAACTTTCAGATCATGGGATTGTGCTAACGCCATGATCGGATCCATATCACAGGGCCAACCTGCCAGATGCACACAAATCAGCGCTCGGGTACGGGGTGTTATGACGGCCTCGATGGTTTGCGCTGTAATATTTTGCGAATCGGGGTCTACATCAGCGAACACCGGAACAGCACCCGCATTGACGATACTGGAAACAGAGGCGAGGAACGTCCGGGAGGTCACGATCACTTCATCACCCGCACTAATACCCAGAGCCTGAAGTGCCAAATCCAAAGCTACGGTGCCATTGGCGAGTGCGATTGCGTATTCAGTGCCCGTCCAGGCGGCAAACTCTTTCTCAAACTCCCGGCACTCGGTACCGGTCCAGTAATTGACTTTGTTCGAGAGGATTACACTTCGTACAGCATCCGCCTCTTCGACAGTAAAAGAAGGCCAAGGGGAAAAATGTGTATTCAGCACAAAACAATTCCTGTGAGTTCGGATAAAAAATAAAGGCGCTGCGTACGCCCATTCATTTACAGCGCCTTCGCCGGCACGCCAACCACTGTGAGCAAATCGGCAACCTCACCCACTACCACCGCGCCAGCACCGACAGTCACTTTTTTACCAATCCGGACCGTTTGTATGACAGTCGCGCCTATACCGACCCAACTCAAATCTCCAACCGCAACACCGCCTGCCAGCCTGGCACCAGGGCTTATATGAACAAAATTCTCCAGGTGGCAGTCATGATCAATACTACATCCCGTATTGAGAATTGCCCCTTGACCCACGGTGGCATCCACGTTCACGACAACCCCGGCAAAAACCACAGAACCAGCACCTATCCTTGCACGGGGACTGACCGTTGCGGAGGGATGTACCAACGTGGCCAGACGGGCCCCGCCGTTCTCCAACTCAATCGATTTCGAATGGCGCACACTATTGCTGCCAATCGCGACTACGACGCCATCAAACTCTGCCATTCGTCTCAGCAACAAGGACATATCACCCGTGATAGCCCAGTGGCTATTTGCCGTTCGCGCCGGCCAATTGTCATCAAAAAACTCTATGTGTTGCCAACCACAAAATTCGGCGGTTTCCGCCACGACCTTTCCATGGCCACCAGCACCTACAATCGCAAGCCGCTTCAAAGACTCTCTCCTAAACAGCCTGCGGCCTTGAGGTTTCGAAACACTCGGGCGCGAAGGCTCACCAGTGACCAACCACAACGACACGCCAAAATTTTTCAAAAAGCTGCCGCCAATCGACAACCAGAATCAATAAATATTGCGCGGTCTTACTTTATACAACTAAATAACTTCATAAAGAAAAGTTAATCCGCCCTATCGATGACGCTGATTAATCCTGCCAATTGCCCAATGACGGCGCAAGAGGATAACTGCAACAGTCATCCTCCATTGGGATGTCACCCCAATAGTTCTGCCAGTATTGGATGGCCTTCCCCATCTAAGGGTGGCACAACCTTCGAAGCGCGAATGGTTTCGACAGTCTGTACGCAGTGACGCGCGTCCTCTATGCCATAACCACGACCAGCCAATATTTCCTGATAGCTGGTTGTATGGAGGTCAGTGAAACCTTCGGAAAACTCAAGCTCATCACCATCGACAGTAATGGAACGATAGGTAGATTTCTTGCCCTTCACAGAGGCTGGCAAATCATTGGCATCAATAGTCAGGAACCACCTGACTCGTGCTTTCTCGTACTCCAGATAGCCTGCCGCTTTATGCTCGCTGACAAAGTGCACAACATTGCGTTCCAGGCTGCCAAAAACGAAGTGCAGCATGTCGTAAAAGTGGACGCCAATATTAGTCGCCACACCGAATGACTTGCGCGGATCACCTTTCCAGCTTTCCATGTACCATTTTCCGCGAGAGGTCATGTAGGTTAATTCGACCTCATACTTCGCTTCTTTTTTCTCACTGGCTACCTTCTCTTTCAGATCGAGAATGGCTTGGTGATGCCGAAGCTGCAATATGTTAAAGACACGCTTGCCAGTCTCTTGCTCAACTCGCGAAAGCTCATCGAGAATTTCGGTAGTGGGGACAAGTGGCTTTTCACAAATTACATCACACCCCAACCGCAGGCCTGCGGCAATGTGGGCATGATGCAGATAATTGGGTGAGCAGATAGCCACGTAATCCAGTGCCGTTTTCGGATCCCGCTTCAACCGAAAGGCGTGCTCCTGAAACCGCTCAAACTCGGTGAAAAACTCACTGTCTGGGGACAGACTGTCGATGATGCCAACAGAGTCATTGATATCATAAGCAGAAGCCAACACATTGCCCGTATCTTTGATCGCCCGCATGTGACGCGGGGCGATGTACCCCGCAGCGCCGATCAATGCAAAATTTTTCATGATTCTTCCCTAGGCATTCGAGGTTTTTTCGGCGCACAACACAATGGGCGCCGAAAGCACGCGTCGTTCAAGTCGGCTTGATCAAGCCTTAACGATATGAGGAGCCGCCTGGCGGTACTTGCCACGGCTGTCCACGATCAGTTGAGCGGAGGACTTGATGAGTTCGTAATCGAATTTTTCGTGGTCTGTCGCCAGAACAACTGCGTCATACCCCGCCACAGTATCGGCAGTCAGCGCCACACTGGCGAGATCAAAATGGTGCTCGCGCATTTTGGGAAATACTGGAACGTGTGGATCGCTGTAAGCAACTGTGACGCCTTTGGCTTCGAGCATCTCCATGATCTCTACCGACGGAGATTCGCGCATATCGTCCACGTTCTTCTTGTAGGCAATGCCCAAGATCAGGACTTTACTGCCTTTGAGCGGTTTGCCGCGCTCATTGAGACCATCTGCCAGCTTACTGACGACATACTCGGGCATTGCTCGGTTAACCTCACCCGAAAGCTCGATGAATCGAGTGTGCAAACCGTATTCGCGGGCCTTCCACGTCAAATAGAACGGATCGATCGGAATGCAGTGTCCGCCCAGCCCGGGACCAGGGTAGTAAGCTGTAAAGCCAAATGGCTTCGTCGCGGCGGCATCCACGACTTCAAAAATATCGATTCCCATACGGTCAGCAACGACTTTCATTTCGTTAACCAAGCCAATATTGACGGCACGATGAATATTTTCCAGCAGTTTAGTCATCTCTGCCGCTTTGGTAGAGCTGACTGGAACCACCCGGTCAATCGCCTGCTCGTAAAGAGCGGTACCTACTTCCAGACATGCTGCCGTGTCGCCGCCGATAATTTTCGGGATGGTGCGGGTCTCGAAGTCTGGATTACCGGGATCCTCACGCTCCGGTGAGTAAACCAAAAAGATGTCTTCACCCACCACTAAACCACCTTCCTGAACGCGAGGAAGCAGCTCTTCGACAGTGGTACCGGGATAGGTAGTGCTTTCCAGCGACACAACCTGACCTGCGCGCAGGTAAGGTTTGATCGAGTCCGTGGTGGCAATGACGAAACTCAAGTCGGGTTCACGATACTTGTTCAGCGGTGTGGGCACACACAGGATCAACGCGTCGCACTCGGCAGCGCGAGCAAATTCAGCGGTGGCTTCAAAGCCCGAATTGCGCGCAGCAGCAACTTTGGATGAAGAGATATGCTCGATGTCACTTATGCCTGCGTTAAGGTCCGCGACCTTTTTCGCATCAATATCTATACCCAGTACGCGAAAACCAATTGAATTATAACGAAGCATCAAGGGCAGCCCGACATAACCAAGACCAACAATCCCGATCAACGCTTCCTTACTTTTGAACTTAGCAACACTGGCCAGCTTCTGCAGGTGCATCTGTAACGCTCCGATTAAACTATATAATTTTTAAAGCCAATGTGTGATCCGACTTTGGGCAACTTCATATTGCCCATTCGCCCCCCCCACCTCAATCGGGCCCGCCAGTATCGGCAGGCTCATCAAGCGAAAGGCCTGAGGGCCGCCTCTAATGGCGAATCACTTCGTATCAGACATGGTACGGATTAAATCATAGCTTCGTTCCGAAATCCGCATAAAGATAGCGTCGCACGGTTAAGAGGCACCACAAATATCGTAACGCCATCACGCCCTGGCCAGCCATAAACAGCCACAACGACCCCATTTCAGAGCGAAGCTTCGTCTCTCAACGTAATTTTTTTTGAAGTCACCGAAGCGTTCGCCAATGCTGGCACGTTCAGGCCGTGGTCGCGTCGACGCTGAACAGCGGCGCTCACCAAAGCGGTGATGATGCCGAGCACCAAACCCAACACAACGCCGGCCAATATAACCAATATCTTCTTAGGTTTGGCGGGACCAAGCGGTTCGATTGCTTCCTTGTCAATCGTCACAAGCTTCAAACCACTCATGTCTACGTTCAGGTTACGCAACCGCGCCTGCTCGGCGCGCAATGCCTCCACACCATTGAGGAAAACTCCTCATTCTGCCGCTGCTTGAGCACTTCAACCTCACGGTTAGTCTGCAGAAGCTGAAGATCGCGGGCTATTTGGGCAATTCTAACTTCGGTAAAGTCATCCGAGCTTCGCTTCTGCAGCACGGCTCGCTCCGCCATCAGTGCATCTACGCCCATGAAGTACAGAGGAATCTGATTGTTATTTACCTCTGTGCGCATCACCGACTGACCGCTTGGCCCTCCAGTATCTCCCAGCGAAGAAGGTGTCGTCGGCTTAAGGGTGCCAAGAGAACTCGCAATAGCTATTGCTTCGTTCAACTGCGCTACACGGTCAGCACGCTGGGTTTTAAGTTGGGCACGGAGAGCCTTCAATTCATCCTGCAACTGGGCACGCTTGACACTGTCAGCTTCACTCAACGTAGCGATTTTGGCAGCTTTGTCATTGTCATAGCTGGACCGCGCGGCCTTGAGCTTGCCAGCGAGCTCGCTCAAGCGGTTCCTGACAATAACTTCCATGTCAGCGGAAATCTGCTGTTGCTGGTTAGCAATTGCATATTGTACAAAGCCATTGAGTATCGCCACCCCGTCCACACCTTCGGGATAGTTCATCTCAAGCTTGATATAAGCACTCAAGACATTTGTTTTTTCAGACTCTGGAACGATCAGATTAATTGAATTGGAATTAAACTCTTCAAAGCTTTGCTCAAGAGTTCTGCCGGGGCGTTCAAACTTGCTGAACAGCTTTTGATTTGCCCTAAAAAAGCCTAGGCGGGCCTCATAAGACTCCAAAGAAGCTCCCACCTTAATTAACGCTTCACCTGGCGGAAGTTTATAAGTCTCAGAGCGATTCAAAGCGTCTAGCTCATTAATTGCCGCCGGACGCAAAAGGCTGCTGACCTTATATTCAGGAATCGCCAGGAAAGCATACGTACTGGTGGCAACTCCAACTAAGGCCGTCACATAAAGAACTAAAGCCTTACGCTGCCACACTGTGCGACAAAGAGCGAAGAGATCGATTTCATCGAACGAGGAAATAGAGGGGTTTGGAAACTACTCACAACGAAAACCTGCCTTCAAGAGAAACTTCTGGCTCGTCATGCAGATCAAATTGTGTATTTTTTATCCAATTTTTATCACCACCAAAACCCAGCGTCTCCGCCGAGCATGTTAGTGCACAAAATGTATGTAATCGAGAACAGATTTCATTTTGCCATCTCTCTGACATATTACAAGCCCGGGCTTGTCTGTAAGGCATTTCCGAAAAGGTTGCCAGCCTTACTCACTAGCCGTAACGCCGAATCATTGCGCGACGGTACAGACATTGAGGCGATTTTTGGAGGAAAAAAACTGAAAGACGGTTACTGAAAAATGCTCAACCGCCACAACATCGCAGCCTTTAATTTCGGACAGAAACAGCCGATTTATGACGGCGACCACGAACCAAAACGCCGAGGAACGGCCCCACCAACATCCCTATAATCAATGCCACCACCACAAACACCGAAACCGGCATCTGCGCAGTCTCCAAACCGAGGAACGAGAGGGCCATACCTTGCTGGTTTTCCAGCACAAAGCCCAATACCACCAGCACAGCAGCCAAGACTGAAAACACCGCAACGACACGCTTAAACCCACGCATACCTTTCTCCCTACCGAAAGCTGTCAGACACCCTCTTCCTCCTCTTCGTTCACCCGATCCCGCAACTCCTTGCCCGGCTTGAAGTGAGGAACGAACTTACCGTCGAGACTCACCGACTGCCCAGTCTTGGGATTACGCCCAACCCGCGGCGCGCGGTAGTGCAGCGAGAAACTGCCGAAGCCGCGGATTTCGATGCGATCTCCGGTGGCAAGGCATTGGGACATTTGCTCAAGCATGGTCTTGATAGCCAGCTCCACATCCTTGGATGAGAGCAGCCCTTGATGGGTGACAATTCGTTCGATCAACTCCGACTTCGTCATATTTTTCCCTTCTTTTTCAAGCAGCTAGGAAAAGCGCTTCAAAGGTTTTAGCATGACTTGATGAATTTGAACAGCCCGTGCATAAACTAATCTACGACTGAATAAACACTGACGAATAAAGCTCCTTAAGCTATTTGCAGATTACGAGCATCTTGCGCGTGACCGCTCCTGCCGGGTTCCATCCGAACAAGTAGTCGCCTTCTTCATCCTTGGCGTCGCTGGAGCGCGTGATGACCTTGTAGCCCTGCATCTTGCATTCGCGTGCAGCGCGCTTCTCGCACTTATCCCACTTGTTGCCTAAGCCCGAGCAGTCGATCTCTACACCGCTGACGCCGCGCTTTGCATAAGTTTTTGCATTGGTGCCGGCGCACCCTGCAAGCATTACCAGGGCGAGCACTACGATAAGCCTGTTCATCCGAATCCTTATGAAACAACAGCGTTGGTGGCGTCTCTTTAAAGACTATAGTCACTTCCGACACTGAGCTGAACGCGTTGGTTCTAAGTTGTTGATTCAACAAATTTCAGGCACAAAAAAGGGCGACCGAAGTCGCCCTTTTCCTACAGCTTTTTACAGAACTTAGTTCTGCTTAGCCATTGCTTCGCGCAGCAGGGAGGCCATGGTGGTCTCGCCTTGTGCAGCTTCTGGAGCCGATTTCAGGCTCTGGATAGCTTCTTTCTCTTCCACTTCGTCTTTCGACTTGATGGAGAGTTGGATTACGCGGCTCTTGCGGTCAACGCTGATGATCTTGGCTTCTACTTCCTGGCCTTCTTTCAGAACGTTACGAGCGTCTTCAACGCGGTCACGGCTGATTTCGGAGGCTTTCAGAGTCGCTTCGATATCGTCGGCCAGAGTGATGATGGCGCCTTTAGCGTCAACTTCTTTCACAGTGCCCTTAACGATTGCGCCTTTGTCGTTCTCTTGAACGTACTCGGAGAACGGATCGCTTTCCAGTTGCTTGATACCCAGGGAGATGCGCTCGCGCTCTGGGTCAACCGACAGGATAACGGTGTCCAGCTCGTCGCCCTTCTTGAAACGACGAACAGCTTCTTCGCCCACTTCGTTCCAGGAGATGTCGGACAGGTGAACCAGGCCGTCGATGCCGCCGTCCAGACCAATGAAGATACCGAAATCGGTGATCGACTTGATGGTGCCGGAGATTTTATCGCCCTTGTTGAACTGGCCAGAGAAATCTTCCCATGGGTTAGATTTGCACTGCTTGATGCCCAGGGAGATACGACGACGCTCTTCGTCGATGTCCAGAACCATAACTTCCACTTCGTCGCCGACTTGTACGACTTTCGAAGGGTGGATGTTTTTGTTGGTCCAGTCCATTTCGGAAACGTGCACCAGGCCTTCCACGCCTTCTTCCAGCTCAGCGAAGCAGCCGTAGTCGGTCAGGTTGGTAACACGCGCGGTCACGCGAGTGCCTTCTGGGTAACGTGCTTTGATAGCAACCCATGGATCTTCGCCCAGCTGCTTCAAGCCCAGGGAAACGCGGTTGCGCTCACGATCGTACTTCAGAACCTTGACATCGATCTCGTCGCCAACGTTGACGATTTCGGAAGGATGCTTGATACGCTTCCAAGCCATGTCGGTAATGTGCAGCAGGCCATCGACGCCGCCCAGATCGACGAATGCGCCGTAATCGGTGAGGTTTTTGACGATACCTTTGACTTGTTGGCCTTCCTGCAGGGATTCCAGCAGAGCTTCACGCTCGGCGGAGTTCTCTGCTTCCAGGACGCTGCGACGGGAAACGACAACGTTGTTGCGCTTCTGGTCGAGCTTGATGACCTTGAATTCGAGTTCTTTGCCTTCCAGGTGCGTGGTGTCGCGCACTGGACGAACGTCGACCAAAGAACCTGGCAGGAACGCACGGATGCCGTTAACGTCGACAGTGAAGCCGCCTTTAACCTTACCGTTGATAACGCCCTTGACCACTTCTTCAGCTGCGAAGGCTGCTTCGAGAACAATCCAGCATTCAGCGCGCTTGGCTTTTTCACGGGACAGCTTGGTTTCACCGAAACCGTCTTCAACCGAGTCCAGAGCAACGTGAACTTCGTCACCGACATTGATTGTCAGATCACCAGCATCGTTGTAGAACTGTTCCAGCGGGATCAGAGCTTCAGACTTCAGACCAGCGTGAACGGTTACCCAGCGAGCTTGGTAATCGATATCAACGATAACACCGGTGATGATGGAGCCTGCCTGAAGGTTCAGGGTTTTTAGGCTTTCTTCAAAGAGTTCCGCAAAGCTTTCGCTCATTTTAATTCCTGTTGATAAGGGCGAAGAATACGCCCATCTCCACACCCCAGACGGTGTGGGTCAGTTTCAATTAAAAGAAGCACCGCAGGACTATGACTGGTCCCCTGCAGCCTTCTTGGTCACCCGGCGATATCGCGAATGGCGATCTCGCTCATGATGCGTTCCAGCACCTGCTCGATGGACAACTCCGTGGAATCCAGCTGTATGGCATCGGCCGCCGGTTTGAGCGGGGCTACTGCGCGCTGGGTATCACGCTCATCGCGTGCACGGATCTCATCTAGCAGACTCGACAGACTAACACCATCGACTTTGCCCTTCAACTGCAAGTAGCGGCGGCGCGCCCGCTCCTCGGCGCTGGCCGTCAGAAAAATCTTCAGCGGCGCCTCGGGAAATACCACAGTGCCCATATCGCGCCCATCGGCGACCAGGCCCGGGGGCTCCTGAAACGCCCGCTGGCGCTGCAGCAGTGCATCCCGTACGGCCGGCAACGCCGCCACTTGGGACGCTCCGGAGCCGACATCTTCAGTGCGAATGGCATCACTGACTTCGTCGCCCTCCAGAATGATGCGCTGCAGTTGACCGTCTGTCGCGGCGATGAATTGCACATCCAGATGAGCAGCAAGCTGGGTCAGCAACGCTTCATTGGTCAGGTCGACCCCGTGGTTACGCGCGGCGAACGCCAGCAAGCGATACAGCGCGCCGGAATCCAGCAGGCCCCAGCCAAGGCGCTTTGCCAGGATGCCGGCGATCGTGCCTTTACCCGAACCGCTTGGCCCGTCGATGGTTATCACCGGTGCTTTGATATTCACAATTGAGCCTCTTGGGCAACACGGATGCCGACTTGGGCACACAGTGTAAGAAAATTCGGAAAAGACGTAGCAACATTGGCGCAGTCATGGATATGAATCGGCGCAGCCGCCCGCAACCCAGCCACACTAAAGGCCATGGCAATGCGATGGTCCCCATGGGCATGAACCTCCCCCCCCGCCATCGGGCCGCCGTCAATGATAAGCCCATCAGGGGTGGCTTCACACTTCACGCCCAGCGCCAACAGACCGTCGGCCATGACCTGGATACGATCGGACTCCTTGACCCGCAACTCTTGCGCGCCGCGCAAAACGGTTCGCCCTTCAGCGCACGCCGCCGCGATAAACAACACTGGAAACTCATCGATCGCCAACGGCACCAGGGTCTCGGGGATTTCAATACCCGTCAGCGCAGCCGCGCGCACCCGCAGGTCGGCTACTGGCTCGCCCCCCACTTCACGGGGATTTTCCAGCGTGATATCCGCGCCCATCAGTCGCAGGATATCGATCACGCCGGTGCGTGTCGGGTTGACGCCAACATGCTCCAGCACCAGTTCGGAACCCTCGGCAATCGAAGCAGCCACCATAAAGAACGCCGCCGACGAGATATCTCCCGGTACTTCAATATGGGTCGCCTTGAGCGCATGGCCGGATTCAACCGCTGCCGTCGCCCCGTCCACCGCCACGGGATAACCAAAGCCGCGCAACATACGCTCGGTATGATCACGGGTTGGCGCCGGTTCAGTCACCGCGGTCTTTCCATCGGCATACAGACCGGCCAGCAGCAGGCAGGATTTAACCTGGGCGCTGGCCATCGGCAGCGTGTAGGTCAAACCCTTCAGGGACTGGCCACCGCGAATAGTCAACGGTGGTCGCCCTTGCGGGCCGGTTTCGATCTGCGCGCCCATTTCACGCAGCGGCTCGGCCACGCGGTTCATCGGGCGATTGGACAGCGACGCGTCGCCAGTCAATACGCTGTCGAAGCTTTGCGCAGCCAGCAACCCACAGAGCAAGCGCATGGACGTGCCGGAATTACCCAGATAAATCGGCCCCGGCGCAGGTTTCAGACCGTGCAGCCCCACCCCATGGATGCTCACGCGACCATGGTGCGGACCTTCGATCACCACCCCCATGTCGCGAAACGCCTGCAAGGTCGCCAGGGCATCTTCGCCTTCAAGAAAGCCTTCGATTTCGGTCACGCCGTCGGCCAATGAGCCCAGCATGATGGAGCGATGGGAGATCGACTTATCCCCGGGCACCCGGATACGCCCACTGAGGCGGCCACCTGGATTGGCGAGAAAGGTCAACGCATCGGCGTTCACAGCGGTTTCCATATAGGCCCGGCGAGCCAGGATCTTGCTGAAATGTTCACGCGCCACCCGCGCACGGGTGAACACGCCCAATAATTGATGGCCATCCCCGGCGTCGACCGCATCGCGCAAAGCGTCGAGATCGCTGCGGAAGGTGTCCAGGGTGCGCAACACCGCCTCGCGATTAGCCAGGAAGATGTCGTGCCACATCACCGGGTCGCTGCCGGCAATACGCGTGAAATCGCGGAAACCTCCGGCGGCGTAACGGAAAATCTCAAGGTTCTCGTTGCGCTTGGCCAACGAATCCACCAGGCCAAAGGCAAGTAAATGCGGCAAATGACTGGTCGCCGCCAGCACTTCATCGTGCCGCTCGACCTGCATATGCTCCACATCCGCCCCTAGCTCGCGCCACAGACGATCCACCACCGCCAAGGCCGCTGGATCCGTTTGCTCAAGCGGCGTCAGGATGACCTTATGCCGGCGGAACAACTGCGCATTCGACGCCTCCACCCCGCTCTGCTCGGAGCCGGCAATCGGATGCCCAGGCACGAAGCGCGCGGGCATGCCGCCAAAGGCCCGTTGCGCCGCGCGCACCACATTGCCCTTGGCACTGCCGACATCAGTCAGGATCGCTTGCCCCAGGTCCATCTGAGCCAGCACTGCAAGCAGCTTTTCCATGGCCAGGATGGGCACGGCGAGCTGGATCACGTCAGCACCTTTACACGCGAGCGCCAGGTCGGCTTCACAGCGATCCACCACGCCCAACTCAACGGCCAGTTGGCGCGATTGCGGGTCCAGGTCGACGCCCACTACTTCACCGCACAGCCCGCTTTCACGCAGGCCCTTGGCGAAGGAACCGCCGATCAAGCCCAGACCCACTACCACCAGGCGACCGATCATAGGCACAGCAGGTTGCAATGCAGTGACATCAACCACGGGCCAGAACCTTGGCCAACGCCTCCAGGAAGCGACTGTTTTCAGCCGGCAGGCCGATGGTGATACGCAGGTGGTTCGGCATGCCGTAGTTGGCCACCGGGCGCACGATCACACCTTCGCGCAGCAACCCTTGAAATATCGGCGCAGCCACTTGGCCCAGATCGACACAGATAAAGTTGCCCTTGGACGGAATCCAGCCCAGGCCCAATGCGCGGAAGCCATCCTGCAACTGCTGCATACCGCTTTCATTGAGGCGACGACTTTCTTCCAGGTAGTCGACATCCTTCACCGCCGCACAGGCCGCCGCCAGGGCGAGGCTGTTGACGTTGAACGGCTGGCGCACGCGGTTCAGCACATCGGCGACCACCGCGCTCGACAGGCCATAGCCCACCCGCAGCGATGCCAGGCCATAGGCCTTGGAAAACGTGCGCGACACCAGCAGGTTCGGATACGCCGCGAGGAAATCCAGGCCGTCCGGCAGGTCGCTGCCTTCGGCGTACTCGATATAGGCTTCGTCCAGCACCACCAGCACATGCTCCGGCACGTCCTGCAGGAAGTCGTTCAAGGCTTCGGCACCGAACCAGGTGCCGGTGGGGTTGTTCGGATTGGCGATGAATACCACGCGGGTCTGGGCGTCGATGGCCGCCAGCATGGCCGGCAGGTCATGCCCCCACTCCTTGGCTGGAATCACCCGCGCCTCGGCACCAACGGCCTGAGTCACGATCGGGTAGACCGCGAACGCGTGCTCGCTGAACACCGCATTCAGGCCCGGGGCGAGATAAGCACGACCTACCAGCTCAAGAATGTCGTTGGAGCCGTTGCCCAGGGTCACCTGGTTCAGTTCCACACGACATTGCTCCGCCAACAAGGACTTGAGTGCGAAGCCATTGCCATCCGGATAACGGGTCAGCTCCGCCAGCTCTTCACGAATCGCCGCCAACACCTTGGGGCTTGGGCCCAACGGGTTCTCGTTACTGGCCAGCTTGACGATGTTGGCCGGATCCAGGTTCAACTCGCGCGCCAGCTCGTCCACCGGCTTGCCCGGAACGTAAGGCGACAGTTGTTGCACGCCCGGCTGAGCCAGGGCGAGGAAGTTGCCACTCATGTTAACGCCTCACAAAACCGCTTTCGGGTAGGAGCCCAGCACCTTGAGTGCCACGGCCTCCTGACTGATCTTCTCGAGCACGCCTTTGACCAGCGGGTCGCGGTGATGGCCGACGAAATCGATAAAGAACACGTAGGTCCATTTACCGCTGCGCGAAGGCCGAGTCTCGATGCGCGTCAGATCGATCCCATTGTCATGGAACGGCACTAGCAGCTCATGCAGGGCGCCGGGCTTGTTGCTCATGGAAACGATGATCGAAGTCTTGTCGTCGCCGGTCGGCGGCACTTCCTGATTGCCGATCATCAAAAAGCGCGTGGAGTTGTCCGGGCGGTCTTCGATTTTTTCCGCCAGGCGCGTCAGGCCATACAGGCCCGCGGCCATATCCCCGGCGATCGCCGCCGAATTCCATTCGCCCTTGACCCGCTTGGCCGCTTCGGCGTTGCTGGACACCGCCACGCGCTCGACATTCGGGTAGTGAGCGTCCAGCCATTTGCGGCATTGAGCCAGAGACTGAGCGTGGGAATAAATGCGGCTAATACTGTCGGTCTTGGTGTTCTCGCCCACCAACAAGTGGTGGTGGATACGCAGCTCCACTTCGCCACAGATCACCATGTCGTGTTCAAGGAAGCTGTCGAGGGTGTGGTTGACCGCGCCTTCGGTGGAGTTTTCCACCGGCACGACGCCAAAATTCACCGCACCGGCCGCCACTTCGCGGAACACTTCGTCGATCGCCGCCATTGGTTTGCTGATCACCGCGTGGCCGAAGTGCTTCATGGCCGCCGCTTGGGTGAAAGTGCCCTCAGGACCGAGGTACGCCACTTTCAGCGGCTGCTCCAGGGCCAGGCACGACGACATGATTTCACGGAACAACCGCGCCATCTCTTCGTTACCCAACGGGCCCTTGTTGCGCTCCATTACACGCTTGAGCACTTGGGCTTCGCGCTCAGGGCGGTAGAACACCGGCACTTCGCCTTCGGCCAGGGACGCCATCTTCACTCGCGCCACTTCCTGGGCGCATCGCGCGCGCTCGCTGATCAGCTCCAGGACTTTCTCGTCCAGGCTGTCAATGCGAACGCGCAGGGCCTTGAGTTCTTGTTCAGACATTAGCCGTGTTCCTTTTCGAACTCTGCCATGTAGGCCACCAGCGCGTTGATCGCGTTGATGTCGACAGCGTTGTAGATGGAGGCGCGCATGCCACCTACCGAACGGTGGCCTTTGAGGTTGAGCAGACCGCGTTCGTCGGCACCGGCCAGGAACGGCTTGTCCAGACGATCATCGGCCAGGCGGAACGGTACGTTCATCCACGAGCGATCCGTTTTGTTGATCGGGTTGCTGTAGAGGCCGCTGGCGTCGATGAAGTCGTACAGGGTGCGCTTCTTCACTTCGTTAAGCTTGCCCATGGCAGCCACACCGCCCTGCTCCTTGAGCCACTCAAACACCAGGCCCGACAGGTACCAGGCGAACGCCGGCGGCGTGTTGTACATCGAGCCGTTATCGGCCGCGACCTTGTAGTTGAGCATGGTCGGGCACAGCGAACGGGCGCGGCCCAGCAGGTCTTCGCGGATGATGTTGACCAGGATGCCGCTCGGGCCGATGTTCTTCTGTGCGCCGGCGTAGATCATGCCGTATTTGGACACATCGATCGGGCGCGAGAGGATGTCCGAGGACATGTCGCACACCAACGGGACGTCACCGACTTCCGGCACCCAGTCGAACTCCAGGCCACCGATGGTTTCGTTCTGTACGTAGTGCACGTAGGCCGCGTCCTTCGACAGCTTCCACTCGTTCTGACCGGGAATCGCGAAATAGTCGTAAGGCTTGGCGGTGCCCGCCACATTGACGTGGCCGTAGCGCGAGGCCTCCTCAATGGCTTTCTGCCCCCAGATACCGGTGTCGATGTAATCCGCAGTGCCGTCTTCCGGCAGCAGATTCAGCGGGATCTGGGCGAACTGCTGACTGGCGCCGCCTTGCAGGAACAACACTTTGTAATTGGATGGGATGTCCAGCAAGTCGCGCAGGTCCTGCTCGGCCTTGGTGGCAATGGACACGAACTCATCGCTGCGATGGCTCATTTCCATCACGGAGAGGCCTTTTCCATGCCAGTCGAGGAGTTCACCCTGCGCGCGCTGCAGGACTGCTTCAGGAAGCGCCGCGGGACCGGCACAGAAGTTATAGGCTCTCTTGCTCACATCCAATCTCACTCTGATCTGGTGGGGCTGCAATCATGTTCGGTAACAACCTTTATCTGGAGCGAACCCTTGTGGGAGCTGGCTTGCCGGCGATAAGGGCACCTCGGTAGCGCAGTGATACCGCGGCGCTGCCATCGCAGGCAAGCCAGCTCCCACATTGACCGCGTCCAGCCAAAGGACGTGTTATTTCATAAGGGACAAACAACAAGGGGGCGAATCTTCATCCGCCCCCTGTGTGTCCGCTTATTCCTGCGGTTCTTCTTCGTCTGCGGCTGCGTCGAGGGTTGGCTCGTCGACGGTGTCATCGCCTGTTGCGATCACCTCGCCTTCAAACGCCTCACCTTCCAGCTCTTCGCCTTCGACTTCCGAGGGTTCCTGGACGCGTTCCAGGCCCACCAGTTTTTCGTCCTTGGCCAGCTTGATCAAGGTGACGCCCTGAGTGTTACGACCCAGGCTCGACACTTCGGCCACGCGAGTACGTACCAAGGTACCCTGGTCGGAAATCAGCATGATTTCCTCGCCGTCGAGCACTTGCACCGCGCCGACCAGACGGCCGTTGCGCTCGTTGCTGACCATGGCGATCACGCCCTGGCCGCCACGCTTGTACTCCGGGAACTCGCTGATGGCGGTGCGCTTGCCGTAACCACGCTCGGAAGCGGTGAGGATCTGGCTGCCTTCTTCCGGGATCAGCATCGAGATCAGCTTCTGCCCTTCCGGCAGACGCATGCCGCGCACACCGCGGGCGGTACGACCCATGGCGCGTACGTCGGACTCCTTGAAGCGCGTAACCTTGCCACCGTCGGAGAACAGCATGACTTCACGTTCGCCGTCGGTGATGGCGGCCGAGATCAACACGTCGCCTTCGTCCAGCTCCAGGGCGATCAGGCCCACGCTGCGCTGACGGCTGAAGGATTCCAGTGGGGTCTTCTTCACGGTGCCTTTGGCGGTAGCCATGAAGATGAAGTGACCTTCGGTGTATTCCTCGACCGGCAGCATGGTGGTGATGTATTCATCACTGTCCAACGGCAGCAGGTTGACCAACGGACGACCACGGGCGGCACGGGAGGCTTCCGGGATCTCGTAGGTCTTGAGCCAGTACACCTTGCCCTTGCTGGAGAACAGCAGCAGCGTGGTGTGGCTGTTGGCGACCAGCAGGTGAGCGATGTAGTCCTCATCCTTCACGCCGGTAGCCGATTTACCTTTACCGCCACGACGCTGGGCCTGGTAGGCCGCCAACGGTTGGGTCTTGGCGTAGCCGCCGTGGGAGATGGTCACCACGCGCTCTTCTTCCGGGATCATGTCGCCCAGGGTCAGGTCGAGGCGCGCATCGAGGATCTCGGTGCGACGCACATCGCCGTATTCGGCGCGGATCACCTCCAGTTCTTCGCGGATCACTTCCATCAGGCGCACGGCGCTGCTGAGGATGCGGATCAACTCGCCGATCTGGTTGAGGATCTCCTGGTACTCGGCCAGCAGCTTCTCGTGCTCCAGACCGGTAAGGCGGTGCAGGCGCAGTTCCAGGATGGCCTGGGCCTGTTCCGGGGACAGGAAGTACTTGCCTTCGCGCAGACCGTATTGCGGGTCCAGGTTCTCCGGACGGCAGGAGTCGGCGCCAGCGCGCTCGACCATGGCTACCACGGCGCTGGATTCCCAAGGCGTGCTGATCAGCGCTTCCTTGGCTTCCGACGGGGTTGGCGAGGCTTTGATCAGCGCGATCACCGGATCGATGTTCGACAACGCAACCGCCTGGCCTTCCAGGATGTGACCACGTTCGCGGGCCTTGCGCAGTTCGAACACGGTACGGCGGGTGACGACTTCGCGACGGTGACGGACGAAGGCTTCCAGCAGATCCTTGAGGTTCAGGATGCGCGGGCGACCGTCGATGAGGGCTACGACGTTGATACCAAACACGCTTTGCAGCTGGGTCTGGGCGTAGAGGTTGTTGAGGATCACCTCCGGCACTTCGCCACGACGCAGCTCGATCACGACGCGCATACCGTCCTTGTCGGACTCGTCGCGCAGCTCGGTAATACCTTCGAGCTTCTTCTCCTTGACCAGCTCGGCGATCTTCTCGATCAGACGCGCCTTGTTCAGCTGGTACGGGAGTTCGGTGATCACGATCTGCTGGCGGCCACCGACCTTGTCGATGTCTTCGATGATCGAGCGGGCACGCATGTAAATGCGCCCGCGACCGGTGCGGTAGGCTTCGATGATACCGGCGCGACCATTGATGATCGCGGCGGTCGGGAAGTCCGGACCAGGGATGTATTGCATCAGCTCATCGACGGTCAGCTCAGGATTGTCGATGAGGGCCAGGCAACCGTCGATGACTTCACCGAGGTTGTGCGGCGGGATGTTGGTGGCCATGCCCACGGCGATACCGCTGGAACCGTTGACCAGCAGGTTGGGGATCTTGGTCGGCATGACGGCCGGGATCATTTCGGTGCCGTCGTAGTTCGGCACCCAGTCCACGGTTTCTTTATGCAGGTCGGCCAGCAGTTCGTGCGCCAGCTTGGTCATGCGCACTTCGGTGTATCGCATGGCCGCAGCGTTGTCGCCGTCGACCGAACCGAAGTTGCCTTGGCCATCTACCAGCAGGTAGCGCAGGGAAAACGGCTGGGCCATACGTACGATGGTGTCGTACACCGCAGTGTCGCCGTGAGGGTGATACTTACCGATCACGTCACCGACAACACGGGCAGATTTCTTGTACGGCTTGTTCCAGTCGTTACCCAGCTCGCTCATCGCGAACAGCACACGCCGGTGCACGGGCTTCAAGCCATCGCGCGCATCAGGCAGTGCTCGACCGACAATCACGCTCATCGCGTAGTCGAGGTAGGACTGTTTCAGCTCGTCTTCGATATTGACCGGGAGGATTTCTTTGGCCAGTTCGCCCATGAGAAGCCTGATTCCTTTTTCGGGTGAAACTTCGTCACATCCATATGGGACGAACGAAGCTCGCCGCTGCCGGCAGAGTGCCTGGCAACGACTTACGACAAATCAACGAGTTATGACACGGATCTGCACGTTATAGGCCGCCCCTCGGGGTGACCTTGGAAACCGCCGGATGTTATCACAATCGCCGCCACGCACCTATCCCCTTGATGGGCATGGAGCATAGTAAGTTGACGGATGACAGGCTTGAGGGCGACGAGAGGGGCTCAGAGGTGGGGTGGTGGTATTTTTCGAGGGAGAATCCGAGGGTTTTGTTGACTTTTAAGGCCAATCGGGGGCAAGCCCCCTCCCACATTTGACCATGCTCACACTTCAAGTGTGGGAGGGGGCTTGCCCCCGATGACCATCTCACAACCACCACTGCCCTCAATGCAGCCGCTTACGGCACATCAACTTGGCCAATTTCGCAGTATCCGGCCGTTCGACGACGCCTTTTTCGGTCACGATCACATCGATCAGATCGGCTGGCGTCACATCGAACACCGGGTTGTAGGCGCCGACCTCCAGCTGCTGCCCCATCACCTCCAGCAATTCACCGGCATTGCGCTCCTCAAGGGCGACGTCTTCACCGGTGGCCATCATCAGGTCCAGGGTAGAACTCGGCGCCACAACCATAAAACGCACGCCGTGGTGCATGGCGCAGACCGCCAGTTGGTAGGTGCCGATTTTGCCGACCACATCACCGTTGGCGGCGATGCAATCGGCACCGACGACCACCCAGGTCACACCTTTGGTCTTGAGGATATGGGCACCGGCCGAGTCGGCATTCACCGTGACCGGGATGCCCTCGCCCGCCAACTCCCAGGCGGTCAGCCGTGAACCTTGCAGCCAAGGACGGGTTTCATTGACGTAGACCTGCTCGACCATGCCCTCAAGGAATGCGCCACGGATCACCCCCAGCGCCGTGCCGACCCCGCCGGTGGCCAGCGCGCCCGCGTTGCCGTGGGTCAAAATGGCCTGGGCATTGCCCTGATGCTTGCGGATCAGGTCGACGCCCAATTGCGCCATGGTCAGGTTGGCTTCGCGGTCGCTTTCATGAATCGCAATGGCTTCGGCTTCCAGCGCAGCCAGCGGATCGGCGTGTTTCTTGAGACGGTCGAGGCGGTCTCGCATGCATTTGAGGGCCCAGAACAGGTTCGACGCGGTCGGACGGCTCTCGGCGAGCAGTGCGTAGTCTTCTTCCCACCCGGCCTGCCAGTCACCGCCCTCGGCGATGCGCGCCCGAGCGGCCAGTACCAGGCCATAGGCCGCGCTGATACCGATGGCTGCCGCGCCGCGCACGACCATCCCACGGATGGCCGCGGCCACTTCATCCACCGTGGCGCAGGCGACCCAACGCTCGTGGGACGGCAAGGCGCGTTGGTCGAGCAGGTGCAGCGTGCCGTCGCGCCAATCGATGGCCTTCACTTTCTCCGCAGCCAACAGTCGATCGCGCATCCCTTACTCCGCACTCATGAACAAAAGCCGCCGATTATAGCGATCCGCCAGCCAGGACGCTCGGGTATACTTCGCGCTTCTTTTATAGCTGCCCAGGAAGAAGCCCGCGATGACCCCCACCGCCGCCCCGCTCGACATCTTGCTGTTGCCGACCTGGCTGGTACCTGTGGAGCCCGCCGGCGTGGTGCTCAGGGAGCACGGCCTGGGCATCCGCGACGGGCGCATCGCCTTTATCGGGCCTCGGGCGGCAGCGTTGAAACTGCAGGCCGCCGAGGTGCGCGAGCTGCCGGGCATGCTGCTCAGCCCCGGCTTGATCAACGCCCACGGGCACGCGGCCATGAGCCTGTTTCGCGGCCTGGCCGATGATCTGCCGCTGATGACCTGGCTGGAGAAGCATATCTGGCCCGCCGAGGCCAAGTGGGTCGATGAAGCCTTTGTACGCGACGGCACCGACCTGGCTATCGCCGAACAGCTCAAAGGGGGCATCACCTGTTTCTCCGACATGTACTTCTACCCCAAGGTCGCCAGCGACTGCGTACACAACAGCGGCATGCGCGCGCAGATCGCGATTCCGATCCTCGATTTCCCGATCCCTGGCGCCAGCACCGCCGATGAAGCGATTCGCCAGGGCATCGAGCTGTTCGGCGACCTCAAGCACCACCCGCGCGTCAATATCACCTTCGGCCCCCACGCGCCCTACACTGTATGCGACGCCAACCTGGAGAAAATCCGAGTAATCGCCGAAGAACTCGACGCCGCCATCCATATGCATGTACACGAAACCGCCGGCGAGGTGCAGCAAGCCGTGGAGCAGACCGGCGAGCGGCCGTTGGCGCGCCTGAGCCGCCTCGGGCTATTGGGGCCGCGCTTCCAGGCCGTTCACATGACTCAAATCAGCGAGGACGACCTGGTTTTGCTGGTAGAAAGCAATACCAGCGTGATCCATTGCCCTGAGTCGAACCTGAAACTGGCCAGTGGCTTCTGCCCGGTGGAACGTCTGTGGCAGGCTGGCGTCAATGTGGCCCTCGGCACCGACGGCGCCGCCAGCAACAACGACTTGGATTTACTCGGCGAAACCCGCACCGCTGCGATGCTGGCTAAGGCCGTCGCCGGTTCGGCCACCGCCCTGGACGCGCACCGCGCACTGCGCATGGCTACGCTCAACGGAGCGCGCGCCATGGGGCTGGACACTGAGATCGGTTCGCTGGAGCTAGGCAAGGCGGCGGATATCGTCGCCTTCGATCTGTCGGGTCTGGCGCAACAACCGATCTACGATCCGGTCTCACAGCTTATATATGCCACCGGACGCGATTGCGTGAAACACCTTTGGGTCGCCGGCAAGCAGTTGCTCGACGACCGGCGATTGACCCGCATGGATGAGCAACAGTTGACCGCCACGGCCGTTGCCTGGGGCAGGCGCATCAGCGGGCAGCACGAATAACGACGGTGGTGAACCTGCGCGTTCAACACCGGCCCACCGATTTATCAGATTCAGAGGATGCACCATGAGCAACGTCGACCACGCCGAAATCGCCAAATTCGAAGCCCTGGCCCACCGCTGGTGGGACCGCGAAAGCGAGTTCAAACCGCTGCACGACATCAACCCGCTGCGAGTCAACTGGATTGACGAACGCGTCAATCTGGCCGGCAAGAAGGTGCTGGACGTTGGCTGCGGCGGCGGCATCCTCAGCGAAGCCATGGCCCAGCGCGGTGCCACGGTGATGGGCATCGACATGGGCGAAGCGCCACTGGCCGTGGCCCAGTTGCACCAGTTGGAGTCCGGCGTAAACGTGGAGTACCGCCAGATCACCGCCGAAGCCCTGGCCGAAGAGATGCCCGAGCAGTTCGACGTGGTCACCTGCCTGGAAATGCTCGAACACGTGCCGGACCCGTCATCGGTGATCCGCGCGTGCTTCCGCATGGTCAAGCCGGGCGGCCAGGTATTTTTCTCCACCATCAACCGCAACCCCAAGGCGTACCTGTTCGCGATCATCGGCGCCGAATACATCATGAAGCTGCTGCCGCGCGGCACCCATGATTTCAAGAAATTCATCCGCCCGTCCGAGCTGGGGGCCTGGAGCCGCCAGGCCGGTTTGACCGTCAAGGACATTATCGGCCTGACCTACAACCCGCTGACCAAGCACTACAAGCTGGCCAACGACGTCGACGTCAACTACATGATCCAGACCCTGCGCGAGGAGTAAGCCTGTGAAGTTGCGAGCGGTTCTCTTCGATATGGACGGCACCCTGCTGGACACGGCGCCGGACTTTATCGCCATCTGCCAGGCCATGCGCGCCGACCGAGGCCTGGCGCCGATCAACGACCAACACATCCGCGATGAAATCTCCGGCGGCGCGCGTGCGATGGTCGCGGTGACGTTCTCGATGGACCCCGAGTCCCCAGGCTTCGAGGAACTGCGCCAAGAGTTTCTCGAACGCTACCTCAAGGGCTGCGCGATCCATAGCAAGCTGTTCGACGGCATGGGCGATCTGCTGGCGGACATCGAAAAGGCCAACCTGATCTGGGGCGTGGTCACCAACAAGCCGGTGCGCTTTGCCGAGCCGATCATGCAGCAGTTGGGCTTGGCCGAGCGTTCGGCATTGCTGATCTGCCCGGACCATGTGAAGAACAGCAAACCGGACCCCGAGCCGCTGATTCTGGCGTGCAAGATGCTCGACCTCGACCCGGCCAGCGTGCTGTTCGTGGGTGACGACCTGCGTGACATCGAGTCCGGCCGCGACGCCGGCACGCGCACAGCCGCGGTCACCTATGGCTATATCCACCCGGACGACAACCCGCGCCACTGGGGCGCGGATGTGGTGGTGGATCACCCGCTGGAACTGCGCAAGGTGCTGGATAACGCGCTATGCAGTTGCTGATGGCTCATCGATCCAGCTGGCCGATGAAGATCCCCTGTGGAGGGGGCTTGCCCCCGATTGCAGTGTGTCAGTCACTGCATTTGTTGACTGATCCACCGTTATCGGGGGCAAGCCCCCTCCCACAAGGGATCTCCACCGGTCTCAAGTTTTGTGCTGAAACATGTTGAATTCTGTCGAGGCTATTTATGTTTGATTACTCCGCACGTCCAGAACTGCTCAAAGGCCGCGTCATCCTGGTGACCGGTGCCGGTCGCGGGATTGGCGCGGCAGCGGCGAAAACCTATGCCGCCCATGGCGCCACCGTGCTCTTGCTGGGCAAGACCGAAGCCAACCTGGCCCAGGTGTATGACGAAATCGAAGCCGCTGGCCACCCGCAACCGGTGGTGATTCCGTTTAACCTGGAGACCGCCCTGCCCCATCAATACGATGAATTGGCGGCGATGATCGAGAAGGAATTCGGCCACCTCGACGGCCTGCTGCACAACGCCTCGATCATCGGCCCACGCACGCCGATCGAACAGTTGTCCGGCGAGAACTTCATGCGGGTGATGCATGTGAACGTCAATGCGATGTTTATGCTGACCAGCACTTTGCTGCCGCTGCTCAAGCTGTCCCAGGATGCATCGGTGGTGTTTACGTCCAGCAGCGTCGGGCGCAAAGGCCGGGCGTACTGGGGCGCGTATGGCGTATCGAAGTTCGCCACCGAAGGCTTGATGCAGACCCTGGCCGACGAACTGGAGGATGTGGCGGCGGTGCGGGCCAACAGCATCAACCCAGGCGGCACCCGCACCAGCATGCGTGCCCAGGCTTATCCGGGGGAAAACCCGATGGAAAGGCCCGCGCCGGAAGAGATTATGCCGGTGTACCTGTACCTGATGGGGCCGGATAGCGCGGGCGTGAATGGGCAGGCATTCGATGCCCAGTAACCACTGACACAACTGGAACAAAATGTGGGAGGGGGCTTGCCCCCTCCCACATTTGCATTGCGCGGTTCCCTGATTATTAGTTTTTCACCACTTCCTCAAGGGTGAAGCGGCCCAGTGGGTTTTGCAGGAAGTTGCTTACGTTCTTACGTGAGATGTTGATGTACGGGCTGTAGTACAAGTCGATCCAGTTCACGTCCTGTTTCGCCAGTTTCTGCAGTTCCACATACATCTGCTCGCGCTTGGCCGGGTCGGCTTCGATGCGGGCTGCGGCTACCAGGTCCTTGACCTTATCGTTCTTGTAACGGGTCATGTAGTTCTGATTGGTGTCGTGCCCCAGCACGAAGGTGGTTTTCTGGTCCGGGTCGAGGATGTCGTTGGTCCAGTACATAACAGAAATATCGTACTCACCGTCCACCAGCATCTGCCAGCTCTGGGTGGGGTCGACCTTCTGCAGGTTGGCGGTCACGCCGACCTTGGCCAACTGGTCCTTGATGATCACCGCGATCTGCTCGTCGGCTTCGTTGCCGGCATTGACCACATAGTTAAGCTTCAAGTCCTTGGCGCCGGCCTGCTCCAGCAGCTTTTTGGCGGCGGTAGGGTCATACGGGCGTTGCAAGTTGTTGGCGTAGTGGTACAGCGAGCCTTTTGGGATGTAGGAATAGGCCACGGTGCCTTGTCCGTACGTGACGGTTTTGACCAGCGATTGCTTATCGATGGCCATGTCCAGCGCCTGGCGCACTTCCGGCTTGGCCAGCAGGCCGTGGGCATGGTTGATCAGCAGGTGATCTTCGCGGGTGGATGGGTCGGCGTGAACCACCACGTTTTTGTCTTTCTTCAGTTCTTCAACCCGGGAGAATGGCACGAAGATCGCGGTATCGAGTTCGTTGTTCTGCACCATGCGCATACGGGTGTTGTCGTCGGTCACCGAGACCCACTCCACGCCGTCCAGGCTGACGTTTTTAGCTTGCCAGAAGTTCGGGTTCTTCTTGAGGATCACCCGATCGCCCTTGCGCCACTCTTCCACAGTGAACGCACCCGACGTCACCGGATTTTCTGAGTAGGCGTCTTCGCCCATGGAGGTCATGGCTTTTTCCGACAGGATCGACACCGTCGGCGAAGCGAGCTGGGACAGGAAGGCCACCGCCGGGGTCTTGAGGGTGACGACCAGGGTTTTCGGGTCGGCGGCTTTCGCAGTGTCGATCAGGCTGAACGGGTCACTCCACAACGAGGCTTTGTTGTCGCGGATGCGCAACAGGCTGAAGGCGGCGTCGGCGGCGGTGATCGGCGAACCATCGGAGAATTTCGCGTCGCGCAGGGTGAAGGTGTAAGTCAGGCCGTCCTTGGAAATGTCCCAGCGTTCAGCCAGGCCCGGTTCCATCTTGGTGCCCAGGTTATCCACGCGCACCAGGGTGTCGTAGACATTGGCGAACACCCAGGTATCGCGGTTCTGCGCACTTTTGATCGGGTCAAAGGTGGTGCTGTCTTCACGGCAACCAATGGTGAGCACACCGGCGGCCTGGGCGAAACCGGCGGTCAGCGACCAGGCGGTCAGCGTGGCGGCGGCGAGTAACTTCAAGTGGCGGGATTGCATGTCATAACTCCTTGTTCATGAATGGCAGAGGGTTAAAGCAAAGGCGTTTCAAGCACGCAACTGTACCGATGCTCGTGCAGGTGATGGGTAGGCGGCAACGCCACGGAACACATTGCCCGCGCATGCCGGCAACGGGGGTGGAAGGCACAGCCGGTCGGCAAATTCAGTGGGCTTGGCGGCTCGCCCGGCAGGGGTTCGGTCGGCAATGGCCGCTGCGGGTCGATCTCGGGAATCGCCTGAATCAACGCCGCCGTATACGGATGACGCGGCGCACTGAACACCGCTTCCACCGGCCCTTCTTCGACGATCTTGCCCAGATACATCACCGCCACGCGGTCGCACAGGCGCCGCACGATGGCCAGGTCATGGGCGATAAACAGGATCGCCAGGTTCATACGCTGTTGCAGTTCCAGCAGCAGGTTGATGATCTGGCCTTGGATCGACACATCCAGCGCCGCCACGCATTCATCGGCGACGATCAAACGCGGCTCCACCGCTAGCGCGCGGGCGATGCCGACCCGTTGGCATTGACCGCCGCTGAGAGCACCGGGTTTGCGCGTAGCCAGTTCAGGTCGCAGGCCCACCAGTTCGAGCAGTTCATTGACCCGCGCCGGAATCTGCGACGCAGCGACCTTGCGCTGCACCCGCAACACTTCGGCCAGAGTCTCGCCAATGCTGTGCCGTGGATTGAGCGCGGCGTACGGGTCTTGGAAGATCATTGCGGTTTCATGGCGCAGGCGCGTGATGTCGACGGCGCTGGCGTGGGCCATGTCGACACCATCGAACACCACCTGCCCGGCGCTGATGGGGTTGAGGTGCAGAATCGCCCGGCCCAGGGTGCTCTTGCCGCTGCCCGACTCGCCCACCAGGCCCAGGGTTTCGCCGGCCGCCAGGTTCAGCGACACACCGTTCACCGCCCTCACCCACTGCTTGTTCAGCCCGAACACGCCGCTGCCGGAGGCCGCGAAGCGGACTTCCAGGTCCTTGATCTGCAACAGGCTCATGGGCGGTCTCCCAAGGGGTAGTGGCACGCCACCCGCGCGCCATGGGGCAACTGCTCGGTGCATAACGCGCCCACTTGCGGGCACCGCGGGCTGAAGCGGCAGCCGGCGGGCAATGCGTCGAGCAACGGCGGCTGGCCGGGGATGGTACGCAGCAAGGCGTGGCCACTGCTATGGGCCGGCTGGCAGTCGATCAGGCCGGCGGTGTACGGATGCTGTGGATACGCCAGCACCTCGTACTTGCTGGCGAGCTCGCACAAACGCCCGGCATACATTACCGCGATGGAGTCGCAGGTCTGCGCCACCACGCCGAGGTCGTGGGTGATCATGATGATCGACAAGCCGCGCCGGTCGCGCAGGTCCAGCAACAGACGCAGAATCTGCGCCTGCACGGTCACGTCCAGGGCAGTGGTCGGTTCGTCGGCGATCAGCACCTTGGGGTTGCAGCCCAGTGCCACGGCGATCATCGCGCGCTGGCGCATGCCGCCGGAGAATTCGTGGGGGTAATTGTCGACGCGGGCCTGCGGATCGGGAATGCCGACCTGCCGCAGCACCTCGACGGCCTGACGACGCGCGTCCTTTTTCGACGCGCCCTGATGCAACCGAATGCCCTCGGCGATCTGCTCACCGATGCGCATCAATGGGTCCAGGTGGCTGCTGGGGTTCTGGAAAATCATGCCCAACTGCCCGCCGCGCACCGCGCGCATGTCGGCCTCGCCCATGGCCAGCAGGTCCTGACCGGCCAGGCGCACCGCGCCGCCCTGCACGCGCAGGTTGGGCGATGGCAACAGGCGGATCAGGCCGCGACAGGCCATGGTCTTGCCCGAACCGCTTTCGCCCACCAGGCCGAGAATCTCGCCTTCGGCCAGGTCGAACGAGACACGGTCCACCAGGGTCACGTCATGCCCGGCGTTGTTGGCGATCACGCTCAGGTCGCGTACCTGCAACAGGCTCATGAGCGGTCCCCCAGGATCTGCGCCACACCGTCGGCCAGCAGGCTGAAGCCCATGGCAAGGGTCACGATGGCCAGGCCGGGAAAAGTGCAGATCCACCACGCCGTGGTGATAAACGCCTGGCCTTCGGCAACCATAGTGCCCCACTCGGCTGTCGGCGGTTGCACCCCCAGGCCCAGGTAGCTCACGGCTGCGCCATTGAGCAGCACCAGCACCGCGTCGGACATGGAAAACACAATCGAGCCGAACATCGCATTGGGCAGCAGGTGCCGAAACAGGATGCGCCCGTGGCCAAAGCCCAGGCTCTTGGCGGCCAAGGCGAAGTCGCTTTCCTTGAGCACCAGGATCTGCGAGCGGATCAACCGCGCGTAAGACACCCAACCCACCAGCGCCATGGCGATATAGAAGCTCTTCAGGCCCGGACCGAGGATCGCCATGATCGCCAGCATCAACACCAGGAACGGGAACGCCAGAATCACATCGATCACGCGCATGCACACGCTGTCGAAACGACCGCCGATATAGCCCGAGACCGCACCGATAAACGTACCGATGAGAAACGGGAAGATCACTCCGACCACCGCCAATTGCAGATCAATACGCGCGCCCCAGACCACACGCGAAAGAATGTCTCGACCGTAGTTATCCGTGCCAAATGGATGGGCCAGACTGGGCGCCAACAGGCTCAGATCGGTATTCTGCGCAATCGGATCGTACGGCGCGATCCACGGCGCAAACAGCGCCAAGCCAAGCCACACGCCTAAAACCAGCAGGCCCCACGCGGCCGTCAACCGGCCATTGCGCAAACCGAATCGTAGCCGCAGGCGCCACGGGGCAATCAGGGGGCGGCTACTCATTGCATTTTTACCCGTGGGTCGAGGGCGACGGTTACCAGGTCGGCGACGAAATTGACCAGCACGGTAGCGCACGCCAGCACCATTGCCACGCCCTGCACTACCATGTAATCGCGGGTAAAGATGCCGCGCACCAGCAACTGGCCGATGCCGGGAATGGCGAACAGGCTTTCGATGACCACCGTGCCGCTGATCAGCCAGCCAATGTTGACCGCCAGCAAGTTGACCGCAGGTACTAGGGAGTTGGGCAACACATGCCGACGAAACACCGCCGCCTCCGACAGCCCACGCGCCCGGGCGGCGGTGACGTGGTCGGCCTGCAGCTCCATCAACATGCTCGCACGCAGGTTGCGCACCAGCACTGCCGACAACGCCAGGGCGATGGTCAAGCACGGCAACACCATGTGGTGCGCCTTGTCCAGCCAGGTACGGCCGTAGCCGGAGACCGGGAACAGCCCCCATTGCACGCTGAGCAGTAGGATCAGCATCAAGCCCAGCCAGAACGCCGGCATGCCCAGGCCGACTGTGGTGAAGACACGAATCAGATTATCCGCCCAGCCGCCCTTATGCCGCGCGGCCACGCTGGCCAGCGGCAGCGCGATCAGCAGCGCCAGCAATACGCTGCCGAGCACCAGCATCAGGGTCGGTTCGATCCGGGTCACGATCAGTTTCAGCGCATCGACCTTGTATAACAGCGACTGGCCGAGATCGCCCTTGAGCAGGTTCTTCAGGAAGTAGAAATATTGCAGCCACAGCGGCTGGTCGAGGCCGTACTGGGCGCGGATTTTCAACAGCGCATCGGGTGTGCTGCGCGAACCCAGCAGCGCCCGCGCCGGATCGCCGGGAATCGAGCGCACCAGCACGAACGTGATCACGCTGATGCCAAACAGCACCGGCAGCAGTTGCAGCGGCCGGTACAGCACGAAACGGTAACGCGCCAGGTTCATCCGTCAGCCTCGATGGCGAGCGAGAAAGTCCAACAGCACCGGGAAGTATGCCTGGGGTTCTTCGTAAAACGGCATATGGCTACTGTTGGGGAAGACATGCAATTCGGCGTGCCGGGCCGCCATTTTCATGCGCATGGCGCAGGCCGGCGTGAGTTCGTCGTGCTGCCCGGTGGTGATCAGCATGGGCATCGTGAAGTCGGCCATTTCAGGGATGCGGTTCCAATCCTTGAGGTTGCCGACGTAGAGAAACTCGTTGGGGCCCTGCATGGTTTCATAAGGCCCCATATTCCAGTCGCCGAGGGAGCGCTTGACCGGCTCGGGCCATTCGTCCAGACGGCACACATGGCGATAGTTGAGCAAGGTGATCGCGGCCTGATACTGCGGGTGGTCGAGGGTGCCCATGGCTTCGTGGCGTTGCATCATGGCCACGGTTTCGCTGCCCAGGGCACCGCGCAGGCGCTCCAGTTCCTGGGACAGGTGCGGGATATCGCCGACGGTGTTTTCCAGGATCAGGCTTTTGAGCGCGTCGGATAATGAATGGCGTATTCGATGCCCAGCCAGCCGCCCCAGGAATGGCCAAGCAGATGCACGCGGCCCAGGCCCAGGGCCTGGCGCACGGTTTCGACTTCTTCGACATAACGGCGGATTTCCCACAGGGAAACATCGGTCGGTCTGGCTGATGCCCCCGTGCCGAGCTGGTCGAATGCGACCACTCGCAGGTTATGCTCCTTGAGCCAGCCATGGGCGTCGCGCAAGTAGTCACACGGCAGGCCGGGGCCGCCATTGAGGCACAACAGCACCTCATCGCCCTGGCCAAAGCTGTAGACCACGAGGTTATGGCCATCGACTTGCACGTTGTACCGCTGGTCGGGGGCAATTTCACGCCACATGCATACATTCCTTGTGTTGTATCGGCCTGGCAGGTAGCGGCCGTTTATCAGGCCAACACTACCGAGGATGCCGTGCGTCCATAACCTAGTATTTCTTATAGGTTTGGCCTGGCAGTCCTTCGCCGGGGCGTGGCATTCTACTTGGCGCAAGTCGAGATTCAAATGAAAACGGGAGCAGAACGGATGCTGACCAAGCTAACTGCATTCAACGACCGTCTGATGCCGGGCAGGAGCCTGGATGAACAGATGGACAACACTTTCATCCTCGCCCGGCAACTGGGCTTCGACGCCTTGGTGTATGACTACACACCGGTGCCGATGGACCAAAACGGCGCGTTGATCACCCCTTCGGTGCTGGAACTGCGCAACACCCCGCAGGACTGGCACGCCTTATGGTGCAGCGAAGGCTTCTATCAGATCGATCCAGTGCAGCACCTGGCGCTGAGCACAGTGTCGCCGTTTGTGTGGTCCTACGACGTCAAAGCCGATACCCCGCTTAAAAAGGTCATGGACCCCTGCCATGCGCCAGTGTCTTCCTACCTGCACGACCAGCAACTGACCTGCGGGGTCAGTGTGCCGATCCATTTGCCCCGAGGCGGTTTTGCCTCACTGACCGGCCTGCGCGTCGGCAAGACCCGCACGGTGCTGCAGGATGCGCAACACACCCTGGCGGATTTCAGCTTGATCACCCATGCCTTGCAGGAAGCGGCCTACCCGCTGTTCGGCAAAGAACTGCGCAGCTACCCGCATATCCGCCTGACCAAACGCGAACGCGAGTGCCTCAAATGGGCCGCCGAAGGCCTGACCGCGGCGGAAATCGCCACCCAGTTGAGCCGTTCACTGGCCGTGGTGACCCTGCACCTGGCCTCGGCGATGCACAAACTGGGGGCCAAGAATCGCGTACAGGCCGTGGTGCGCGCTACCCATTACCGCCTGCTGGAAGACTGATCCACCGATAAAACCTAGCTGTTTTGCTAGTTACCTAAATGTGCGCGGCGGCTTATCGTGACCCTGATCCTTTTTTTCAAAGAGCAGGGTACGAAATGGAATTCATCGAAAAAATCCGCGAAGGGTATGCGGCGTTCGGCGCCTACCAGACCTGGTACCGCGTCACCGGCGACCTGAACAGCGGCCGCACGCCGCTGGTGATCATCCACGGTGGCCCCGGCTGCACCCATGACTACGTCGACGCCTTCAAGGACGTCGCGGCCAGTGGGCATGCCGTGATCCATTACGATCAACTCGGCAACGGCCGCTCCACCCATTTGCCCGATAAAGATCCGTCCTTCTGGACGGTCGAACTGTTCCTCGCCGAGCTGAACAACCTGCTGGACCACCTGCAGATCAGCGATAACTACGCGATCCTGGGTCAGTCCTGGGGCGGCATGCTTGGCAGCGAACACGCGATCCTGCAGCCGAAGGGCTTGCGCGCGTTTATCCCGGCCAACTCGCCGACCTGCATGCGTACCTGGGTCAGCGAAGCCAATCGCCTGCGCAAACTGCTGCCTGAAGGCGTGCACGAAACCCTGCTTAAACACGAAGCCGCAGGCACCTACCAAGACCCGGAATACCTCGCCGCGTCGCGGATCTTCTATGACCAGCATGTGTGCCGGGTCAACCCATGGCCGGAAGAAGTGGCCCGCACCTTTGCCCAGGTCGATTCGGACCCTACGGTGTACCACGCCATGAGCGGCCCCACCGAGTTCCACGTCATCGGCAGCCTGAAGGATTGGAAATCGATTGGCCGTTTGTCGAAGATCAACGTACCAACCCTGGTGATCTCCGGCCGCCACGACGAGGCCACACCGCTGGTGGTCAAGCCGTTCCTGGATGAGATCGCCGATGTGCGCTGGGCGCTGTTTGAGGACTCCAGCCACATGCCCCATGTGGAAGAACGCCAAGCGTGCATGGGGACTGTGGTGAAGTTTTTGGATGAGGCGTGCGCAGTACCGCACGCAACACTCAAGGCAGGTTGAGTTGAGTGTGGGAGCAAGCGGGCTTGCTCCCCCCCTTCACACCTCGGAAGTCTCAGGCTTTGATGGCTGCCTTGCCGGTTCAGCCATCAGCGGAATCTCTTTGCCCTCGGCATCAAACAGCTTGCCGCCCCTGAAGTAATCCCCATCCCGCAGCGCCGCCACATCGTGGAAGCACAGGCTGCGTTCTGTCCCCGCGACAAACACCGACTGCTGGTCCGAGTTGCCGGCGGTGAAATGGTTGAACGCCAGGTTCAGCAGGATCGCCATGATCGCCGACGAACTGATGCCGGAATGGAAAATGGTCGCGAACCAGCTGGGGAAGTGATCGTAGAAGCTCGGTGCGGCGATGGGGATCATGCCGAAGCCAATGGAAGTGGCGACGATGATCAGGTTCATGTTGTTGCGGTAATCCACCTTGGACAAGGTGCGAATCCCACTGGCTGCCACCGTGCCAAACAGCACGATCCCGGCTCCTCCCAGCACCGACGTCGGCACCGCAGCAATCACCCGCCCCATAAACGGCAGCAATCCGAGGATCACCAGGAATAGCCCACCGGTGGCCACTACGAAACGGCTTTTCACCCCGGTGACCGCCACCAGGCCGACGTTCTGGGCAAAAGCGCTTTGGGTAAACGAACCGAAAATCGGCGCGAACATGCTCGACAGCATATCGGCGCGCAGGCCGTTGCCCAGGCGTTTGGAATCGACCTTGGTGTCGATGATTTCACCCACGGCCAGGATGTCCGCCGAGGTTTCCACCAGGGTCACCATCACCACGATGCACATCGAAATAATCGCGGCGATGTGAAAGGTCGGCATGCCGAAATGGAACGGCGTGGGGAAGCCGAACATCGGCCCTTGGGCGACGCCCGAGAAGTCGGCCATGCCCAGCAGCACCGCGATCAGCGTGCCGATCACCATCGCCAGCAGGATCGATAAACGCGAAATAGTGGCGCTGCCGATTTTGCTCAGCAGCAACACCAGCACCAGGGTCAACGCCGCCAGACCGATATTGGACATGCTGCCGAAATCCGCCGCGCGGCTGTTGCCACCCATGGCCCAGCGCGCCGCGACGGGCATCAGGGTCAGGCCGATGGTGGTGATGACAATACCGGTGACCAATGGCGGAAAGAACTTGGTAATCCGCGAGAACACCGGCGTGATCAGCAGCCCGATCAAGGACGCGGCCATCACCGCCCCAGGATCGCCGGTATACCGCCCGCTCCGTCACTGCCAACGATCGCCACCATGGTGGCCACACCGGCGAACGACACGCCTTGCACCAGTGGCAACTGACAACCGAAAAATGGCAGGCCAAGGGTTTGCAGCAGAGTCGCCAATCCACCGGCAAACAACGACGCAGCGATCAGCAGGCCGATATCCGCCGGCGATAAGCCGGCCGCCTGGCCGACGATCAACGGGACGGCGACGATGCCGCCGTACATGGTGAGTACATGCTGCAGGCCGTAAGCCATATTGGCCGCGACGCCGAGATTCTCATCTTCTGGCCGCTGCGGTGACGCCTTCGGGGTAGTCATGGTGAGGGGTTCTCTGTTTTTGTTGTGGGGCCACTGTATGCAATCCTATGACTGTATGTCCATAGAGTTGTATACAATCATTCAGACAAGATACCCTCCGCCGGCGTTACAAAAACCATTCGGCCGATGAGCCGCAACGCCAAAGGACACAAAAACAATGAAAAAGGCATTACAGGGCGCTACCGTCGCACTCACTCTGCTGGGCGGCGGGGAGGCTGTCGCGGTGGAGTGGATGAACAACAGCGTAGGGTTTCGCTACGGCCAGCAGTTCACCAACCCGAACAACCCCGATGAATTCAGCAAGCGTATCTACAGCTTCACCCACGCCAGCGGCTACCGGTACGGCAGCAACTTCCTCAACCTGGATGTGTTTCTGTCCGACAGCCGCGACCCACGCAAGGGCACCGATCACGGCGGCAGCGAGGTGTACGCGGTGTACCGGCACCAGCTCTATGCGTCGCGGGTATTCGACAGGCCGCTGGGCACGGGTGCGATCAAGGATTACGCCCTGACCCTGGGCTTCGACGCTAACCGAAATAACAACTTCGCCTCCGCGAAGAAACGCGCGCTGGTGATCGGCCCGACCGTGAAATTCAATACTGTCGGCGTATTGGACTTGAGCCTGCTGTATTACAAGGAGCGCAACCACACTGGCATTCCCGGCGCCCAGGAATCCGACCACACCTTCGACGACACCTACATGCTTAACCTGACGTGGATGCGCCCGTTCGAGATCGCCAACCATGGGGCGAAATTCCAAGGGTTCATCAATTACGTCGGGCTAAAGGCGAGGACTACCACGGCCGCGACACCGCCGCCGAAGCGCTGATGCGCACCGCGTTGATGGTGGCCGTGCGACCGGGCAAGAGCGTCAAACCGAACCTGTACCTGGGCGTGGGTTACGAGTACTGGCATAACAAATTCGGCGTGGACGGCGGCCGCGGCAGCCGCACCTCCACGCCGACCGTGAATATGGAAATCACCTTTTAATCACGGGTGCTGCTGTGAGTCGGACACACCGCATTCGCAGCCATTAGGGCCGCTGCGCAGCCCAGCGCAGGGCAAGCCTGCTCACCACTGGGAAGCAGCCCCCCGCAAATTGTGGTGAGCGGGCTTGCCCCGCGCTGGGGCGCGAAGCGGCCCTGTCTCCAGACACTGCGGTTGCCAGGCATAAACAGTTTGCAGACTTTGGGGCAGCCGCTGCGCAGGATCCTCTTTCAGTTCAGCTCTGTCATCAGCTCGGCGCGATTGGCCTTCGGCCGGGCCAGCCAATATCCCAACACTGCCAACGGCGCGGTCGCCAGCATCACGATCACGGTGATCAATAGCGGATGTTCGAGCATCGATGACACCAGCAGGCTGCTCACAAAGCACAACCCCAGTTGCAGGGTGTTTTGCAGCGCTGCGGCCTTGCCGGAATTTTCCGCAAAGGGCATCAGCGCATTCGCCACCACGATGGGGTAACTGGCACCGTTGCACAACGCCATCAGGCAGAACGGAATTAGCAAGGTGGTCAGGGTCGGCACGGTCAACGTGGCAACCAGGTACAGCGCGCCCATGCTCACGCAGTAGGCCAGCAACAACCACGGCAGCAACGTTTTGCCCGGCAGATGCTGCAAGGCGCTGCGACAGCTGTAGCCGCCGATCAGGAACGCCAAGGTCGGCAGTACATAACTCAAACCGATATCGTTAGGGCTGTAGCCCATGCCGCCGAGGATAAAGGGAGAGGCCGTCAGCCAGGCGAAGAAACTGGCCGAGCACGCGGCAAAGATCATCACATTGCCGCTGAACACCCGCGATTTAAGCAACTGCCCATAACCCATACGTGCCGACGCCTGTGTCAGCCGTTTCGGCACGCTGCGCAGGAACAAGGTGGGCACCAGCAGCACCAGCGACACACCCAACAGCACGCCGAAGATTGCCTGCCAGCCCAGATGATTCAACACCACCGCTCCCAACAACGGCGCCAAAGCCGGCGACAGCGACATCAACGGCATGATGCTGGCAAATACCCGGTGGGCCTTATCGGCGGGGTAGCGATCGATCACCAGTGCCTGCCAACTCACGGCGGCGGAACACACCCCAACCGCTTGGATAAAGCGCAGGGCCAGCAGTTGCGCAGCGCTGTCGACCCAGAACATCCCGACGCAGCCCAGCACAAACAGGCTCAGGCCCGCGAGCAGGATTGGCTTGCGTCCTAGCCGGTCGGACAGCGGCCCCCAAATCAACTGCCCCAGCGCAAAACCTGCGAGGAATACGCTCAAGCTCGCGCCAACCGCGCTCGCGCTGATCTGCAAGTGCTCGCCCATGGCGCCGAACGCCGGCAAGTACATGTCCATGGCGAGATAACCGAGCATGCTCAGGCCCGCTAGATACCCGGTGAAACCAAACGAATTTTTCATTGAAGCCTTGCTGACATTGCCATCAAACTATTTGCTGACTAGCGCCCATTATGAAGCTGATAAATTCTGTGTGAAGCGATAATAATTGGGCACTCTTATCAATATTTTTGAAGGCAATAGCCATGTGGTCCGAATATTCTCTGGACGTAGTAGACGCAGTGGCTCGCCATGGCAGTTTCAGCGCCGCCGCTCAGGAATTGCACCGGGTACCGTCAGCCATCAGCTATACGGTGCGTCAGTTGGAAGAATGGCTGGCGGTGCCGTTGTTCGTGCGACGTCACCGTGACGTGGAACTGACCCCCGCCGGCCGCCTGTTTATCGACGAAGCCCGGGGGGTGATGAAGAAAATGCTCGGCACGCGGCGCTTGTGCCAGCAGGTGGCCAATGGCTGGAGCGGCCAGTTGAAGGTGGCAGTGGACTCCATCGTCAAGCCCCAACGCTGCCGGCAACTGGTGCTGGATTTCTATCGACAGTTCCCTGAGGTGGAATTGCTGTTGGAATACGAGGTGTACAACGGCGTATGGGATGCCCTGGCCGACGAGCGCACCGACATTGTGATCGGCGCCACCAGCGCGGTGCCGGTGGCCAGCCACTTTACCTTCCGCGACATGGGCCTGTTGAACTGGCTGTGCGTGGTCAGCGCAGAACACCCGCTGGCGAGGGCCGAAGGCTTGCTCAACGACGATCAGCTGCGCCCCTTCGCTTCGCTGTGCATGACCGATACCTCGCGCAACCTGCCCAAGCGAGATACCTGGACCCTGGATAACCAACGGCGCCTGGTTGTGCCCAACTGGGCGTCCGCCATCGATTGCCTGCGCGACGGCCTGTGTGTCGGCATGGCGCCGGCACATCAAGTGACGCCGTGGATCGAACGCGGCGAGCTGGTAGCGCTGCGACTCACCCGCCCCTTCCCCGCCAGCCCGTCCTACGTGGCCTGGGCGCAGAACAAGCTGTCCCCGGCCATGGCGTGGTTGCTGGAATACCTGGGTGACACCGAAACCCTCAACCAAGAATGGCTCAATGGCCCTGATCCAATAACCGGCTAATGGCCCGCACGATCATCTCGACTTCCTTGCCGTCCAGGGTCAGCGGCGGCAGCAGGCGGATGATCTTGCCCCGCGTCACATTGATCAGCAGCCCATGTTCCTGGGCGGCGCGCTGGGCCAGGTCGCGATACGGGTTGGCCAGTTCGATGCCGATCATCAAGCCCTGCCCGCGAATCGCCAGCACCTGGGGGTGTTCCGCCAGCTCCACGCGCAGCCGCGCCAGCAAGCGTTCGCCCTGTTGCGCGGCGTTGTGCAGCAAGCCCTGCTCTTCGATGATGTCCATCACCGTGCAGCCCACCCGGCAAGCCAGCGGGTTACCGCCAAACGTGCTGCCATGACTGCCCGGCGTGAACAAGCGCGCCACACCGGCCCGCGCCAGGCAAGCTCCGATCGGCACGCCATTGCCAAGGCCCTTGGCCAAGGTCATCACGTCCGGCACGATACCTTCATGCTGGAACGCGAACCACGCACCGGTGCGACCGATGCCGGTCTGGATCTCATCGAGCATCATCAGCCAACCGTGGGCGGTGCAATGATCGCGCAGGCCACGCAAATAGCCGGGCGGCGCGGGCAGTACGCCACTTTCGCCCTGGATCGGCTCCAGCAACACAGCCGCGATACGTGCGCCGTGGGTGCGGGTGATCGCCTCAATGGCGGCCAAGTCACCGAACCGGACCTTGAGAAAATTCCCCGGCAAGCGCTGAAACCCAAGGCGTACCGACGGCCCGTCACTGGCCGCCATGGTGCCCAGGGTGCGCCCGTGGAAAGCGTTCTCCATCACCACGATCAACGGCTCTTCGATATCCTTTTTCCAGCCGTGCAAGCGCGCCAGTTTGAGCGCGGTTTCGTTGGCTTCGGCACCGGAATTGTTGAAGAACGCGCAATCCAGGCCGGACAGCTGCGCAAGACGCTGGGCCAGCCGTTGTTGCCAGTCGATGCTGTAGAGGTTGGAGGTGTGCAACAACAGACCGGCCTGCTCGCTGATGGCCGCCACCAGACGCGGGTGGGAATGCCCGATATTGGTCACCGCCACACCCGCCACCGCATCGAGGTACTCGCGACCCTGCTGGTCCCACAGACGCGTGCCCAGGCCACGGGCGAAGCTCAGGGCCAAGGGTTGGTAGGTGGTCATAAGGCAGGCGGCGGTCATGGTGCGGGCTCCAAGTCATCAGGTTGA
>BQMB01001356.1:0-101706 GCA_027943415.1 Closterium sp. NIES-67 | reverse complement strand
GGGGAGAGGAGCGAAGAAGAGAGGTCTAAGAGAGAAGGGAAGGGCAGGAGGTACGTGAATGTGCTGCCGATGGTGACTTCTGCTTCTCGGGTTGCCCACAATAAGTCTGTGGACATGCACAGGGGAAAGAAAGCAGAAAGAAAGGGCTTGTAAGAAAGACTTGTAAGACTGTGTAGGTGGTGGAAGCGCCCCTTGGAAATGGGAGCTCTGTGCAACGCGCCTCTAGTCAGCGCCCGTACTCGCCTCCCAAGCACTGCAAGTCAAGAAGTTGCATCTGACACTACCTTTGGTCGGCACGGGTTTGCTGCACAGCTGTGTGACTATGTACATGGCAGCAGCGGCTTTAGAGCTGGGCGCTCTGCTCAAGCCTCAATGGGCTTCTGGTGGGCACAGGTGCTTCTGGTGGGCACAGGCGCTTCTGGTGAATGCACCTCCCAAGGTGCACACATATTTACCATACAAGCAGCACCGAGACTCTACCTTTGGTGGGCACGGGCTTGCTGCACAGCTGAGTGACCATGTAGATGGCGGCAGCAGCTTTGGAGATGGGCGCTCGGCTTGTGCGGATGTCGATCTGCTCTGTGTTGCGCACCACCTCCATGGCTGCCCGCACCGCTGCTGCCTCCATGCCCAAATGCGAGCAGAAGCGACGCTGCAGAGAGAGCGGGGAAAGAGGCGATGGGGGGGGGAGAGTATGCAGAGGAAGGCATCTGAAGCACAACAAAGCGACACACAGAGATCTCGTTCTGCTGCTTCCATGCCCAGGCGCGAACAGAAGCGATGCTGGGAGAAAGGGGGAGCGGGGAGGTAGGGGCAGCATCCGCAACGAAGACAATGTGTTGGGTTTGTTGCTTCTGGTATCCTGTTGCAGTAGGTGCTAACAACGCATGTGCTTATAACGAAACTGCCTACTCACCATGAAGTCGCCTGCATTCACTGCGCCCATGTCCACAGCCCCCATATCCGCTTCTAGCTGCTTCACTATAAACTTAGTCGCCCGCCCAATCTCCTTCTTCGATATGTTGTTGCCCGCTGCACCTATCTCTGCACACGTGGCAGGGTGCGGGAGACGTGGCAGGGCGAGGGGGACGTGGCAGGGTGAGGGGGACGTGGCAGGGCGAGGGGGACGTGGCAGGGCGAGGGGGGCGTGGCAGGGCGAGGGGGACGTGGCAGGGTGAGGGAGACGTGGCGGGGTGAGGGAGACGTGGCGGCGAGGGGGAGCATGGGTGAGAGTGCAAGGCAGACAGCACCAGCAGAGTTAGTCTTTCAGATCTGCACGCAGTGGTGCGCCCACCTTTAAACGTGCGCGGTTTGTCCTCCTGTCTGCATGCGATGTAGAGGCAGGCAGCATACGTGGCGTCGTTGCTGCGCCCGCGGATGGACTTGAGGTCATGCACCTTCTTGAAGATCTCGTTGGCTCGGTCCTGGTGGGGGGAGAAGAGGATACAAGGAGAGAGGGGGGGAGGGAGGGATGGACTTGAGGTCATGCACCTTCTTGAAGATCTCGTTCGCGCGGTCCTGGTGGCGGGAGAGAAGAGGGTTGGAAGGGAAGGTAATATGAGGTTCAAGACAGGAGGTATGAGGGGTGCGAGGAGAATGGGCTTGAAGTCATGCACCTTCTTGCAAATCTCGTTCACGCGGTCCTGGCGGTGGTCGTGGCGGTGGCGGCGGGAGAAAGCATAAAGAGCAGCACACGCTGAAGGGTTGGGTGTTCACGACAGGACGTGGAGTTGCATTCACGCACCCGCTTGGAGCAACGGAACCAAGAAAATGGGGGAGAGGGGGAAAGGAGGGGCGGAGGGGGGGAAAGGAGGGGCGGAGGGGGGAAGGAGGGGCGGAGGGGGGGGGGGGGGGGGGAAGGAGGGGCGGAGGGGGGGGGGGGGGGGGGGGGGGGGGGGGGGGGGGGAAGGAGGGGCGGAGGGGGGAAAGGAGGGGCGGAGGGGGGGAAAGGAGGGGCGGAGGGGGGGGAGGGGGGGGGGGGGGGAGGGGGGGGGGGGGGAGGGGGGGGGGGGGGGGGGGGGGGGGGAGGGGGGGGAGGGGGGGAGGGGGGGGGGGGGGGGGGGGGGGGGGGGGGGGGGGGGGGGGGAAAGGAGGGGCGGAGGGGGGGAAGGAGGGGGGGGGGGGAAGGAGGGGCGGAGGGGGGAAGGAGGGGCGGAGGGGGGAAGGAGGGGCGGAGGGGGGAAAGGAGAGGCGGAGGGGGGGGAGGGAGGGGCGGAGGGGGGGAAGGAGGGGCGGAGGGGGGAAAGGAGGGGGGGAAGGAGGGGGAGGGGGGGAAGGAGGGGGAGGGGGAAGGAGGGGCGGAGGGGGGAAAGGAGGGGCGGAGGGGGGAAAGGAGGGGCGGAGGGGGGGAGGGGGGGGGGGGGAAGGAGGGGCGGAGGGGGGGAAGGAGGGCGGAGGGGGGGAAGGAGGGTGGGAGAGGGAGGGACGGATGAACGTACCCTGATGGTGGCTACCAGGCCCAGTCTTGAATGGCGAGAGATGCCCATATTCCACGCGTCCAAGGGGGCACGGACGCATCCGCCCGGGGTTAAGTGGGTCAAGTGAGTTGGCCGGGTTACATGGTGGATCGACCACCCCCCACAAAGTCATGGAGGTGAACGGAGCCCGAGGAGGGTGCGGGGGAGGGCAAGAATGAGAGGGGGGGCACGAGGGAGGGGAGGGGGAGGAAAGAGGAAGGAAATCATTTCTGCAGCTCGTGCTGGTTTTAAGCTAGTTGCTGGCTCACCATCCCGCCTGGGGGGTGTTAACTGCTAGAGGCGAATTCCTGCGAGCACCGCCCGCCTCACCTTTACACCACCCCTCCCCTCACCTGTCCGCCATATCCCCAATCGCCTGGAACGCATTGATCAGATCCCTGTCAGGGTTCGAGCCCTGGCTGGCCCACCCTCTCCGCCCGGGCAGCTCCCCTCCGCCCTGCCCGTTCTTCCCCGCGCTGATCATCGTCGTGAGCCCGCCATCCGTCAGCAGCTGATTGGTCGGCCCGCCGACGCGCACGGGGTCGGTGTTAGCGGCCTCATTAGAGAACGTGCGCCACTCGGACGTCTCGTCCACGCTGTGCGCCTCCACCACGAGCCCGCACTCGGCGCAGATGAGGTCGCCCGCCGCGTGGTCGTGGACCAGCTCCGTGTTGCGCTTGCACTCGCCGCACATCTGCCGACTCATCTCGCCGCACCACTCAACACTGGGGTCGAAGGCTTTCCGGGCTGTTTGGGACTGTTCGGATCGGTCGAGTGCGTACTTAGAAATCGCCTGGACTCGCTCGCAAGGAGGGTGACGTTTTTCGCGGCGACGGCTTCTATTGCTTAGGCTATTCTGCGAAACTGCGAATCTGCGAATCTGGGCCTGGATTGAGGAGGCGGTAATGCGGAGCACACGGCTAATGGTCGTCGAGAGTGCAGCAGAAGACGCGGAGCGAGGCGACGCAGCGGGGTTCTGCGTGAACCGAATGGCAGGACCCACAAGCAGCAAACACAGACTGACTGGCGGACTGACCGGCGATAGCAACGGTGCAGAGAATTTATCAACTGACTGGGTGCGTGCGCGTGAAGGAAACAAGTACGACACGTATCCCCTGCCGGGCCCAGCAGGGCTCGGCTGGCCCATCCATGAGGGAGGGAAAATGGGAGGGTGGGGGTGGGGCGAAGGGGTCACTAGTACTGTTACCCAGCTGTCAGAATTCAGCAGTAAGAACCTGGTTAGAGTTTAAAATTTTCACGTGTAGAGTAGATGGTATTAGTACTGAAACGGATCGGCGCAAAAACGAATCAACTGGTTTGGGGCTCATTGGAGCTACTGTACTGAGTCCCGATGTCCACATCAGCGCCTGCTGACGCGACAACTCTTTTCAGCACTTGCCTAAAAGAGCCCAGAGTCACGTCAGCACGAGTCTCCAGAAATGCATTGGGACCACAACCCACATCACAGGGCCAGTGTGCCAGCTAGGTTGGCCCACTTCCCCCCAATCCCAAACCCAGCTGGTGCACGCATGATGTACTTGCGAGAAGCTATGCTCTCTCGAATCTGGAATCTCGATGTTTTCGGCTCGGCTTGGGGGGCCAAAACGGTTGCCGGGGAAAGGCGATTTCAGAGGCACAACAGCCGCATATTCCTACCAATTCACCCTCCCTGGCCATAGTCGCTCCGCAGACGCACTGCACCAACACCAGCCTCTCATCTCTCCTGACGCCATCGTTTTCGCTGCTCGTGTTGAAGGCCTAGCAGCTGCCCAGCTGACGTCGCATTGTCTCGCTTCTCTGCGTGGCCAATTCAAGTCTGTCCCACGTCCCGAGTCCTTCCCGAGCTAGGCTAGAAGCAGGCCGAAGGCCGCCACCAGCCCTACGTCCGTCGTCCTCGTCAGTCGTACGCGTTTCCTTCTCGAGTGTCTGGTCAGCCGCACCATGAGTCCGCTGAACCGAATCAACCGCATCGCTTCGCACATCTGCCCGCCCGCTTCGTCCAGCGTAAGTCGGTAGTGCATCGTTAAACGCTTGGCGCGCTGTTGGCTCGTCTCACGCTGCTTCTGGTATCACCCGCTTTCCCGGATGGTCGTCACAAGTCAACACATTCTAACGAATTACGGACGAATTTCACAATAGTGAATGTGACACAAGGACAATTGATCATTCCCTGCCGTGCCTGTGCTTCCCCCAGCGCAGGACCGCGGGCTCAGCATTGACGCCACGCGCGCCAAGGGCAGCAGCGGCGGGCTCAAGGTCGCTTTTGAGTGGACTGACAGTCATCCCGTGCGTGCTCTCCCCCCCCTTCCCCACTTCCAGGATGGCGGCCTTTCGATGAACGCCACGCGCGCCAAGGGCAGCAGCGGCGGGTTCAAGGTGGCGGTGCTGGGAGCGGCGGGCGGCATCGGGCAGCCGCTGTCGCTGCTGCTGAAGATGAACCCGCTCGTGTCGGTGCTGCACCTGTACGACGTGTTTAACACGCCCGGCGTCACGGCCGACCTCAGCCACACCAGCACCTCCGCCGTGGTACGCTCGCTGCTGTCTGTGACAACATATTCACCCCAAAATTCGTGGTATGCTTTGTTATTATTGAACGCATGTGCTTCCTTTTCCAGGTGCGCGGGTTCTTGGGCAAGGTCCAGCTGGACGCCGCTCTCGACGGCATGAACCCTGCCGTCGTCCCCACCTCGTTCCGTCTAATGTGCTCCCTGGTGCTCCCTGGTGCTCCCTGGTGCTCCCTGGTGCTCCCTGGTGCTCCCTGGTGCTCCCTGGGGCTCCCTGCGTCCCTTCAGGTGCGCGGATTCCTGGGCAAGGACCAGCTGGGAGCGGCTCTTGACGGCATGGACCTGGTGATCATCCCCGCGGGCGTGCCCCGCAAGCCGGGCATGACGCGCGACGACCTCTTCAACATCAACGCGGGCATCGTCAAGACGCTCTGCGAGGGAATCGCGAAGCACTGCCCGCACGCGGTGGTGAACATTATTAGTAACCCCGTGAATTCGACGGTCGCGATCGCCGCTGAGGTGTTCAAGCGCTCGGGGACGTACGACCCGAGGAAGCTGATGGGCGTCACGACGCTCGATGTGGTTCGCGCCAACACCTTTGTGGTACGTGCCGCGACCTCCCTCCTGCCCTCTCTCCCTCCCGCCCTCCCTGCCTCCCTCCCTGCCTCCCTCCCTCAGCTCCCTCCCTCCCTCCCTCTGCTGGCTCGTTCCTCTCTCACAATCTCTCTCACTTCCTCTCCGCTTTCCATCAAGCCTTATGTAAATGAACTGTGAATACTGTGTGCCGTTGAAGAGCTCTACGGTGTGTGCGTGTGCGAATGGCAGGCGGAGGTGCTGGGGCTGAACCCAGAGGAGGTGAACGTGCCGGTGGTGGGGGGGCATGCGGGCATCACCATCCTGCCGCTGCTCTCGCAGGTGCGAATGCTCGGACATGTAAGCGCTGCTCTCAAAAAACATCCACAGAAACACGCAGGCATCACCATCCTGCCGCTGCTCTCGCAGGTGCCAACGCTTTCACCGCTGTAGCAACGCTCGCATGCCAAAGCGCTTTCGCGATCATGCTTGCCCTCACTGCCCTCACAGACCTCGCTTGTCCGCACTGCCCTCATTGACACTCTCTTCCGCAAGTGATGTTGTTTTCACTGGCTAACACGATGGGGGCAATGCTGCTGTGTGGCATGTGGCTGTCTGTGCTGTGTGGGCGTGTGGCTGTCTGTGCTGTGTGGGTGCGTGCTTGGTGGGTGCGTGCAGGTGACCCCGTCCGTGAGTTTCAGCAGGGAGGAGTTGGATCAGCTGACCAACAGGATCCAAAACGGAGGCACGGAGGTCGTTGAGGTGAGCGCGGGATCGGTAGCAGCAGTCTGGTCGTCAGGCGAACTTCTAGAGGCAGAAGGCACTTGTTGTAGAAACATCCTTGCACGAACAAAACACGAAGTGCATGCTGCTACTACGATCAATCACCACGGTACAAGCTGCACTTGTCATCGAGATTCCCGTCTGACCACACAATGGGCAGAGCGCATTGCCCACTCCACCGTATCACCTTACCTTGGGAAGTGGCCATTCGATCACCCTGTGCTGATCTGATCCGGCCTCCTGGCCGCTTGCTCCCTTCCCTCCCTTCCCGCGCTTCCCTCCCTGCCCTGCTGCAGGCCAAAGCCGGCGCTGGGTCAGCCACTCTGTCCATGGTGAGCCTCTGCGCGCCGTGCCGCACGCACATTGCCATACCCATGCCATGCCACTCTTGCGTCTATAAAATCACACCACTCATATAACCAGATATATGAAACCAGTCAATAAAGCAGCCAGGCAAAGTGTAGAGCATGTCAAGTTCCACCAGATGATTCGATTGCACCGTCCCCAGCACAATCCACCTGTACCCACCTGTACCCACCTGTACTGCCTTCACGTTCCCTTGCACTGCTCCGCGCCGCTGGCCATTCAACCCTTGTCCCCTTTCCCGGTGTACTTAACCAATCCTTTGGCCGCTTCCTCCTGTTCCTCCCTCCCCACTGCCGTGAGCAGGCGTATGCAGCAGCCAAGTTCGCCCAGGCGTGCCTACAGGCCATGCGAGGGGAGGCAGGCATTGTGGAGTGCGCGTTTGTGCAGTCCACTGTGAGTCATCGTCTGTTCTCTCGCTGTGCGGCGACTCACAAGTCACTTGCTGGGGGCTTGTCCGGTAGACCAGTTCAGGCAGGGTTGAGGTGCAGTCGGCAATCAGCCCGCTTCAGCGCTCCTGGATTTGATCTGAATTCATCTCTTACAACCCCACCATCCCCGGCCCATTCCCCTCAAGCCAGACCATCCACCGCTCATCACTCATCTCGCTTAACCCCGCCATCCACCCCCACCACCCTTGTGGCTGTGCACGTGCAGGTGACAGAGCTACCCTTCTTTGCATCTCGAGTGGTGCTGGGGCGGCGGGGAGTGGAGGAGGTGCTCTCTCTGGGGCCCATGACGGAATACGAGAGGTGAGTGCCTTTCCTGCTGCCTTGCATGCACGAATCCTGGCCAGCTTGAGGGGTGTTGTGCCCTGGTGTGCCCGTGTGCATCTCTGTGTCAATGGGTGTGTGCCCCTGTGTCAAGCCCCTGTGTCAATTGGTGTGTGTGTCGGTGTGGTACTGGGGCGGCGGGGAGTGGAGGAGGTGCTTTCTCTGGGGACGATGACTGAGTACGAGAGGAGGGTGTCTCGCTTGCTTGCAAACTGCGTGATTCTGTGACAGCGGGGTCATGAAGGGCAGAATGAGAGATTCTTCTGAATCATGCTGCATGCCTCGTTCTCCTCTTTCTGCACGTCTGAAGGTTCTGTCATCTGTTTTCCTCTCTCGCTTGCAGGGGATGGTTGGAGAAGCTCAAGCCTGAGCTCAAGTCCAGCATTGACAAGGGCGTTGAATTTGTTGCAAGGGCCTGAAGTGCAGTTACGGTGTAGGATTGAAATGTTATATTTTGACAAACGAAGAAGTGATGTGATTCGTGGATATTGTACATTCCGAACAGTCTTTCAAAACTTTGCTCACGAGTTGTGATAGTGTTCGTTCCTGTTGGCATTCATATATCTATGTATGTATTAGGAATATATATAAACACTGTATCCTAGCTAGAGGTAGTTCATATAGGGTACAACTATAAGGCATATCTATAAGTTTTTTTCCCGCGATAGCTCCACCTTTCATCTCTTATCGTGTATGCAGTGATTACTCTTACATAGAATCTTTAGTGAAACGAGTACAGCGTCATCAGAAACCCGAAACCCGATGCTAGCGATCACCAGATCATTCAGTTCAACGGAAAACTCACCTGGCCACAGCGACACGTGAACCCTACCCACGTGTCCCCATTGCGTTTCACCGCAGCAAGACACGTCATCTTCGACCCGCGATCTCCTGCCAGACCGTCTAAGTTTCCCCTTTCGCATTTTTCCCCGCGACGCGCTCAATGACCGGCGCCGATCCCGCTGCAGCAGCCCCGGCGCCCGCGGAGGCGAGTGCAGGAGGCGCAGGCGGGGAGAATGCGGGGGAGCGGAAGGCCGGGGAGGCGGAGCAGAGCGCGGGGGAGGGGGAGCAGGTGGTGACGCCGTGGGAGGTGTCAGCTGAGGGCGGCATCGACTACAACAAGCTTATCGAGCAGTTCGGCTGCCAGCGCCTCGAGCCCGCGCTTATAGCGCGTATGGAGAAGCTCACCGGCGCGCGCGCGCACCCGTTCCTGCGCCGCGGCATCTTCTTTGCGCACCGGTGCGGCTAGAATAGGGCCTGTCGCGCACAGTGGTGCGAGTATTTTAGGCGCTGCTGGCGCGCACAGGTGCAGTGTTGACTGGCAAAGGCGTCAGAGCAAGTCATCGCCCTAGCCACCGGTACGAAGATCAACATAGAGTCGTTCTTGCAGGCGAACTCAACAGCAAAGGTGACTTTAACCGGTACACATAGATCCAGTGGAGAGGACGAGTGGCCGAATCGGTACGCAGGGTGAGGCCCCCACTCCCCCCCCCCCCCCCCCCCCCCCCTTTCCCCCCCTTCCACACCCCCCTTCCCCGCAGATACATAGTCCTCCCTTCTGCCTGTGCATGCCCCCTCCCTCCCAGCAACATTGACAATACCCCAGACGCAACGGGAGAAGCGTCATGCTTTTGAACAAGGCGCGAGCATCATACCCCCGTCAACGCTCTCGTCTCCCCCCTTTCCCCCACTGCCCGCCCCTCGCCTCCAGCCCCACTCGCCCACTCCCAAGTGACTTGGACGGATCCTGGGCGTGGCGGAGAAGGGCGAGCGGTTCCTCTTGCCACAGGGAGAGGCCACATCCGCACTCACTGCTCCCCTCTGCTGTCCTCCTCTGCCCTCCCGCACTGGAGACGAGCGAGCAGTTCTACCTGTGCACGCGGCGATGCCTCGTGTCAGGGGGGCGGTGCCTCGTGTCAGGGGGGGCGATGCCTCCTCCCACTCAACGCTCTCCTCTTGCCCCCCTGACCACCACGCACGCCCTTTCCCTGCAGCGACTTCGATAAGATCCTGGACGCGGTGGAGAAGGGCGAGCGGTTCTACCTGTACACGGGGCGAGGGCCGTCGTCAGAGGCGCTGCACCTGGGCCACCTGATCCCCTTCATGTTCACTAAGTGAGTTGCAGTGGTGCGTGCTCTTGTCAGTGCACACCGGGCACTGCTACCGTTGCTAACGGTCTCGTCAGAGGCGCTGCACCAGGTCCAGTGTGGTCCAGTGTGGTCCATTGGACCAGTGGTCCAGGGGTCCAGTGGTCCAGTGAAGCACATTGTGGAGGAGCGTGAATGCGGAGGATGCACTGCTCTCAATGGCGCACAGCTCTCTCCACGCCCTCCTCTACAGGTGGTAGCAGGAGGCCTTCAAGGCGCCCCTAGTCATTGTGGAAGAGAACTGACGGCAACAAGTATTTGTGAGAGAGCATGAGCGTGGATTAGGGGTCGACATTGTCTCCTCTGTCCGTCCGCTTCCCTAACCGCACCAGGTGGCTACACGAGGCCTTCAAGTATTTTGAGTCGACTCAAATACACCCACCAGGTGGCTACACGAGGCCTTCAAAGTGCCTCTGGTCATCCAGCTCGCGGATGACGAGAAGTACTGTGGAAGAGCATGAGTGTGGACTAGGCACCACTCTCTATGCTGTTCACGTCTCTCGATAACCCTCCTCAACAGGTGGCTGCAAGAGGCCTTCAAGGTGCCTCTGGTCATCCAGCTCACGGACGACGAGAAGTACCTGTGGAAGAGCATGAGTGTGGACGAGGCGCGGCGCCTGGCCCGGGAAAACGCCAAAGACATCATTGCATGCGGCTTTGACGTGGCGAGGACGTTTATTTTCTGCGACTTTGACTATGTGGGCGGGTGAGTGGGAGGGCGTTTGGGGGGCAGAGGGGGGTGGATGAAAGGTGGGAGGGGTGTGAGCATGGTTGGGCGACCAAGGTAACATCGTTGCACACGGCTTTGAAGTTTGACTTGGGAAGGGCGTTCATTCCTGTGACTTTGACTATGTGGGCTGGTGAGCATTGGGGCAGGTGGATTGGAAGAAGGAAGGGGGGACGAGGGGACGAGGTGATTGTGAAGAAGATGAGAGAACGCCAAGGGCATTATTGCATTAGGCTTTGATGTGGCAAGAACCTTCACGTTCAGCGGCTTCCGACTGTGCGCACATGGTTGCACTGTGGCAGGGACTTCTACCAGAATATCGTCAAGATTGCTCGATGCGTCACACTCAACCAGGCAAGGCGCCGCCCCCCTGGCAAGGCCATTGTCACTGGGATCTGATTTCACGATCTGGCGGAGAGTTTCCGCCCTTTGCCTTCTCATTCACTCTCGTGCGCAATGCTCTTTCTTCCCAGTTGTCTTACCTCGTGCTGGTTTACCAATCCGTTTTGATTCTTCGTGTTCTTCAAGCCCCATCACATCACATCACATCACATCACATCACATGGATGCCTTGCTGTAAGGCTCCAAATCACATCTCATCTCATCACATCATGTGCGTCCCTGTGATGCCATCTCATCTCATCAGGCACGTGGCATCTTTGGATTCGACGGCGAGGATTGCATCGGCAAAGTGGGCTTCCCTCCCGTTCAGGTGCCACCCTGTCCATCCCCCCCCTTCTCTCACTCGCTCTTCCCCTCACTCCCCCCCCCTCACTTCTCTGCCTCTCCTCCCCCCTCTCCACCTTTCTGTCTCCTCCCTCCACCTCCCTGCTTCTATACCCACTCCGCCGTTCTCTATGGGCTCCGGCTCTGTTTTTCACTCCGTGCTCTCATCAACTCCTATCCTGGCTCACTGCCAGATCTCTGCTCGCCCCTAATCTCCCTCACCAACCCTTCCCTCACCTTCCTTCCCCCCTTCTCTTCACTCTCTCATGCCCCTATCTGCTCCTCTCTGCTACCCAAACCCTCTCTATGCCCAATCCCCTCTCTTTCCCCACCCCCCTGCCTCCTGCTGCCTCCCAGGCCGCCCCAGCATGCCCCTCGTCCTTCCCGCACCTGTTTGGGCGCAAGAACGAAGTGCGCTGCCTCATCCCCCACGCCATCGACCAGGTGCGTGCTCATGCCATGCCATGCCATGCCATGCCCATGTGCCATGCCATGCCATGCCCATGCCATAGAAACCCACTTGTTGTTCTATCGGATGCCCCCCCACCCCCCACCCCACCGCGCCCCCCTGCCAGGACCCCTGCTTCCGCATGACTCAGGAGGGCGCCCTCGTCTTTCCCCGCCTCCATGATCCCCCAAACCCTTTCCTCCATCTTCCCAAACCCCTTTCCTCCATCTTCCCAAACCCCTTTCCTCCATCTTCCCAAACCCCTTTCCTCCATCTTCCCAACACCCCTGCCACGGCACTTACTTCTGCTTGAACCATGACTTCGCCCCCCAAACTGTTCAGCTCCTACCTGTTCAACTGTCCTAACTGTTCAACTGTCCTAACTGTTCAACTGTCCTAACTGTTCAACTGTCCTAACTGTTCAACTGTCCTAACTGGACCAGTCAGTAGTCCAGTGCACCAGCGGAGCAGAAGTGGTCCAGCGGACCAGCGGAGCAGAAGTGGTCCAGCGGACCAGCGGAGCAGAAGTGGTCCAGCGGACCAGCGGAGCAGAAGTGGTCCAGTGGACCAGCGGAGCAGAAGTGGTCCAGTGGACCACGGCCCCTGCGCCCCACTCCCAGTCCCCCTCCCCCTCTCCCGCCCCCCAGGACCCCTTCTTACGCATAAAGCAGGACTGTGCCCCCCGCCTGGGCTTATGATGCTCGCACCCCCCCCCATGGTCCTGGATCCCCACTCCCCCTCCCCCTCTCCCGCCCCCTGCCAGGACCCCTACTTCCGCATGACGCGGGACTGTGCCCCCCGCCTGGGCTTCCACAAGCCCGCGCTCATCGAGTCACGCTTCTTCCCCGCGCTGCAGGTGAGACTGCTGGTGCAGGTGGGACTGGTGCAGGTGAGAGCATGGCAGGGCAGAGCAGGTCAGACCAATGCAGGTTCTTCCGTGTTTCGGCTTCCACAAGCCCGCCCTCATCGAGTCACGCTTCTTCCCCGCACTGCAGGTGGGACTGTTGGGGCAGGTGTGAGGCTGGGGCAGGTGCGAGGCTGGGGCAGATGCGAGGCTGGGGCAGTTTTTTGTGTATTCAGGGAGGAGGAGGAGGGGGAAGCAGGGAAGGGAGGGAAGTTGTGGCTGCAGAGTGAGTGTGAGCGGATGATGCTTGCTTACTGCTTCTGCCCCCTCTCTCTCCCAGCATCCACGTCTCCCAGTGCTTGGTGCAGGGAGAAAGGTGTGCTTTGCGTGCACTCAAAACGCACCGGTGGGCATGATGAAAGTGGCAGTATGAGTGCCAGTGACCTGAAAGCTTCTGTGGTGCCTTTTCTGTCTGTATAACCGCAAGGCTCTCTTGTTGATCCCAGGTATTTGTGCCATTGCCTGTTTGCGTCTCACTGCTGTGCTCAGGGCGAGAGTGGGAAGATGAGTGCAAGTGATCCGAACTCTGCTGTCTTTGTGACGGACTCGCCAAAGGAAATCAAGAACAAGGTACGACTGTATGATTCTAATTTCAATATAATGTTGTTTTGCTGGATTTTTCAAAAATGATTTGGATCCAAGTATCATGCTTTGCTTTCTCCACTGTTGCCTGCCTCTCCCGCCCTCCCCCAGATCAACTGCTACGCCGTCTCAGGCGGGGGTGCGACCATGTGCCTCTTTCCGCAGAGCCATCAGCATCCCCACCCCCCCCCGTCCCTCCCTCCACCCTTCTCTCCATTTCCCCTCAGATCAACCGCTACGCCTTCTCAGGCGGGGGTGCCACCATCGAGGAACACCGGGCCAAGGGGGCCAACCTCGAGGTGAGGCTGCGCGCTGCGTTTTCCCGTGCCTCGCCTCCTGATGTGGCCCGACGTATGGTCTGGCCATGAGTTTACTATGAGTGTCTTGCACGCCCCATCTCAACGCACCTCATCTCAACGCACCTCATCTCAACGCACCTCATCTCAACGCACCTCATCTCAATGCACCTCATCTCAACGCACCTCATCTCACAACCCTCCTTCTTATCCCATGCATCCCCATGGCAATCAGGTGGACGTGCCAGTGAAGTACCTCTCCTTCTTCCTAGATGACGATGCTGAGCTTGAGCACATCAAGACGGTGAGTGCATGATGTGGTGTTGCTGTGTTGCACGCAGCGCATTCCTGTGCAGTGCATTGCACGCATTGCTGTGCAGGTTTAGGCATTTCAGGTGTGATAGTCTCTCCTTCCTAGACGACGATGCTGAGCTTGAGCACATAAAAACGATTGAGTGCATGTGGTTTACACTATTATGGTATGGCCGTCAGTGCATGCACACATGTCAGTGCATGCACACATGTCAGTGCATGCACACATGTCAGTGCATGCACACATGTCAGTGGATGCACACAGTCAATGCCATCAAGGTGGACGTGCCCCGTACAAATCCTCTCTCGCCCGGTAGGCCTCCTCTCTCGCCCCGTAGGCCTCCTCTCTCGCCTGGTAGGCCTCCTCTCTCGCCCGGTAGGCCTCCTCTCTCGGCCGGTAGGCCTCCTCTCTCGGCCGGTAGGCCTCCTCTCTCGCCCGGTAGGCCTCCTCTCTCGGCCGGTAGGCCTCCTCTCTCGGCCGGTAGGCCTCCTGTCTCGGCCGGTAGGCCTCCTCTCTCGCCCGGTAGGCCTCCTCTCTCGCCTGGAAGGCCTCCTCCCTCGCCCGTAGGCGTCCTCTTTCACCCGGTGGGCCTCCTCTCTTGCCTGGTAGGCCTCCTCTCTCGCCCGGTGGGCCTCCTCTCTTGCCTCCTCTCTCGCCTCCTCTCTCGCCCGGGAGGCCTCCTCTCTCGCCGGATAGGCCTCTTCTCTCGCCTGGAAGGCCTCCTCCCTCGCCCGTAGGCGTCCTCTTTCACCCGGTGGGCCTCCTCTCTTGCCTGGTAGGCCTCCTCTCTCGCCCGGTGGGCCTCCTCTCTCGCCTCCTCTCTCCCCCGGTAGGCCTCCTCTCTCGCCCTGTAGGCCTCGTCTCTCGCCCGGTAGCCCTCCTCTCTCGCCCGGTAGGCCTCCTCTCTCGCCCAGTAGGCCTCCTCTCTCGCCCATTAGCCCTCCTCTCTCGCCCGGTAGGCCTCCTCTCTCGCCCGGTAGGCCTCTTCTCTCGCCCGGTAGGCCTCCTCTCTCGCCCGGTAGGCCTCCTCTCTCGCCCGGTAGGCCTCCTCTCTCGCCCGGTAGGCCTCCTCTCTCGCCCGGTAGGCCTCCTCTCTCGCCCGGTAGGCCTCCTCTCTCGCCCGGTAGGCCTCCTCTCTCGCCCGGTAGGCCTCCTCTCTCGCCCGGTAGGCCTCCTCTCTCGCCTGGTAGGCCTCCTCTCTCGCCCGGTAGGCCTCCTCTCTCGCCCGGTAGGCCTCCTCTCTCCCGCCCACATCAGATGAGTGAGTGCACGAATGACCAGTCAGTTTGTCATTGTTGCTTGTCATCAACAACCAGTGAGTGTTGCATCATTGTTTTGTCTAGCTGAGTGCGACCTCGTGTGGTACCTGATATCACGAAGGCCGTGCATGTGTGCTGCCTGATCGTTGCAAGTTCCAACCACCCTCCCACTCCCTCCCTTGCCCTCCCTTCCTCTCCGTGCAGGAGTACGGGGCGGGGCGCATGCTAACGGGCGATGTGAAGAAGCGGCTGGTGGAGGTGCTGACAGCCATGGTGGAGCGCCACCAGAAGGCACGCGAGCTGGTCACGGACGAGGTGAGTCGCCCTGGTAGGTACTGCTACTGTGGTCGCTGTCTGCGGGCTTTGTTGCTGCACCCACCCCTTGATGATCCACCTTGAATCAGCGCCCGGTGGAGGTGCTGACAGCCATGGTGGAGCGCCACCAGATGGCATGCGAGCTAGTCACGGACGAGGTGAGTCGCTCCTCCTTTCCCTCTGGATTGCACTCTCCCCTGGCCAGTAGGCAGCGCTGCGCTCGCCCTGCGCTGCTCACCCCTACTGCTGTGGCCGCCACCTCTGCCCCGACCTTCAGCTGTCTGATCCACCCTCCCTGTTGTGTTGTTGTGATGTGTCCCCTGGCTTGCTTGTGCCTCACCTGTCATCCATGCATGCATCCATGTCTGTCATGCTTCCCACCCAACGCGTGCAGATGGTGGATGCGTTCATGGCAGTGCGGCCCATGCCACACATGTTCTGTTGATTACCACCGATGGCGAAGTTCTTGGACTTCTACTGGTTGTGTCCTCCATTGTGTGTTCTATCAGGTATAAGGAATATACATTCATTGTGAAATATTCTGTCTTTCATCTGTCAGATCAAATCAGGGCAAAAACCACACATCCTATCAAAAAGCATTTCAGGGCGGAAGGACTGCCACCCCTGTGCTAGCTTTCGCCTCAACACCCACTCTACCGTACAGGTTCTGGCTCTTAAAAACGCTTTTAAAGCCAAATCGCCCTCGCATGCTTCGCCTCAGGCATATCCATGGCCGCCACAACGCTCTCCAACAGCACCAGCACCTGCTTGCAGTCCTTATCAATCACCTTTGGCACCAACACCAGCCCGTGCGGTGGCATCTGCTCCACAAACATGAGTTACCCATCAATGGGTAACTCATGTTTGTGAGTGCCATTGATGGGTACAAACCCCTCCCTTAATCTAGAGATTCTGGCTCTTGGAAAAGGCCAGCCGGATAACCTGTCCCCCAATCGCGCTCGCATGCTTCGCCACGAGAGCATCAGTCGCCGCCTCAACGCTCTCAAACAGCACCAGCACCTGCTTCTTGCCGTCCTTATCAATCACCTTAGACCCCAGCACGGGCCCATGCGGGGCCATGTGCTCCACAACCATCTCGGCGGAGGCGTCGGCAGGCAGGTTGCTGCAGTGCAGCATGCGCGTGGGCGCGCAGCAGTGCCGGTAGTTCTTGGGCGCGTTGCGGCCAAAGCGGTTGAGGTTGGAGGTGGAGTAGTCCTTGGTGTCGGCCGAGGGGTTGATGGACGGGTACTTGGAGTAATTCACCTCCAGCCGCTTGCCAAACACCGTGGCACCCTGAAAGTTGTGGGGGGAAGAGGGAGCAGAGAGATGTGACATGAGATGAAAGCACCCCCTTGGTGTCGGCCGACAGGTTGATGGACGGGTACTTGGAGTAGTTCACCTCCTGCCGCTTGCCAAACACTGTCGCACCCTGAAGGGTGGGGATGGTGGGGGGGGTGGGATTGGCGGGAGGTGGGATTGGCGGGAGGTGGGAGGGCAGAAGAGAGCACAGGTATGGGTAATAAAGTGATAGAAACGCATCACCTTGGTGTTGGCAAGCAGATCCATGAAAGGGTGGACTTGGTGTGGTTCACCTCCAGCCACTTGCCTCACACAGGGGGCGCGAGGCATGAGCTGCACGAGGGCGTAGCCGGGCTTGCTTGAGGCACCTCAAACGCATGCCGCATGCCGTGAGCCATACAAACCATACAGGCCACACTGACCATACAGACCACACTGACCATACAGGCCATACGGAGTACGGACCCAACAAACCATATGGTACATGACAGCATACCTTGAGGTACGTCACGGCAAGCTCCCCCTGCAGCCCGTCGGCGAGCTGCACGAGGGCGTGGTCGGGCTTGTTGTGGAGGAACTTGATGCGCAGCACGTTGCCGTAGTTGGACACCAGGTTGAACAGCTTGTCCGCGTCAACCACCTGAAAGGGATGGACGGTACCGGAAAGGGAAAGGGTGACGTGAGGTAAGGATGGTGCATGGTAAGGGCAAGGGGAGTGCATTGGTATCACTTGCTCCGTGACAACCGCAACGGTGTGCGCGTCTCCAGCAGCAACTGCCCAAAACAGGACAGCCTTCCTCATGGGCTACGTCAGCATGCCACATGTCGCACGCTAGACATTAGCGTACCTCGTGGTTGATGTTAGAGATGAGCAGCGTGCAGCGGTCGTTGGTTCCTGTCACGCCAGGCGGCAGGTTGCCTCCAAACATCTGTGCCGCAGCTGCTGCAGCCATAGTCGCGCCCTGAATACAGCAATGCGATATAAATAAGGCCAGTTGAAAAAAGGAAGTGCAAACATCCACTGTAAGAAGCGGCAGCAGCAGCAGCAGCCGCAATGAGCGTAACGGCTTACCCCATACGCATTAAGCCCGCCCATGCCAGGCTGGGGCATGCCGGGTTGGCCCATCTGGCCCATTTGTCCCATCTGACCCATCTGCCCCATCTGTCCGGGGAACACCCCGGGCCGTTGCCCGGGAATGCCGCCATACACGTTCCCACCCTCGCCGAACAGAGATTGCTGCTGCGAAATCGAAAGCAGAAAAAAACCAAAAACAAAAGAACGTCAGCCAGACAAACGACAGGGAATATACGTTCACGGGACAGAGAACGCCCTGTCACCTTACCATGATGTTTCCGGGCGCCTTCCCAGGCTGGTCCGGGAGTTGGTTGACGTAGTCCCTGGTGCGCTCGTTGTTGTAATGCACCTGCAGCTCGCTCAGACTGCACGCACACACAACACACACACACGGCGACGACGACCACCACCACCCCATTCACCCGCGCGCACACATGCAGGCGTAGAAAAACGCATGCACACGGATCATGAAGAATTCGACATTTTGGCATGACGAATTTGAACAGACAGGTATTTAGCCCAAGACTAGAATGGATGTCCAAGGACGATGGTCTCACTTGGAGAACTGGATGTCGAGCGTGCAGCAGCCGTCGTAGATGTTGCGGCCCTGCAGGTTGCTCTTGGCCTGGATGGAGCTCGCCTGGTTGTTGTACTGCACCAGCGCCTGCAGACCTGCAGCGCGCCAAGCACAGCACAGCAGGACAAGGAGACACGGGACAAGCACGAGAGGCAGCACAACGCGGGTCAGAACGCCACACCTGATGCAGCACAGCCGGTTTTCCCCGAGAGAGGACGATCCTCACTCCGGTGCATGGCAAGCTAGGGCCGAACTACAGGGTCGGCTTGAGAGCAGGAGAAGGGCAGAAGGAGCGGAAGAAGCAGACGGAGCAGAAGGAGCAGAAGGAGCGGAAGGAGCAGGAAAGAGACGGCGGCGAAAGGAGCGAGGGCGAGGGCGAGGGCGAGGGAGGGAAGGGAAGGGGAGGGGAGAGGGAAAGGGAAATCCGACCAGCAGCTTTCTGGAAAGTGACGATCTTCTCAACAAAGCCATGGGGAGAAAAGACTTGGTGGAGCACATCCACGTTGATGGGATAGAGCGGGTTGTGGATAGTGACTAGGATTATGCGGTTAGGGGCTCCCTGGTCAGACGACGAGAAGGAGAGGGGAGAGGGAACGGAGGGGAGGAGAGGGGGAAGAGAGAAGAGGAGAGAAGAGGGGAGGGAGAGGGAGAGGGAGGGGTAAGAGCTGAAGAACAGATAAGAGAAAAAGGCGGAGACAGGTGACGAAAGGTGGAGAAAGGTGACGAAAGCGGAGAAAAGTGACGAAAGGCGGAGAAAGGTGACGAAAGCGGAGAAAGGTGACGAAAGGCGGAGAAAGGTGACGAAAGGTGGATAAAGGTGACGACAGGTGGAGAAAGGTGACGACAGGCGGAGAAAGGTGACGACAGGCGGAGAAAGGTGACGGCAGGCGGAGAAGGTTGACGACAGGCTACGGAAACGGACGAGAGCAGAGAGGAGACGGGGACGGCGTGAAGCGGATGGCCGGTCCGTAGTTCCTGGTCGCCGAGCGGCTACTCAGCTCAATGCGATCGAGACAGTCCGCACGACGGTCTCAGACCGACCACCGGCTTCAGCCTTGCGGTCCTCGTTAATCAGTTGGAATTCCGGTCGGTCACGATTCACGTACCTCCTGGTGCGTCCTGGCCGGGTTCTCGTTAGGCGTGAGGACCTGATGAGAGGAGAACTGGCAGTACACGTTCCTCCCCCTGCACATGGTTACATGGTTACAGGTGGCTGTGAGAATTTAACGGCGATCGACAGCACGATGAACCGAAAAGCACAAGTACCATGAGAAATACAAACGAATAACTATAAAAAATGTATTACTTGATGGAGGCCTGCACGCCAGTGTAGAACTGAATCATGTTGATCGCAGCAGCAATGTCCTGCATCTCAATGAGGGCCTGCACGAACCGCGAACGGAAATCGTGAGAGAATGAAGTAGAATAACGAAATCGACGACGCTGACGGACGCACGAGATAAATTATCCATGCGAAATAAAAAGCGAACCTGATTCTTGGCTCTCATGACGACAACCCTCTGTACCGGACCGAAGTTCTGCGCCAGCTGCTGCACGTCGACCTGCAGAATCGGAAAATGTTATCAATGGACAATAAAACGAAAACGAGGCGGAGTGAGCTTTCAAATAGGCGGAGTACACGAAAAATCACGGAAATTCTACCAACGAACACAGCAGATCTGGACCGTGTTAGGTGTTCGTCATCCTCACCTCAGTGGCTTCAGATGGCACATTCCGGATGTGAATGACCTTCGACGCTGATTCGGCCATGGCTAACCGATCCAAACGGAGAGGAAAGTTAGTAGGGAACTGATTTGACACGAGAGAAGGAAACTGATCTGAGGGTTTTGATGCTGTGATTGAGAGATCTAGAACTGCAGTTGGATTCGAGTATGCTACGGTACTGTGTTGGCATGGAGGAGAGGAGGCCAGCGGAGCCGAGCTGGCCAGCCCTCGCTTGAAAAGTTGAGCCATGAGAGCAGCAGACGAAGAAGGTAGGGCTAGTGGGTGTACATCGTACACCCATTCCAGTACCACCCATTGGCTCTATACATGCAATATTAAATCTCCATCATCCATCCATATGGCTCTAGCTAGCTACTCATCAGGTTCTACTACATCTCTCAGAATAGTTTCGTTAGATAAAATCCAAGTTATTATTAGAATTCATATGTCAACAAATAATGAAGCAAGGAAAATCTTCTCATCATATCACGACGCAGAGACCAATAGGTTTTCCTTATAAATACCAGGCCAACAGCCATTGCTTGTAGCGCCTCCACATGCTCAAGGTTTCACCATTTCTTTGAGATCCATACATCTTGCGATGCGGTTTCAAGCGAGTACATGGTTGTCATACCAACGTCCGGTCTGGATGCTCCGCCAAAACGTCGACCCGATCGTCACCATACATCCACCAAACTCACCAACTGGTCGACCTCAGCAGCCAATCACGGCGACCCTTCCTACCACCCCACTGGATTTCCCACAGTCCGCTCCACTGACTTTCCAAATCCCACACTCCACTCCACCCCATCCCTCTCCATCCCTCACCTGCATGCCCTGGTGCTCCCTCCCTCCCTCCCTCCTCCCCTCCCCTGCATTCCTGATGTTCCCTCCCCCACAATCCAGGTCAGGTGGCCTGTCTGCTGAATTTCCTTATCTGGTGGCGTCAGATGGCTTATCTCAGCAGCTTTTAGTATGTCAATGCTCATGGCCTTGTATGGTCAGCTCATTGTCTCGTCTACAACCTTCCCAAGCTCCTGCGCCTCTTACTGACCAGAGCGTTGCCAGCATCCTATTGAGTGGTCGGTTTCTATATTCGGATTCTGAGGCCTGCGATGATCGCTTAGCTGCTCTGCTGCTTGGATAGCTTTCGTGATATTTTAGTTGCTATTTGTTTGGACTCTTAAAGCGCGAGTCCCAATTGGATCATACTTCAGAATGGCGAACATTCCGAGTCTTCCCATGTCATTGCTTCTCCTGATCGCTCTCGCCGCGTTGTCGCCTTCAACTGCTGGCCGCTCCGCGACTTACAAGAGGCGTCTCGCCGCTTTCGCCTCCTCTTTGGTATGGTTCTCGTCTTGCTGTTTTCACTGGCCTCCCTGGTACGGTTCTTATCTCGCCGTTCTCGCCGCTTCCGAACCTTAAAATATAATGAAGGCAATGAAGGCACGTCCCTGTCAAACAAGTGTTTTTCAAACCACGGGTGGTGTGGGATGGGTGGTGGTGTGTGGGATGGCTATGGTGGTTCGGCCTGTGCTTTGATGCTCGTTTTCAGCAGATGAACGATAGCCCCGGCAGTCCCCTCCAGCGAGAGAATTCGTTTCTGTGAATTTTAAAAAACCAACTCATTTTATGTGGCTATGGTGCCTTGGCCTGTGTTTTTAGGCGTCTATGCTGCCGTGTTCTATGCTTCTGTGCTTCAGCAGATAGATGAGAATCCCGGAATTCGCGTCCGGCGAGAGAGCTGGGTTTTGAGAACTCTCCAAAATCAATTCATCTCATGAGGTTATGTTGGCTTGACTTCTGCTTCTATGCTGCCTTTGTCTGTGCTTCTGTGCTTCAGCAGATGGACGAGAGTCCCGGCAGTCGCCTCCAGCGAGAAAGTGCCGCCGCTTGGACTCCTTCCACGAACCTTCCCAGCTTCCTGCAGCAGAGCGTTCCAGCTGACTCATCCAGCGACGTCGCTGACGCAAGTCCACGTCAGAGCAACGGGGCGACATCCCGCACCGACCCTGAACTTGCCGTTCCTGCTGATTCTGCATCAAAAGCAGCAGCATCATCATCCTCATCATCGACATCTCCATCCACAGAATCTACACAGTCTAACGGTGCTGTGAAGAACGACCCAAGCCCCTACCAGCAGCCAGGTTTGCAGCAACCAAACCAGCACCCACCACCGCCGCAACAGCAGCAGCAGCAGCAGCAGTGGCAGCCGGAGCCGTTCGGCCAGGTGCTACCTTCCCAAGGCGACCTGGCATCGCTCCCCGAATGCACGCGGCAGCTCGCGCCCTTCCCCAAGCTCAACCGGTCGGACGAGGTGGTCAGGCGCTTTGCCTGCATGGCGGAGACGTACCTGCGCCCCTGGGTGGGGATGCCGCTGGGGGGCAGCGGCGGTAAGAGCGGGGTTGGAGGGGAGGCGGAGGAGGAGCCACGTGGCATTATTTCGCATGCCATGCTGCAGCACGTGGCGTCTGAACCCGGGGTGAGCTGTCACTTGACACGTGTCAAGAATCCGTTCTTCCCCAGCAGGACTGGCTCTGTAACTTCACACCTGCACAGGTATTGCTGCACCGACTCAATCAGTCCGTTCCCCCTGCCTATCCCCCATACCCACAACCCCGCCAGTTCATGTCGTGTTTGGGTCGCATCCGGATAATAGACGGCAAGGTCTTTTTCCGCTACGGGGCTTCCACTACCAGTGGGACCACCTGCTTTCCAGTCAACTCAAACCCCATCCCCCCCTCCCCCACTGTTCTCTCACTTTCCCAGTTCATGTCCTGTTCGGGTCACATCCGGATCATAGACGGCAAGGTATTTTTCCGCTACGGGGGCTTCCACTACCAGTGGGACCGCCTGCACCGCTTCGTGCAGTCAGTGAAGCTCATCCAGGCCGCCCTGCACCAGTACGGCCTGCACCGCCTGCGCGCTGAATTCTTCCTCTCCACGTGCGACCTCCCCAAGAGCTTCGACAGCTCCCTCTCGGGCATGTTTGGCGGCCGGCCGATCTTCAGCACGGAGTGGCTGCCCGGCACGCTGGACATTATCGTGCCGGATCCGCTGGACCTGTCAGAGGATTACCAGGCTGGCAAGGACGCCAAGGTGAGAGCCGCCTGGGCTGCTGGATCAGAGGGTTGTTAGGCAAGGAGAGCGGGCGAGGTGAGGGTTGCTAGGCAGGAAAGGACGCCAAGTTGATCAACTACGTCTTCTGCAGCTGCCCATGTGCTGCACGTGCCAGGCAGACCCCACATGTGTTGCGAATCCAACACACTCCATGCATTCACGTCCCTTCCTTCCTCACGCACCAGACCCCTCAGGAGAGAAAGGCAGGCAATGCAGTATTCAGGAGTGGCTTGACCAACTTTAAACTCAGTCTATCTGTAGACGAACATCCCATCCCACACATGCTTCATCCATCCATGCACCTATCTTTGCGTGTTCACCTGACAGACCCCCTGGGAGAGCAAGGCGTTTATGGTTTAGGGTTGGGGTTGAAGGTTCATGGTTTAGGAGCGGGCTCCTGGAGGGGGCTATAGCATCAGGCTCTAGCAGCTGGTCTATCTGTCGGCGCCTAACCACCCACACATGCTCCATCCGTGCACTATCTTTGCCATTCACCTGCCAGACCCCCTGGGAGGGCAAGGCAGTCTTCAGGGGTAGGCTTCATCAATATCTATCAAGCTTCTAGCTGGGCCATTGATGGAGGCACCTCATGATTCAACTCCCCTCCCACCCTCACCCGCCAGACCCCCTGGGAGAGCAAGGCGAGCAAGGCGGTATTCAGGGGCGGCTTCACCAACTTCAAGCTGGGCCCCGACCACCGATGGCGCGTCAGTCCGCGCTACCGCCTGCACCGGTCAGACACTCTTACCCTTCCAAGCCCGTTCCTCTGGTCCTCCAGTCTTTCCTCTCCCCCCCTCCCTCTCCTTCCCCCCACCACGTCTTCCACCACTCGTCCCTGTGCTGCTTTCTTGTGAATGAAAGAAGAGTGCTTTTGACCTCAGTTGGCCAGTCAGCCTGCACTACTACCTGCACTGTTCATATGCCCTTGTGTGACTTACACCACTTTCCCTTCCCAGACTTACACATCTTCCGAGCTCTTGCCTGCTTGCCCTCGGTTCAGTTTCATGCTCTTGCTTCAGTGTACTCTCCCCTCCCACACTCTGTCCCTTCCCCATTCCTGCACTGCTAATCTCCTCTGCATTTGTGAGCGAAGTGATGTTTTTCTTAGAAATCGATTCTTCCAGCCTTTCAAGGCTCCAAGCTTCCCTACCCTCTGCTCTGTGCTGTCTGCTTGCTGCATTGGGGGGCATGAATGCACTCACGTGGGGCCCTCTCACGTTACCATGTGTGCCTGTTGCATGTGGTATGGTATTTCCCTCCCTGTTGCCTTCGGCAAATGCAAGCTGGGTTATGCATGTGGCGTCATTTGATGATGGATGGGTGGGTGTTGTGGCATTGGGTTGGGATGCAGGGGCGGACTGCACGCTTGACAGGATGACTGATTTGCGCCCGGATTTACTCGATGCGCGAGTCATGAGACTACTGGTTGACGACAAGACAAGAAACATGTGAGTGCCTCGTGCAAACACTTAGAGAAGCCATCAAAGGGCCAGAAACGTGTGACATGCAAACACTTCTGAAACGTCTTTGAAGACCAGAAACATGTTTTTTAGACGCAAACAGGACTCCAAAGACTGGGAAACATAGCGGCAATTATCTCACAGACGATGCCCTTTGCTGACTAGTCACCTGTGCATGCGTGGCTGCAGGGCCATGAACGACGGGCTGAGCGAGGCCCCCAAGATGGGCAAGGCGGAGTCGCAGCGCTTCAAGTACGAGGTCGTCGTGGACGGGGGGGCCGGCTCCTGCCGCACTTGTGGGGTTCTGGGGAGCGATCAGGTGGGTATGGTGTTTCTTTCTATTGGTAGGCTGGGCTGGGCAGCGACCAGGTGGGCTGGGCAGCAACCAGGTGGGCTGGGCAGCGACCAGGTGGGCTGGGCAGTGACCAGGTGGGCTGGGCAGTGGGCTGGTGGGTCTGTTGTGGTGCACGCGTGCCAACTCTGATTCCATGTCGTTGCCTCGGAGGCCACGCCCTTTGCTCAGCTCCATCAGTAGCTGCTCCAGCCGGGAGTGATTCTAAAGCTGATTCCATTATCTTCCCATCCCCCCCCCCCAAAAAAACCCCTTCGCCAGGCCATGATTCGGCAGGACACGCCCTTCGCCCAGTTCTACCAGCCGCTGCTGCACCCGTGGCGGCACTTCATTCCCACGGACCACTTCTTCGGGGACCTCTTTGACCGTGTGGAGTGGGCTCGCAAACACGATAAGCAAGTGCAACACATCATCGCCAACGCGCACCGTGTTGCCAGGTGCGGATCGGCTTCCCTCCCGTTGCGTGATGCTATTGTGCTGCCATGCATTGACACCCTACCCACACTTGCCCCTGGCGCCACTTCACAGGCCATTGCACTGGACGAACCTTCTTCAGCATGTCTCTGTTCCCTCCACGTCACTTATCAGGTGGGGATGTTCCCTTGAAAATCGCACAATCCTACCGGTCTATTCTCCTCGCCAAGCACTCCCCTCAAGCCCTGGAAGACCTTTCCACCTTCACTCCTCCACACAGGGCATCCTCCTCGTGCCTTCTTCTCCCCTCCTCTCCTCATTCCCCCATTTCTCCATTCCTCCATCCCCCCAACCTCCCCCCCCCCCCCCCCCCCAATCAGGTGGGGCTGTTCCCTCGAGGGTCGCACCCTCTACTGGGCCATTCTCCTCGTCAAGTACTCCACTCAAGCCCTGGAAGACCCCTCCGCCGTGCAACCCCCCGAACGAGTCTCCACGTGCCCCGCGCCGCCAGACAAGGCGCGCATGCGGCCCACACAGGACGAGAGTGATCGGGAGACACCGGACCCGGCCTGGCCGCCCGTGTGTGCGGATAAGGACGTGGCGCGGGTGAGGCAGCCGCTGTGCACCTTCTTCTGTGTGAAGGGACCCATGCCAAGAAATAGGCAGATCTGGCTCAGCGCTGACCTGTTTGACTCCGTTGACTTTGTGGGGCCTCACCTAGCTGACATGGAGTAGGCTGACACTAGGTGTGAGGTACCAGATTCTTGATAGGTGAGGCTATCCGTTGCATGTGGCTGTCATATAAGGGCGTGGTTCCTTAAAGCGAGGGTCTCAAGAAGCAGAAAACCAAATCCAAAGGTTTTGGATTTCCCCCCGATATTGACAGGGTTACCCTTTTAAGCCCCGCGACCAGCAACGACCTGAGAAGCGAGATCCTGATTGGTCCAACCATCCGCTTCTCAGGTCGTTGCTGGTCGCGGGGCTTAAAAGGGTAACCCTGTCAATATCGGGGGAAAATCCAAAACCTTTGGATTTGGTTTTCTGCTTCTTGAGACCCTCGCTTTAAAGCTAGAACAGCCTGTGCCCGAATTTCCACCAGACTGTACCACGCCCTAATTCCTGAAGGTCTGACAAACTCGCGCCTAGCTGACATAGAGGAGCAGATGGCTGCTGATGGGGCGTTGCTTGTTGAAGCAGCAATTACGGCTGTGTGGCGCGTGCGAAGCTGTTTATCTCTGTTGGACACTGTGGGGCCTCGGGTTTCTGAGCTGGCTTCAACGTCCGCTATCAAGCATGAAGTACGACCGTGAATGCTATTCCACATGATACCTCTGACGTTGCGGATACAATGCTTCAACCACGGCACGTAAATTGGGGTTTCTTTCTCTCTTTTTTTTATAAAAAAAATATTATATATATATGAAGGCACTTCACGCGTAGCATCCATTGAGAAAGCCCCAAAGAGAACGCAGCGCCTCACGCGAAAGAGTCTTCCGCGTACTTCTGAGCAGTTGCAAGGAGGTGAGCCATGGGGAAATCACCTGAGATGGTCTCAACAGGCCGCCCCCGTTGGAAGATGATCACAGTGGGCGTGGCGCTGACGTTGAACGTCTGGGCCATGAACGGGAGGTTGTCAGTGTTCGCCTTGCAAAAGGCGAGCTTACTCGCGTCCCCGAACCTCATTGCGAGCTCATCGACGAAGCGAACAACCTCGTCGCACTGAGCTTCGGCGGTCCAGAAGAGGACCAGGACGGGAGTTTCGCGATGAAGAACGAGGCTGTTGAAGGTTTCGTCATCGAGGTCTACAACCATCGTAGATAAATAACAATCAGCCTAAGCTGGCAGCTAAACAGAAGAATCAGCGAAATGCAGAAAGAAATGAAGGCGGTACTGACGTTTGGTGGCAGTGGCAGTGGTTTAGTAGTCCACTCACAACGCGCGCAGAGCGCGTCAGAGAGCGTTAAGCAGGATCGCAAGCAAATGCGCGTCCCAATCCAAGATTGGCTACCCGCGTAAGCTTATCCGAATGTCGCATAAGCTTATGCGACAGTCAAAGTGGATAAGCCCAAGCAGGAGGCATTGGAGTTCACAAGGTAGTCCCAAGGTTGGCCTCCTAGTCTAGGGCTGTCGCATTAGCTTATCCATCTTGACCGCATACGCTTACGCGACTGTCAAGAATAGGGAGCGACGTCGCCATTGAAGCTTTGCGAGAGAGAGCGACGGTCAAGTTCAGCGGGGCGACGACACGTTGAGATTATGAGACGTTGCCGCTGGCTGTCAGGTGGGGTTTGGTGGTGGGCGGTGGTCGGTGGTCGGCTGGAGGCAGAGATCATTGCGGTTGTACACGGTATTACGGTACTACGGTATTCTGAGGCATTCTGAGCCCTAGTCACTTGATTCTACTCTCGATGATGCCATGCCATCCCTCCTACAGCCAGCCCAATGGCCTCAAAAGACAGGAGCGCTACGGCGTAAACTTCCTACCCTTTTCTCTAATTCAGCAACTAACGGTAAGGAATTAGGAATGACTTACTGAGGCTTGCTACAGAGCGTACGACTCGAACAGTCCCGAACCATCGCCAGGGTATCAGAATTGGAATTGTAATTAATGGTAACGTGAGAGTACACACAAATATACCTAAGTGTTGTACCCTCTAAGAGGTAACCCTATACAGTCTATACAAACATAACAAATACAGATGTTTGACACACCCCCTAGACTGCATAGGGGAATACCCTAAACAAGCAGCTCAGGGCGGCACTACTAGTCCAACCTCTGAGACAAGGGTCTGAGAGACCAGTCAGAAGGAGTACAGACAAGGCAAGAACAAAACCAGGGCGGAACTACTAGTCCAGCCACTGGGAGAGGACACAAGTCCAGTCTGAGTATACATATAAAGGACAGTACAAGTCAAGGTCCTAGCAAGTGAGAAGCGACAGGAACTAGACCAAGCTGTACGCAGTGCCGCTGATGATCTTTAGGCGCAAGCGCCTTCGTAAAGATATCAGCTGTGTTGGCACCTGAGGCCAAGTGTACTACGCGAGCCTGACGTCGCTGCTGTAGCTCACGCAGGAGGAAGTACCGCAGCTGAATGTGCTTCGCTCTGCCCTCGAGTCGAGGCTCCTGACACAGGAGGATCATGGCCCTGTTGTCAGCGAACAGGACCGGGGCAGAGCTAGGCCGCTCACCTAAGTCAGTGAGCAAGAAGGTCAGCCAGCGGAGCTCCGGTGCCGCCATGGCACCAGCGTAGATCTCAGCCTCACAGCTGGACTGTGCAACAGACGAGGAGCGAGTAGCTCTCCACGAGACGGCACCTGAGCCAAGGCTGAAACAGTAGCCCTGGATAGACCTGAGTGTCTCAGCATCGTCTGCCCACGAAGCGTCTGTGTGTCCAGTAAGGACCACTGGCTTGCGTCCTCCTAGAACTAACCCCATGCCCGATGTACTAGCAAGATAACGCAGAACCCTCTTAGCGGCAGACCAGTGCTGCGGTCGGTGTCTGCCTGTGGCCACAAAGCGCGCCAGGATGCTGAGAGGGTATGCGAGATTTGGGCGAGTGCAAGTCATCAGGTACATGAGGCAACCCACGAGCTCTGCGTAGGGGCCGCTGGGCTCTACCAACTCCTCAGGTACTGGAGCGGAGAGTCTGTGGTCTACAGGCAGAGGGGTGGGCTGTGCAGAGGAGAACTGAAGGCTGAACCTCTGAAGGACCTGGCGCACCAAGTGTGACTGAGTCAGGGTGATGGTGCGCGCAGCTCTGTCCCTGGAGATCTGCAAGCCAAGGTAACGGCGCAGTTCTCCAAGGTCAGTGCAGGTGTGTCTCTTCAGCAGCTCTGCCTTCACAGAGGCCAGTGCGTCCCTGTCTGCCGTGGCAAAGACCAGGTCGTCGACGTAAACAAGGATGTAGAACGGAGTCTGGCCAGCACGAACGAAGAGTGAAGGGTCTGCGGAAGACGGAAAGAACTGCAGATCAGCAAGGGTAGCACGAAGAGTGTCGTGCCACTCACGGGGAGCCTGGCGCAGGCCGTAGACGGGGCGCCGCAGGAGCCACTGGGTCCCAGGAGGGAAGGTGCCAGTAAAGCCCGGAGGGCGACGCAGGTAGACCTGCTCGTGTAGGCTGCCCTGAAGGAAGGCAGTGGAGAAGTCGAGGGAGTGAAGCTCGTAGTCACGCTGAGCAGCTACGTGTAACAGAACCCGAAGAGTAGTCATCTTCGGGGTCGGAGCGAAAGTCTGGAAGAAGTCCACGCCCTCGCGCTGACTGAAGCCTCTAGCAACATAGCGCGCCTTGAAGACAGGCGGCTCTCCAGGAGGGCGCTTCACCTTGAAGAGCCAGCGGCCATCGACTACGTTCACCCCAGGTGGGGGAACTGCGTCAACGAAGGTGCCGGTGGATCTCCAAGATGCCATCTCCTGCTCCATGGCAGCTATCCACTGTGAGGCCCAGGGTCCCGAAGTCGCCTCAACGTAAGTGCGAGGGGTCGGGATGTCGAAAGCGTCTGGGTCACCCTCAGGGACTAGCAGCATGGAACAGAGATGGGGAGCAGCCTCAGACAGGAAAGCAAGCTCGAACTGGCGGTCCTCCAGGACGTCACTGCCAAGGGCAGGAGCACCCCCGACAGACGGAGGACAGGCAGGGTCAGAGACCAGAGCTGTGGCGTAGTCAAGGCGGCGGGTAGAGGCGAAGTCAGCGACAGCAGCGACAAGAGCGTCAAGGCACGAGACCAGAACAGACGGGTCGGTAACGAGAGAGGCAAGGACCCGAGGGACGAGAGGACGAGTGTCACGAAGGTAGTCGGACAGCGGGGGGAGCGCAACAACAAGGGAGGACGGAGGAGGCGACGGGAGAAGGGGAGGACGAGACGCGTGGGAACGAAGCAACATAGGGTGGGAGCGCAAGACAGGCGAGGCAGGACGAGCACGGGAGGGGCGGTGAGACCAGACGTGCGACGGAGGAGTCGGGTCAGGAGACAGGGGAGGGGACACAGGAGGGGAACGAGGGGGGAGACGAGCCGGGGACGAGTCCGGCGGAGGGAAAACAGGGCCGTAGACAGGAAGAGGAGGAGACGGTCGGGGAGGAACCGACGCAGGGTCGGGGGACGGAAGGCCGAGTAGGCGAAGGGCGGACACCGGCGGGGACCGCTGCTGCGGCGGCACAACGGCGACACCTGGACCGCAAGCTGCTCCTTGGCGACCACCGGCACTCTCCACACCAGCACCCCCAGAGGGACCACCCCCAGGGCGACCGGGACGAGCACCCCCAGAGTCGGCGAACGGGGGCTGCGACGGCGGCGGCGGCGGCGGCGGCGGCGGCGGCGGCGACGACGACGGCTGCAGCAGCGGTAGGGGCGGTGGAGGAGGGGACTGGGGAGGGGACACCTGGGGAGGGGCGGCTGGCGAGGACTGCACAGGAGGGCCACCAGAGGCAGAAGACTCCTCAACCGGGTCCACGGACGGAAGGGGGGTGACGTGGGACACACCAGAGGGGGCGGGACGGGGAGGAGGAGGAGGAGGGGCAGGGACTACCGGGGAAGGGGTGACCAGGAACAGGGGGGGGGTAACCGGGGGACCACGGTGGGGAAAGCGGCGGTAGTAGGAGACAGACTCGTCAAAGGTGACGTCACGAGAGTGAAAGAAGCGGTGAGACGGCGGGTGGTAAAAGTGCCAGTCGGACGCGTCAAGGGGAAAACCGAGGAAGATGCAGGGAAGGGTGCGGGCAGTGAGCTTGTCCGTGCCGGAGGCACGGACGTGAGCAAGGCAGCCCCAGACGTGGAACGCAGACGCGTCACCAGGGGACCCAGTCCAAAGACGGGTCGGCGAAACCTGCGGCTGATGAGGGTGCGGCCACAGGTTAAGCTGGTGAGAAGCGTAGCGCACAGCGAACGGCCACAGAAAATGGGGTGCACCGGCATGGATCATGGAGGTGCGAGCGACCTCCATGACCAAACCGATGCGTCGCTCAGCGACCCCATTCTGCTGTGGGGAGTCCGGTAGGGTGAACGTCTGGGTGATGCCCTCCGCACGACAAAAGCGACCAAGGACACCTGAGGCAAACTCGCCACCACGGTCTGAGTGAAGACGCAAGACAGGGAGACCGCGGTGGACACGCGCAGAGACAAGCCAGGGGATGAGAGCGCCAGGCACGTCGGCCTTGCGCTCCAGGGGAAAGACTGTGGTGTAACGAGTGAAGTCGTCGACAAGCACAAGGAAGTAGCGCTCTCGACGCGGCCCAGGGACGGGGGCGGGGCCCCAGACGTCCAGGTGCAGGGTCTGCAGCGGCGCGGCGGTAGGGGGAAACGAGGAGGAGTGAGGGGCACGGCGAAGCCGACCCTCGACACAAGGCGTGCAAGGTGGGGCTGGAGAGGAGGGAAACGCGGGGAGCGAACCTGGGAGACCAATAACGATACCGTGCTGAGACATGTGACGCAGACGCGGGAGCGCAGGGTGACCTAGGCGGTGGTGCCACAGGAGGGTCGGGTGAGTGAGGGAGCGACAGGAGCAGGCAGCAGCAACCTGGGTAGACGCAGCCACCTGAGGGGGCGCTCCAGCCAGGGGGGTCACGGTGTCCAGAGTGAACAGGCCGGACACCGGGTCCCGGGGGAACGTGGACAGGGGGGCACCAGTGGCGGCCTCGGTACAGACAGCATACCGCTCGTGACCAGGGAACGTAGTGGTGACGCCAAGGTCCTGGAGGCAGCCGACACCAACTAGGTTCCTGGAGAACGAGGGGATATGCAGACCTGTAAGAGAACCCGAAGGAACCGCCGGACAGGGAAGGGTGGTGGAACTGCGGGCGACTACCGGACCGCCGGAGGGGTCAGCAAGAGAAACGGCAGCAGGAACAGGAAGCGGCGTCAGGGTGGTGGAGTCGCGGAAGAAACACCGAGAGGCGCCAGAGTCCAAAGTGAAGGAAAGCGAAGCCGAGGGGTCTGGCGACGGAACGACGGCGGAAGCACCAAGACTACACAAAGCAGGGGGTCCTACGCCTGACGCAGCAGGGGAGGCTAAGCTAGGCACACCCACACTAGGCAACAGTGAGTAAGAAGCGGGAAGCACACTAGAGTCATCAGCATACATCACATGCAGAGCAGAAACAATGGCATCCATGTCCATATCAAAAATCTGAATCTGACGACTAAGCAAACTGTGCCAGTCCGGGAGGTCTGGCGACGGGCCGAAGCGCTGACGAAAGAGGTCGTCCAGGCGACGAAAACAGCGGGGAGTGGAGTGACCGAGCTTACCGCAAACGAAGCCGCGGCGAGGACCGGTCTGGATCTGGTACTGGCAACGCCCGCCGCCAGAGCCACCACTCGACACACCACCACGCGCCCGGCCACCGCCAGCGCCGTGCCACCCTGGCGGGAGGACACTCGCCTGCCGCGTCTGCAACGGCTGCTGCGGCTGCTGTGAAGGCTGCGACTGCGGCGGCTGCTGCGGCTGCTGCACCTGCAGGGGCGGCGACTCAGCTGAACTGGGCAGGGTCCCCTCGTCCACTCCAGCACCAGGCGACCCGACCCCACCACTACCCCCGCCCGCACCCCCGCCGCCTCCTCCGCCGCGCCCAGCCTTGGGGCGGCGGCCCTTCCCCGAACGGACCTGCGCTGCAGCAGCAGTCTCAGCCACTGCGGCAGAGCCGTCGGAGAAGGTGCACTGAGCGGGGGCACAACCCTGAAAGATAGGGACCGGCACGACACCGCTCGCCTGGGCAATGGAGCGGTGATGGGTCTCTATCACAGTCAGGGTGTCTACAAAGTCAGTGAGGGTGAGGTCTGCAGGGTGAACGCTAAGAAAGCGGTCGCGGGCGACAGCAAGGCGGTCAGGGAGGCGGGTGGCAAGCAGGTAGAGGGTAGAGGTAATGGGCGGCTGGTGGGCTCTAAGCTGGGCGTCAGTGCAGGCAGCGCGCCAGGTCTCATCTATCGAGCGCAGGTGGGCAGCGAGGTCAGAGACAGTGGGGAAAGATGCAAGGTCAGGAAAGAGCATCGGAAGGATCAGGCGACCCACCGAGGCAGCCGGAGGGGTTGAATAGCGCTTGATCACAGCATCTAAGTATGCCTGAGCAGTAGTGAGGGACCTAAAGCGAGGACGCTCGGATGGGGGAAGGGCGTTGCTAATGGCAAGCTGGGCAACAGCATCGCGAGAAAGCCAGACAGAGCGCGCACGGGCAGTGGCAGCAGTAGCCTCACACTCAGTGGGTGTGGGGTCAGCGGGCAGAATAGCAGGGGGGTCTGGGCAGGGGAGCGTACCGTCAAGGTGTGCGGAAAGCGGTTCACCATCCTGCCGCTGGCCAGTGAGTTGACGGCGGAGGTCGGCAAGCCACGCCTCGAACTCTAGGGGCTGACCTTCAGCGTCGAAGCGAAGCTCCGCCGCCATCAGGAACAGTCCAGTGCAGTGCAGGGCAGTGCAGTGCGGTGCAGTGCGGTGCAGTGCGGTGTAGCGCGATGCAGTGCGGTACAGTGCGGTGCAGTGCGGTGTAGTGCGGTGTAGTGCGGTGCCAGGCAGTACAGTGTGGTGCGGGGCGGCACGGAGAAGGGCGGGGTGGGGGGGAACCGTACCAGTGAGGAGGACGGGGCCGGGGCTGGCCCGACGGGGCCGGGCGGCCGCGACGGGGCCGGGCTGGTGCGACAGGGCCGGGACGGGGCGACGGGGCCGAGCGGGCGCGACGGGGCCGGGCTGGGGCGACGGGGCCGGGCGAGTGCGGCAGGGCCGGGCCGGTGCGACGAGGCCGGGCGAGCGGGACGGCGGCCGGGCGGGTGCGACGGGGCCGGGCGGCTGTGACGGGGCCGGGCGGGGGCGACGGGGCCGGACGGCTGCGACGGGGCCAGGCTAGGGCGACGGGGCCAGGCGGCTGCGACGGGGCCGGGCGGGCGCGACGTGGCCATGCGGCTGCGACGGGGCCGGGCGGGCGCGACGGGGCCGGGCGGGTGCGACGGCGCCGGGCGGGCGCGACGGGGCCGGGCGGCTGCGACGGCGCCGGGCGGGCGCGACGGGGCCGGGCGGCTGCGACGGGGTCGGGCAGGGTGCGACGGGGCCCAGGAGGGGCGCTACAGGGCCCAGGGAGGGCGCGACGGGGCCCAGTAGGGGCGCTACGGAGCCCAGGAGGGGCGCGACGGGGCCTGGGAGGGGCGCGACGGGGCCCGGGAGGGGCGCGACAGAGCCCAGGAGGGGCGCTACGGGGCCTGGGAGGAGCGCGACGAGGCCCAGGAGGGGCGCTAGGGGGCCTGGGAGGAGCGCGACGGGGCCTGGGAGGGGCGCGACGGGGCCTGGGAGGGGCGTTACAGGGCCCAGGAGAGGCGCTACGAAGCCCAGGAGGGGCGCGACGAGGCCCAGGAGGGGCGCTACGGGGCCCAGGAGGGGCGCGACGGGGCGCTACGGGGCCTGGGAGGAGCGCGACGGGGCCCAGGAGGGGCGCTAGGGGGCCTGGGAGGAGCGCGACGGGGCCTGGGAGGGACGCGACGGGGCCTGGGAGGCGCGTTACAGGGCCCAGGAGGGGCGCTACGAAGCCCAGGAGGGGCGCGACGAGGCCCAGGAGGGGCGCTACGGGGCCCAGGAGGGGCGCGACGGGGCGCTACGAGGCCTGGGAGGAGCGCGACGGGGCCCAGGAGGGGCGCTAGGGGGCCTGGGAGGAGCGCGACGGGGCCTGGGAGGGGCGCGACGGGGCCTGGGAGGAGCGTTACAGGGCCCAGGAGGGGCGCTACGAAGCCCAGGAGGGGCGCGACGAGGCCCAGGAGGGGCGCTACGGGGCCCAGGAGGGGCGCGACAGGGCGCTACAGGGCCTGGGTGGAGCGCGACAGGGCCCAGGAGGGGCGCTAGGGGGCATGAGCGGAAGCGGTAGGTGGGGGGGATCCTACCTACGCGTGATACCATATCAGAATTGGAATTGTAATTAATGGTAACGTGAGAGTACACACAAATATACCTAAGTGTTGTACCCTCTAAGAGGTAACCCTATACAGTCTATACAAACATGACAAATACAGATGTTTGACACAGGGTTCCAGACCTTTCAGTCCGAGCCTCCTGGGCCTTTCCGGACCTTGCTACGACACATCGAGGACCTTCGATACCTTTTTCGAACCTTCCGATCCTACGTTCAAGATCACCCTAGGCTTTCTATACATTGTTTTGTCTTTCATTTTATTGTCATTCACTCGTTCACAGTTTCGCCATTGCCCTCCGCGCTTCTCGGCAGTCCCATTCATAACACTATCTATCAACTTGTATATTAGTTGTTATAGTCTCAATAGATGCATACTCTTAGAGAGTACAACACCAAAGCATAAGAACCCTTGTATGCCCTTGTCTAGACTACTTCATTACGCTAACATGTTATCGGAGTAGGTAGTGTCAAATCATATATATATATATATATATATAATTTGACACTATATTGTCAAACATATGTATTTGTCATGTTTGTATAGACTATATAGGGTAGCCTCTTAGAGGGTACAACACTTAGGTATATCTGTGTGTACTCTCACTCTACCATTATTCAATTCTCTATTTGATATAATATCACGCGTAGGTAGGATCCCCCCCCCACCTACCGCTTCCGCTCGCCCCCTAGCTGGGCCCCGTCGTGCCTCCCTCCTAGCCGCGACCCTCCCTAGCCCCGTCGCGCCCCTCCAGGGCCCTGTCGCGCCCCTTTTCTGGGCCCCGTAGCGCCTCTCCTGGGCCCCGTCGCGCCCCTCCTAGGCCCCGTAGCGCCCCTCCTAGGCCTCGTCGCGCCCCTCCTGGGCCCCGTAGCGCCCCTCCTGGGTTCAGACGCGCCCCTCCTGGGCCCCGTAGTGCCCCTCCTGGGCCCCGTCGCGCCCCTCCTGGGCCCCGTAGCGCCCCTCCTGGGCCCCGTCGTGCCTCCCTCCTAGCCGCGACCCTCCCTAGCCCCGTCGCGCCCTTCCTGGGCCCCATCGCGCCCCTTCAGGGCCCCGTCGCGCCCCTCCAGGGCCCCGTCGCGCTCCTTTCTGGGCCCCGTAGCGCCTCTCCTGGGCCCCGTCGCGCCCCTCCTAGGCCCCGTAGCGCCCCTCCTGGGCCTCGTAGCGCCCCTCCTGGGCCCCGTCGCGCCCCTCCTGGGCCCCGTAGCGCCCCTCCTGGGTTCAGTCGCGCCCCTCCTGGGCCCCGTAGTGCCCCTCCTGGGCCCCGTATCGCCCCTCCTGGGCCCCGTCGCGCCCCTCCTGGGCCCTGTAACGCCACTTCTGGGCCCCGTCGCGCCCCTCCTGGGCCCCGTCGAGCCCCTCTTGGGCCCCGTCACGCCTTCCGGCCCTGTCGCACCCGTCCGGCCCCGGCGCACCCGCCCGGCCCCGTCGCGCCCAGCCCGGCCTCGTCGCAGCCGCCCGGCCCCGTCGCACCCGCCCGGCCGCCGTCCCGCTCGCCCGGCCCCGTCGCACCCGCCCGGCCCCGTCGCGCCCGCCCGGCCCCGTCGCACCCGCCCGGCCCTGTTGCACCCTGCCCGGCCACGTCGCAGCCGCCCGGCCCCGTCGCACCCGCCTGGCCGCCGTCCCGCTTGCCCGGCCCCGTCGCACCGGCCCGGCCCTGTCGCACCCGCCCGGCCCCGTCGCCCCAGCTCGGCTCCGTCGCGCCCGCTCGGCCCCGTCGCCCCGTCCCGGCCCTGTCGCACCAGCCCGGCCCCGTCGCGCCCGCCCGGCCCCGTCGCGCCAGCCCGGCCCCGTCGCGCCCGCCCGGCCCCGGCCCCGTCCTCCCCACTGGTACGGTTCCCCCCCACCCCGCCCTGCACTGCCCTGCTCCGTACCGCCCCGCACCACACTGTACTGCCTTGCACCGCACTACACCGCACTGCACCTCACTGCACCGCACTGTACCGCACTGCACCGCACAGCACCGCACTGTACCGCACTGCACCGCACTGGACTGTTCCTGATGGCGGCGGAGCTTCGCTTCGACGCTGAAGGTCAGCCCCTAGAGTTCGAGGCGTGGCTTGCCGACCTCCGCCGCCAACTCACTGGCCAGCGGCAGGATGGTGAACCGCTTTCCGCACACCTTGACGGTACGCTCCCCTGCCCAGACTCCCCTGCTATTCTGCCCGCTGACCCCACACCCACTGAGCGTCAGTCTACTGCTGCCACTGCCCGTGCGCGCTCTGTCTGGCTTTCTCACGATGCTGTCGCCCAGCTTGCCATTAGCAACGCCCTCCCCCCGTCCGAGCGTCCTCGCTCTAGGTCCCTCACTACTGCTCAGGCATACTTAGATGCTGTCATCAAGCGCTATTCCACCCCTCCAGCTGCCTCGGTGGGTCGCCTGATCCTCCCGATGCTCTTTCCTGACCTTGCATCTTTCCCCACTGTCTCTGACCTCGCTGCCCACCTGCGCTCGATAGAGGAGACCTGGCGCGCCGCCTGCACTGACGCACAGCTTAGAGCCCACCAGCCGCCCATTACCTCTACCCTCTACCTGCTTGCCACCCGCCTCACTGACCACCTTGCTGTCGCCCGCGACCACTTCCTTAGCATTCACCCCGCCGACCTCACCCTCACTGACTTTGTAGACACCCTGACTGTGATAGAGACCCGTCACCGCTCCATTGCCCAGGCGAGCGGTGTCGTGCCGGTCCCTATCTTTCAGGGTTGTGCCCACGCCCAGTGTACCTTCTCCGACGGCTCTGTCGCCGTGGCTGAGACTGCTGCTGCAGCGCAGTTTCGTTCGGGGAAGGGCCGCCGCCCCAAGGTTGAGCGCGGCGGAGGCGGGGGTGCGGGAGGGGGTAGTGGTGGGGTCGGGTCGTCTGGTGCTGGAGCGGACGAGGGGACCCTGCCCAGTCCAGCTGAGCCGCCGCCTCTGCAGTTGCAGCAGCCGCCGCAGTCGCAGCCCTCGCAGCAGCCGCAGCAGCCATCGCAGACGCGGCAGACGAGTGTCCTCCCGCCCGGGTGGCCCGGCTCTGGCGGTGGCTGGGCGCGTGGTGGTGTGTCGAGTGGTAGCTCTGGCGGCGGGCGCTGTCAGTACCAGATCTAGACTGGTCCTCGCCGCGGCTTCGTTTGCGGTAAGATCGGTCACTCCACTCCCCGCTGTTTTCGTCGCCTGGACGACCTCTTTCGTCAGCGCTTCGGCCCGTCGCCAGACCTCCCGGACTGGCACAGTTTGCTTAGTCGTCAGATTCAGATCTTTGATATGGACATGGATGCCATTGTTTCTGCTCTGCATGTGATGTATGCTGATGACTCTAGTGTGCTTCCGACTTATTACTCACTGTTGCCTAGTGTAGGTGTGCCTAGCTTAGCCCCCCTTGCTGCGTCAGGCGTAGGATCCCCTGCTTTGTGTAGTCTTGGTGCTTCTGTCGTCGTTCCGTCGCCAGACCCCTCGGCTTCGCTTTCCTTTACCTTGGACTCTGGCGCCTCTCGGTGTTTCTTCCGCGACTCCACCACCCTGACGCCGCTTCCTGTTCCTGCTGCCGTTTCTCTTGCTGACCCGTCTGGCGGTCCGGTAGTCGCCCGCAGTTCCACCACCCTTCCCTGTCCGGCGGTTCCTTCGGGCTCTCTTACAGGTCTGCATATCCCCTCGTTCTCCAGGAACCTAGTTGGTGTCGGCTGCCTCCAGGACCTTGGCGTCACCACTACGTTCCCTGGTCACGAGCGGTATGCTGTCTGTACCGAGGCCGCCACGGGTGCCCCCCTGTCCACGTTCCCCCGGGACCCGGTGTCCGGCCTGTCCACTCTAGACACCGTGACCCCCCCGGCTGGGGCGCTCCCTCAGGTGGCTGCGTCTTCCCAGGTTGCTGCTGCCTGCTCCTGTCGGTCCCTCACTCACCCGACGCTCCTTTGGCACCACCGCCTAGGTCACCCTGCGCTCCCGCGTCTGCGTCACATGTCCCAGCACGGTCTTGTCCTTGGTCTCCCAGGTTCTCTCCCCGCGTTTCCCTCCTCCCCAGCCCCACCTTGCACGCCTTGTGTCGAGGGTCGGCTTCACCGTGCCCCTCACTCCTCCTCGTTTCCCCCTACCGCCGCACCGCTGCAGACCCTGCACCTGGACGTCTGGGGCCCCGCCCCCGTCCCTGGGCCGCGTCGAGAGCGCTACTTCCTTGTGCTCGTCGACGACTTCACTCGTTACACCACAGTCTTTCCCCTGGAGCGCAAGGCCGACGTGCTTGGCGCGCTCATCCCCTGGCTTGTCTCTGCGCGTGTCCACCGCGGTCTCCCTGTCTTGCGTCTTCACTCAGACCGTGGTGGCGAGTTTGCCTCAGGTGTCCTTGGTCGCTTTTGTCGTGCGGAGGGCATCACCCAGACGTTCACCCTACCGGACTCCCCACAGCAGAATGGGGTCGCTGAGCGACGCATCGGTTTGGTGATGGAGGTGGCTCGCACCTCCATGATCCATGCCGGTGCACCCCATTTTCTGTGGCCGTTCGTTGTGCGCTACGCTTCTCACCAGCTAAACTTGTGGCCGCACCCTCAGCAGCCACAGGTTTCGCCGACCCGTCTTTGGACTGGGTCTCCTGGTGACGCGTTTGCGTTCCACGTCTGGGGCTGCCTTGCTCACGTCCGTGCCTCCGGCACGGACAAGCTCACTGCCCGCACCCTTCCCTGCGTCTTCCTCGGTTTTCCCCTTGACGCGTCCGACTGGCACTTTTACCACCCGCCGTCTCACCGCTTCTTTCACTCTCGTGACGTCACCTTTGACGAGTCCGTCTCCTACTACCGTCGCTTCCCCCACCGTGGTCCCCCGGTTACCCCCCCCCTGTTCCTGGTCACTCCTTCCCCGGTAGTCCCTGCCCCTCCTCCTCCTCCTCCCCGCCCCGCCCCCTCTGGTGTGTCCCACGTCACCCCCCTTCCGTCGGTGGACCCGGTTGAGGAGTCTTCTGACTCTGGTGGCCCTCCTGTTCAGTCCTCGCCGCCCCCCCCCCCCCCCCCCAGTGTCCCCTCCCCAGTCCCCCCCTCCACCGCCTTTGCCGCCGCTGCAGTCGTCGTTGTCGCTGCCGCCGCCGCCGCCGCCGTCGCAGCACCCGGTTGCTGACTCTGGGGGTGCGCGTCCCGGTAGCCCTGGGGGTGGTCCCTCTGGGGGTGCTGGTGTGGAGAGTGCCGGTGGTAGCCGAGGAGCAGCTTGCGGTCCACGTGTCGCCGTTGTGCCGCCGCAGCAGCAGTCCCCGCCGGTGTCAGCCCTTCGCCTGCTCGGCCTTCCGTCCCCCGACCCTGCGTCGGTTCCTCCCCGACCGTCTCCTCCTCTTCCTGTCTACGGCCCTGTTTTCCCTCCGCCGGACTCGTCCCCGGCCCGTCTCCCCTCTCGTTCCCCTCCTGTGTCCCCTCCTCTGTCTCCTGACCCGACTCCTCTGTCGCACGTCTGGTCTCACCGTCCCTCCCGTGCTCGTCCTGCCTCGCCTGTCTTGCGCTCCCACCCTATGTTGCTTCGTTCCCACGCGTCTCGTCCTCCCATTCTGCCGTCGCCTCCTCCGTCCTCCCTTGTTGTTGCACCCCCCCCGCTGTCTGACTACCTTCGTGCCGCTCGTCCTCTTGTTCCTCGGGTCCTTGCCTCTCTCGTTACCGACCCGTCTGTTCCAGTCTCGTGCCTTGACGCTCTTGTCGCTGCTGTCGCTGACTTCGCCTCTACCCGCCGCCTTGACTACGCCACCGCTCTGGTCTCTGACCCTGCCTGTCCTCCGTCTGTCGGGGGTGCTCCTGCCCTTGGCAGTGACGTCCTGGAGGACCGCCAGTTCGAGCTTGCTTTCCTGTCCGAGGCTGCTCCCCATCTCTGTTCCATGCTGCTAGTCCCTGAGGGTGACCCAGACGCGTTTGACATCCCGACCCCTCGCACTTACGCTGAGGCGACTTCGGGACCCTGGGCCTCACAGTGGATAGCTGCCATGGAGCAGGAGATGGCATCTTGGAGATCCACCGGCACCTTCGTTGACGCAGTTCCCCCACCTGGGGTGAACGTAGTCGATGGCCGCTGGCTCTTCAAGGTGAAGCGCCCTCCTGGAGAGCCGCCTGTCTTCAAGGCGCGCTATGTTGCTAGAGGCTTCAGTCAGCGCGAGGGGGTGGACTTCTTCCAGACCTTCGCTCCGACCCCGAAGATGACTACTCTTCGGGTTCTGTTACACCTAGCTGCTCAGCGTGACTACGAGCTTCACTCCCTCGACTTCTCCACTGCCTTCCTTCAGGGCAGCCTACACGAGCAGGTCTACCTGCGTCGCCCTCAGGGCTTCACTGGCACCTTCCCTCCCGGGACCCAGTGGCTCCTGCGGTGCCCCGTCTACGGCCTGCGCCAGGCTCCCCGTGAGTGGCACGTCACTCTCCGTGCTACGCTTGCTGACCTGCAGTTCTTTCCGTCTTCCGCAGACCCTTCACTCTTCGTTCGTGCTGGCTAGACTCCGTTCTACATCCTTGTTTACGTCGACGACCTGGTCTTTGCCACAGCAGACAGGGACGCACTGGCCTCCGTGAAGGCAGAGCTGCTGAAGAGACACACGTGCACTGACCTTGGAGAACTGCGCCGTTACCTTGGCTTGCAGATCTCCAGGGACAGAGCTGCGCGCACCATCACCCTGACTCAGTCACACTTGGTGCGCCAGGCCCTTCAGAGGTTCAGCCTTCAGTTCTCCTCTGCACAGCCCACCCCTCTGCCTGTAGACCACAGACTCTCCGCTCCAGTGTCTGAGGAGTTGGTAGAGCCCAGCGGCCCCTACGCAGAGCTGGTGGGTTGCCTCATGTACCTGATGACTTGCACTCGCCCAGATCTCGCATACCCTCTCAGCATCCTGGCTCGCTTTGTGGCCACAGGCAGACACCGACCGCAGCACTGGTCTGCCGCTAAGAGGGTTTTGCGTTATCTTGCTAGTACATTGGGCATGGGGTTAGTGCTAGGAGGACGCAAGCCAGTGGTCCTTACTGGACACACAGACGCGTCGTGGGCAGACGACGCTGAGACACTCAGGTCTACCCAGGGCTACTGCTTCAGCCTTGGCTCAGGTGCCGTCTCGTGGAGAGCTACCCGCTCCTCGTCTGTTGCGCAGTCCAGCTGTGAGGCTGAGATCTACGCTGGTGCCATGGCGGCACAAGAGCTCCGCTGGCTGACCTTCTTGCTCACTGACTTAGGTGAGGGGCCTAGCTCCGCCCCGGTCCTGTTCGCTGACAACAGGGCCATGATCCTCCTGTGTCAGGAGCCTCGACTCGAGGGCAGAGCAAAGCACATTCAGCTGCGGTACTTCCTCCTGCGTGAGCTACAGCAGCGACGTCAGGCTCGCGTAGTACACTTGGCCTCAGGTGCCAACACGGCTGATATCTTTACGAAGGCGCTTGCGCCTAAAGATCATCAGCAGCACTGTGTACAGCTTGGTCTAGTTCCTGTAGCCTCTCACTTGCTAGGGCCTTGACTTTGTATTGTCCTTTATATATATACTCAGACTGGACTTGTGTCCTCTCCCAGTGGATGGACTAGTAGTGCCGCCCTGCTCTTGTTCTTGCCTTGTCTGTACTCCTTCTGACTGGTCTCTCAGACCCTTGTCTCAGAGGTTAGACTAGTAGTGCCGCCCTGAGCTGCTTGTTTAGGACATTCCCCTATGCAGTCTAGGGGGTGTGTCAAACATATGTATTTGTCATGTTTGTATAGACTGCATAGGGTAGCCTCTTAGAGGGTACAACACTTAGGTATATCTGTGTGTACTCTCACTCTACCATTATTCAATTCTCTATTTGATATATATATATATATATATATATATATATATATATTATATGTTTGGTTAAAGCCCCTGGCTATAATAGCAGACCTGGAAACCACTTGAATTTGGTGCTTTGAAATCCGTCTAAGTATAGAATGGAAGGCAGCTTTGAGTTCCAAGCCTGAACAACAAAAGTGTGTAGAAACAAATTCTGGTCGAGCTTGCTGATTGGAGGAATGGCGAAAGAACTCGTATTGCTGTTTGTTGCGACACGATCATTTGGATGCGAATTGCGCAAAAACACTGTGTGCATCGCAAGGAGTTTCTACGACGGGTTTGGGCGAGCAGCTTGCGACGAGGAAATACAGGCGCATTATGAGTGGGGAATTCAAGTGATTTCCAGGTCTGCAATTCCGGAATCAGCGACTGTTCGCCAAAAAAACACTGTTCTTCTCGCATTTTCACTGTTCACGGAACCACGAATTCGGTCGCACGACTCGTATTGCACTGTTCACCGAATGGTTTCGTGCAAAAACTGTCGCCAAACCGCCACGGTCAGATTTCGCTTTGCAAAACGAAATGTTTTTATTCTGTTTCGTTTACTCTAAAGATCAAGTCGTGTGCCAAGTTCAAGAGCAAATTAAACAGCCCTTGATTGCTATTTTAGCCACGGGCTTTAAGCTGTTGAAGTAGGAAATAGCCTAGGAACTAGGCATGAGAAGGTCGCGAGGTTTTAGGTGCTAGGAGAAGTTACGATAGAAAAAGAGACGATTAGAAGAGAGAGAGGGATACAAGGAGGGAGTTGTACCCTCTACAGTAGGATTCAGCAAGGTAGCACACCTACTAAGCCTAAACAAATGATTATATAAGTATACAATTTCACATAGGCTTGGTAGGTGTGATACATTGCTGAATCTTAATGTAGAGGGGACAACCCCCCTTTTTTGTATCTCTTTCTCTTCCTAGTTGTCCCTCTTTTCTCTCAACAATTTTGCCCCCTAGCTAACCTCTCGATCTCCTATGGCTACATAGATCCTATCCATTATTAAAATGGTATCAGAGCAGGCAGTCCTTCCTGATGGGCTGTCTCATCACGCTTCCACTGCGTCCTCTCTCCCTCCCGTCACTTGCGCTCCGCCGTGGCAGCCACGTCGTGCTGCCATGGCGGCCTCTTTGCACTGCCGTTGAAGGCACGATGCGCTGCCGTGGCATCGACGCCACGCCGTTGCAGCGTTGTCGCACTGCCGTGACAGCCTCGATGAGCTGCCATGGCGTCGACGCCACATCGTGGCGGCGTCGTCGTGCTGCTGTGGTGGCGTAGACGAGCTGCCGTGGCGGAGGCGTCGTGCTGCCGTGTCGGCGTCGATGAGCTGCCGTAGAGTCGACTCCATGCTGTGGTGGCGTCTTCGTGCAAACGTAGCGGCATCGACGCGCCAGTGCACGGGCGGTAGTGGGCTAGCGCACGGTTTTAGCGCCCGCCAGCTCGCCCACATGCCAGCCAGCGTCGCGCCAGCCACGGCGCCTCGGTGAAGACTCCCCCCTTCCCCCTCCTCTCCGCCGCAGCTGCAGGCTGTCTTGTGGCATTCCCCCTCTCGTCGTCGCATTGTAGGCCACACCACCGGGTGCCTCGGGCACCGCCGCCTGCCGCCGTCGGGTGCCTCAACGCTGCTGCCACCGCCGCAGGTGCTGCTGGCCTTGCCGCCGACGCCGACACCACCGTCGCCGCTGAGACCCGCCGCTGACATCGCCGACTGGATTCCCGAAGGGTCGATGTCACAGCTGATGCACGGCATGGGGGTGCAAGGGTGTGGGGGTGGGCGTGCCAGTAACAAGCCTAGGGGGTGTGTCAAATCATAGATATATTTTACATATGTTTGGTTAGGCTTGGTAGGCGTGCTATATTGCTGAATCCTACTGTAGAGGGGACAACCCCCCCTTTTTTGTATCTCTTTCTCTTCCTAGTTGTCCCTCTTTTCACTCGACAATTCTGTCCCCTAGCTAAACCTCTCGATCTCCTATGACTACCTAGTTCCTAGCCTTTTATTAACAAGTAGATCCCACCGCCCTTCCGCCCTAGCCTACTGTAGTGCGCCCTGCCATGCCGCCATGCCGCGCTGGCCCCTAGCCCACCACACTGGCCCCTAGCTCGTCGCGCTGCCCCTAGCTCACCGCCTGGCCTTAGCTCGCCCCGCCCCTTAGAGCATGCCCCACCATTTTCACGCCGCTTTGGCTCCTAGCCCACCGTGCTGGCCCCTCCGCTTGCCACTAGCCCCTCGCTCGTCGCTAGCCCCTAGCTCACCCACTGGCCCATAGCTCGCCCGCTGGCCCCTAGCTCACCGCTGGCCCTTTGCGCTCCGCGCGAGACCCCTTTTCTTGCTGCATGGCCCCCTAGCTCGCCGGCCCTAGCTCGCCTCGCTCGCCAGCCCCGGTTCCCTCGCCGGCCCCAGCTCACCGGCCCTAGCTCGCTCGGTGGCTTCGCACCGGCCCTAGCTCGCCGTCCCTAGCTCACCGACCCTAGCTCGCCGACTCCACCTCGTGCCGGCCCTAGCTTGCTAGCCCTTGCTCGCCAGCCCCAGTTCGCACCGGCCTTGGCTCGCTGGCCCGCCGCCAGCTCCCTACGCGCTGTTGGCCCGCCGCCAGACTCTACTTGCTGAGACAAGCCGTCCCAGCTCACCGTGCCGCTGTGCCGCCGTGCCACTGTGTCACCGTACCGCTGTGTCCCCGTGCTGCCGTGCCGCCGTACCGCAGTGCCGCCGTACCGCCGAGCCACCGTGCCGCAGTGTCGCTATGCCGCAATGGCACCGTGCCACCGTGCCTCTTCGCCACCAGCACTAGTTCCCCTCTGAGCCGGCGCGTTCGCAGGCTGTCTTCACCATTCTCCACTGCTCTCCACCACTCTCCACCATTCTCCTCCTCCTCTAGCGGTCGTCAGCTGATGCAGCTGTGGTTATGGCGGACGTTGTGCTCCGCCTGTACGCGGAGGGTCGGGCGGTTGACATTGAGGCGTGGCTCACCGACCTCTGCCGACCAGCTGATGGGCCAGCGGAATTCCTCACTCTCCATCCCGTTGACATTACCCTTAATATCTTTGTCACCACCCTGTCCGCGATAGAGACCCATCAATGTACTATCGCTCAGTCTAGCGGTACTGTGCCGGTCACTATCTTTCCAAGGTTGTGCTCCCTCTTATTACACTTACTCTAACATTTTTGCCGCTGTCGCCAAGACACCCCCTACTGCTGAGACCGCTGCGGCGGCCTCAGCACAGCCTTGTCAGGGTAAGGGCCGCCATCCCAGAGGGGGGGGCGTAGCAAAGGGCAGGGTGGTGAGGGTGGTGCGAGTACCAGTGGTACAGACGAAGGGCCCAAGGCTGATGCTCCGGAGCATTAGTAGCAGCCCCAGCAGCAACAGAAGTCGCAGCAGCAACAGTAGCAGCAGTCGTGGGGACCCCCGCCGCCGTGGTGGCCTAGTGACTTTGGTGGCGTCGGCCACGGTAGCGGCTCGCGCAACTCAGCGTCGGGTGCCGGCTCAGTTGCGGTGTATGCCAGTACCAGCTTCAGGCCGGTCCCCCTCGCAGCATCGAGTGCGACCGTCCCGGTCATACCGCCACCCGCTGCTACCGCCGCCTCGACGACCTCTTCCGTCCCCGTTTCGGGCCCGTGCCGGACCTCCCGGACTGGCACAGCCTGGTACATCGCCGTGTGCTGGTAATTGAGATGGATATGGACCAGATTGGATCTGCTTTGTTTGTCATGTATGCTGTGACTCTAGTGTGATTGGACCTCATTGCCCTTGTGTTGTCGAGTGCAGGTGTGTCCGCTGTGTGTAGTTTAGGCTCCCTTGCAGCATCAGGAATAGGTCCTCCTGCCTAGTTAGCCATGGATCCACCCTCGTACCTCCTTCGAATGACTCTACCGATGCGCTCTCTTTACGCCCGACTCTAGTGCATCCACCTGCTTCTTTCGCGGCCACACTATGCTCACGGCACTTGCCGCCCCTGCGGCTGTTGCTCTTGATGACCCCTCCTCAAGACCGGTAGCTCCACCACCCTTCCCTATCCAGCAAGCCCCTCGGGCCCCCTTATAGGCTTGCACATCCCCTCGTTCTCCAAGAACCTAGTTGGTGTTGGCTGTCTTCAAGACCTCTGTGAGAGTACGACCCCGTTACACCACTTGGCCTTTTCTTATTTCCTTCCTCTTTTCATTCTCTATTTGTCCCATCTTATTTGGTTTCCTATTCTCCATTTCCATTAACCTTTGGTTTATCCTGCTATTATAATTATATCACCGACCAGGCTTGGGATGTACTGGGCGCTATATCTAGCGTAATCCTGCCGTAATCCCTTAAAGCCAATAGCCTCGCGTGGCTATACGCAGGGTGATTCTATCTTCTAGAAGGATCTATTCCCGTAGGATAAGATAAACCTGGTTACTTGATGTACTCTGGAAGTATAAAAGCGCCTTGTACTGATCGATAGTGCAATCTTTCATCGACACATTCGATCCTGTGACACTTGGTAATCAGAGCTTTTCTCACTCGGCCGCGCTCAACAAAGCAGCAGCAGCGGGAAAACCTGCCTCGAAAAACCGCCGGGGGCGACCAATTCGACGCCGATTCTGGTAAGCACCAGCTCCGCGATTTTCGAATTACCCCCTCCGTGCGTGTTTTCAACAGGATGGCAACCTTCGACAACGCCGAGGTTACCCAGCAGCTCTTCGCGCGCATCGCAGCTCTTCAGGAGGAAATGCGAGCGGATCGCGAAGCCTGGCGAAACGAGTTCGAGCGAGTAACTCGACTCGCCGGAGCGTAGCACGTAACGACAACGGCGACGACGCAGCAGTCGCAGCAGTTTCTCGAGGCTCCGAAACCGCGCCCACCTGAGCCGTTCGATCCGAGCGATCGAAACTCCGACGCCCGCAGATGGATCGCCGGGATGGAGATCTACTTCGCAGCCGTCGGATGGAGCTCGCCAGTCTGGGACGGTCAACGTGTACGACTCGCGTCGACACTGATGCGAGGGCCGGCACTCGAGTGAATTGGCGGCAACAGTACCTTGATCCACGGTGAAGCCACGTGGCAGCAGTTCCGCGCCGACCTGCTGAAACGCTTCGAGCCGATAAATTCCAGTTTCCTTGCCCGGGAAAAAATTCATCGCCATCGACAGTTCGGGAGTGTAGCACAGTACACGCAGCAGATGGAGGAATTTTATAACCGCATTCCCGACCTGACCGAGGGGGAAAAATTACAATCGTACCTCGCCGGGCTGAAGACCGAAGTCAAACGCCAGGTAGCAGCGTCAAACTACGCGAGCTACAGTGACGTCGTTTCGGCAGCGGAGCTCTTCGACATGGTCAACGCCGGGACACGACGGACGCACGTTGGCAGTACGCGACAGGGCGACCGCTCGGCTCACACCACGTTCGCCGAACCGATGGAAATCAACAGGTTCGATGGGCGGCCACGTCCGAAAAACACCAACTACACGTGTGATTTTTGCGGGGTGCCGGGCCATCGAATCTTCGACTGCAACAAAATGAAAGCCGCACGCGCAGAGTATCGGGCACGCAACAGTGGCGGAAGTCCTTCGGCCAATCAGAAGACAAAAAACGGGAGTCGCCAGTGATTGCGGATCTAGCTGGCAAAAAAGAAAAGATCCGGAAGCGGCCGCGGGATCCCGGAAAAATCAACTTCGACGAAGCTGATTCGACGCGAGCAGGAGGAAATGATGGGGGGAAATCTCCACCCCACGACCAGTCTTCGCCAGAGAAAATTGCCGAGAAAAAATCGGACTCCGCGAAAAAAGACTCTGCCGAGACGGGGAAACTCCTTGAAGACCCAAGAAATTATAAGAATTCATTAAAGCTATCCTATAAAGATGCTTTAATGAAAACTTATGATGTTCGAGGGGCTAGAGACTTGAAGATTCGGGGAGGACTCCAAAAGAAGCAGACAGCTGTGGAGATTATACCGGTACCGGACAACTTGGGGAAAAAATTAAGGAGTGTGGAAAGAAGCCGACCTTTCCACGGAGTCAACGTCCTCTCCCGACACCAGCCCACAACAACTACCCGTTCCCCAGGGAAGACGTCAGTGGAGCTGAAGCAGCTCAAGAGGAAGCTGGGGGTCTATAAGAAGCTGCACAAACCCCGAAATCCTCCTCCGGATGCATCCAGTTCTTCGGCATCAGTGACGCGCACAGTCATCAAGGAAACTCCGGGCCCTGGAGAAGAGCCGTTCTCCAAGCAGCCTCGGCCAGCTGCCAGCTCAGGAGTAGATAGCAACACAAAGGTGTGTACGGAATATTGGGATGTACCCTATGACCCAATCAATGAAACTATCTTTGGGTACTCCGAGCAACGCCTGCCCCTCGTGCTCGAGGTCATCTGTAAAGGACGACGCCTCCAAGAACTTGTGGACAGTGGAGCATCACACACCGTCTACGACAAGGCAGTAATCGACCGGCTTCGGGAGGAGTACAAGCCTTCAGGATTCTCTGCAACGATGGTGGACGGCAGCAAGTTACCAGTACACGGCGAAGCAGTGTTACACCTACAAATCGGACCACTGCGCTGGAGACCTGCACTCCCCATCACCAACATCAAGGGGCTTGACTTGATCTTCGGGCGAGACTTCCTAAAAATATTCAACCCCGAGATCAACTGGGTGAATCGCACCGCAAGTATCTACAACAATGGACGGAGAGTACAGCTACCCAACTGGGACGATACAGTAGATATCCCAGTGGAGACACTCGCACGATTCGAGAAGGACGTGAAGTGAACCGACACCGGGTTCCTGGCGATAGCAACAGAGGCGGAGAACGATAGGGAAAAAACCTCGGAACCTCCAGGAAAGATCAAGGAATTATTGAAGAAGTTCCAAGATATTCTTCCGGACGATCTTCCGAATGAGCTACCGCCATACCGAACGCATCAACACGAGATCGTGGAGGAACCGGGTTCGAAGCCGACCTTTCGAGCACCATATCGGCTCAGCCCTACGGAGCTGACCGGCATGAAAGAACAAATCGAGTATCTCCTAGCCAAAGGACTCATCCGACCATCCACTTCGCCATACGGTGCCCCAGTACTCTTCACACCGAAACCGGACGGAAGCCTGCGCATGTGCATCGACTACCGAGCTCTTAACAAGCAGACCATCAAGAATAAATATCCAATACTGCGAATCGACAATCTGCTTGACCAGCTTCGGGGAGCTACGGTATTTTCCAAACTGGATCTGCGGTTCGGATACTGGCAGATACGCATGGCGGACAACTCTATCCACAAAACAACTTTCCGAACTCGGTATGGATCGTACGAGTATTTGGTAATGCCGTTCGGACTCACCAATGCACCTGCAACGTTCCAAGCCGAAATGAACCACATTCTACGACCACTTTTGGACGAGTGCGTGGTGGTGTACCTGGACGACATCCTCATCTACTCGCGCGACATGAAGCAGCACGTCGAACACCTGCGACGCGTCTTCGAAATTCTTCGACGAGAACGATTCTACGTCAAACTGTCCAAGAGCGAATTCGCCCTTGAGAAGGTCCAGTTCCTAGGACACATGGTGAGCGCTCAAGGAGTTCACGTCGACCCCAAGAAAATCGAAGCCGTACGCACATGGAAGACACCCGAGAACGTGAAGGAGTTGCAGCAGTTCCTAGGCTTCGCTAATTACTACAACAAGTTCGTGCCACAGTATGCAAAACTCGCAACACCACTCACGAATCTGTTGAAGAAGAACACGCCCTACAAATGGGAGTCGAAGCACCAGGAAGCCATGGAGCAGCTGAAACAAGCACTTACGTCCGCACCCGTACTCATTTTGCCAGCCCCGAACGCGACTACGTCATCGAAGCTGACGCCAGTGACCAAGCAGTGGGAGCAGTCTTGATGCAAGATCAAGGGAATGGACTGCAACCAATCGCTTACCTAAGTAAGAAACTACACGGGGCAGAACTCAACTACCCGATACACGACAAGGAGGCCCTGGCTATCATCATCGCCTTCAAAGCGTGGAGATGTTATCTCGAAGGACGAAGAACAACCGTCTACACCGACCACTGCAGCCTGAAATACTTGAAGACACAACCCAACCTTTCCAGGCGGCAGGTCCGGTGGATCGACTTCCTCGAGACACACTTCCACTACGACATCGTGTACAAGCCCGGTCACAAAAACAAAGCAGACGCTCTCAGCCGGCCTGCACACGTTGCCGCTATTCAGGTCGAAGGGATGAATCCACTACTCAAGGGACTCTTCACACACGGGTATGCCACCGACCCTGAAATTCCCTTGGCAGAAAAGCGACATCTACTACAGTGGGATAACGACATCGCGTACCGGAAAGGATCAATGAAGATCTGGGTACCAAATTACCCTCCTTTGTGCCAGTTACTACTCGAAGAATACCACGACGTCCTCTACGCCGGACACTTTGGTAGCAACAAGACGCTCACCGGTATCGCAAAGCACTACTACTGGCCCCACTTGGCAGAAGATGTCCAGAAGTTCGTCACCTCGTGTGATACATGTCAGCAGATGAAGAGCAGCAAGCAGAAGAAGACAGGTCTACTGCAGCCTCTTCCTGTCCCAGAACAACCATGGCAAGTGGTTAGCCTGGACTTCATCACCGGGTTACCGCCTACCTCCAGCGGTCATGACGCCATCCTTGTCGTCATTGACAAGTTCTCCAAAATGGGACACTTCATCCCGACACATACGACAGCACGCACCGAAGAAACAGCACAAATCTTCGTTCGATACATCATCTCACAGCATGGCATTCCAACCACACTCATCTCCGACCGAGACCCTAAGTTCACCAGCAAGTTCTGGAAAGAACTTATGTCTCTCCTCGGGACCAAACTCGCCATGTCATCTGCTTACCATCCGCAGACAGATGGACAGACTGAGCGCCTCAACCAAATTGTTGAGCAACTCCTCCGAGCAGCCTGCAAGGACGAGATCTCCAAATGGGACTTGCACCCGCCTGTACTAGAGTTTGCTTACAACAATGCTATACATGCCGCTACTGGACAGACGCCGTTCTTCCTCTGCTACGGACGCCACCCACTCACACCACAAAAACCGACAGCATCCGCTACAGTCCAACCTGCACATGATTTTATCACAACCATGCATCAGCTTTGGGATCGGACCCACAAGCGCCTCCTCGACATTCAACAGCAACAGAAGCGCCAGGCCGATCGCCATCGCAACGACCACACCATCATGGTGGGAGACCAGGTGCTTCTTGACACCCGCAACCAGGACATCAGTCACCTCCCATCTAAACTTCGACCTCGCTTCTGCGGGCCTTTTCTCGTTGAAGCACAGGTCACTCCTGTTACCTTCCGCTTACGCCTGCCAGCTACCTGGAAGATTCACAACGCCTACCATGTCCAACTTCTGAAGCCCTATCGGGATCCGAACACGATCTTCGTCGGATGCCAACCGCCGGCGCCGCAGCCCGTCCTCATCCATAATGAACCCGAATACGAGGTCGAGTCCGTCCTCGCACACCGCCATCGTCGAAATGGCACCGTGGAGCTTCTCATCCGTTGGAAGGGTTATGATCCTTCTGAGGACAGCTGGGTACCTGAGTCCGACATGGGTAACGCCCGTCGTCCTCTGCGTGACTACCTTGTCAAGCAGGGTGTTACTTCTACCACCCAGCTTTGAGGGGGGGAAGTGTGAGAGTACGACCCCGTTACACCACTTGGCCTTTTCTTATTTCCTTCCTCTTTTCATTTCTCTATTTGTCCCATCTCATTTGGTTTCCTATTCTCCATTTCCATTAACCTTTGGTTTATCCTGCTATTATAATTATATCACTGACCAGGCTTGGGATGTACTGGGCGCTATATCTAGCGTAATCCTGCCGTAATCCCTTAAAGCCAATAGCCTCGCGTGGCTATACGCAGGGTGATTCTATCTTCTAGAAGGGTCTATTCCCGTAGGATAAGATAAACCTGGTGACTTGATGTACTCTGGAAGTATAAAAGCGCCTTGTACTGATCGATAGTGCAATCTTTCCTCGACACATTCGATCCTGTGACAACCTCGGCGTCACCACTACGTTCCCCGGACACGAGCTATACGCAGTTTGTACCAAGGTCGCCATTGGTGCCCCTCTCACCATGTTCCCCTAGGACCCGGTGTCAGGCCTGTTAATGCTAGACACCGCGTTCCCCTTGGGGGGAGCATCCATTTAGGTGGCGGCGCCTACTTAGGTTGCTGTAGCTTGCTTGTGTCGGTCGCTCACTCACCCGTCGCTTCTGTGGCACCACCGCCTAGGTCACCCCGCACTCCCGCATCTGCGTTACATGTCAAGGCACGATCTTGTCTTATGTCTCCTTGTGTCCCTCCCTGCCCTTCCTCCCTCGCCCACGCCTCCGTACACACCTTACGTCGAGGGTCGGTTCCGCCATGCTCCTCACTTCTCGTTTCCCCCTACCACTGCACCACTCCAGACCCTGCACTTGGGCGTATGGGGCCCAGTGCTTGTCCCTGGGCCGAGTTACGAGCACTACTTTCTGGTGCTCATAGACGACTACAAGCGCTACACCATGGTGTTTTCCTTGGAGCGGAAGACCGACGTGCCTGACGATCTTATCCCGTAGCTTGTAGCTGTGCATGTCTACGGCGCCCTGCCAGCGCGCCGTCTCCACTCCAACGGTGCGGTGAGTTTGCCTCTGGTCGACTTGGTCAGTTGTGTCGTGCGGAGGGCATTACCCTGTCATACACCCTGCCGGACTCCCCACAGCAAAATGGGGTCGCTGAGCGATGTATCAGTTTGGTCATGGAGATGGCTCGTACCACCATAATCCATGATGGTGCACCCTATTTTCTATGGCCGTTTGCAGTGCGCTACGCCTCTCACCAGCTTAACATGCGGCCATGCTCCCAGCAATCCTCCTCTGGACCGGATCCCCTGATGAAGCCTCTGCGTTCCACATCTGGGGCTGCCTAGCTCATGTTCTCGCCTCTGGTACGGACAAAGTCACTGCGTGCACCATTCCTTGTGTCTTCCTTGGCTTCCCCCTTGATGAGACCGACTGGCAGTTTTACCACCCGCTGTCTCACTGCTTCTCTTATTCGCGTGACATCACCTTTGACGAGCCTGTCTCCTTCTACACCCATTATCCCCACCGAGGTCTCCCGGTCACAATGCCCCTGTTCCTTGTCCCCACTCCCCTGGTAGCTCCCGCTCCCTGTACTGCAGAGACTGGTGTGTCTAACATCAGTCCGCTTGCTTCTGTTGGCCCAGCAGAGGAGTCTGCTCACTCTGGGGGCCCTGCGGTTCAAGGTCCGCCGCCTTTCCCTGCGGTGTGTGCGTCCTCCGCCGCCGCAGCCGCCGTGGCCGCCGCCGCAGCAGCAGTCGCAACCAAAGGGGTCTGTGAGCTCTGGGGGTGCTAGTGCTAGGGAGGGTGCTGGTTTTGGGGGTGCTAGTCTTGGGGGTACTGTCGTGGCTAGTTCCGATGATCCTGAGGATGGCAGGGGTACTGGAGAGGTTTTTGACTCTGGGGGTGCTTGTCCTGGGGGTGCTATCGTGGAGAGTCTCGGCGGTACAGTGACGGAAACAATTGTCCGGATGTTTTGCATTAATTAGGGTTTTTGGGCTTTTCGACCATTTTACATAAACTCTTAATGTTTAATGGTGGTACGCTTTCGGAGGGGCACATAGTGGATGTGTTCACGGCACTAAAATCCATGATAGTACACAGGATCTAACATAGTGCCAAAAGATATACAAAGAGTACATCTGGACAATTGTTTCCCAAGACAAAGAGCAAACTTCCGAGCAGCGTTTCTAGTACCTAGTCAACCGACACTTGGCCTTGATCACCACCCGCACCCTCCTATGCATGTTATCTACGAGGTTAGTGCAAACCTTTACAGCGATCTTCTCGCACTCTTCCTGGACCCACGCTTTTGCATAAGGGGGTAAGCACTAGGAAAATCACAGAGGATTTGAGCGTATGCAAGAGTATGGTGCACGATTTCAGATTGAATGTTATCTCTAAGACTAGCCACGCTGAGGTGTGGCCAAAGATGCCATAAGTCGATTGGTCTCGTCTTATCATGGATCGTCTTCATCGTACCGTTTTAGGTAAAATTACGAGCAGAGTGGCGAAAACTAGCGTATCTGCCACGAAACTTAGGGTAACATAGCACGGTCGACAGTGCATCCTTGCACTATTAGAATCGCGCTAGGATCCGTAGGTCTCGTCATGGTGCAGCTGTCGAAGAAGTCGCGACTGTCCAGAAAGAATACTCGGGTTGAGATCTGGTGAGGAAAAGGGTCACTCCAGCGTAACATACTCGTGTTCTCCAATCCATTCTAAGCCATGTGTCCCGCCTAAGCTTGGAATGGCTTGGAGAGCATGAGTTTGTAGCACTGGAGTGACCCTCTTCGTCACCAGACCTGAACCCGGATATTTTTCCCCACCAGTCGGGGCTTCTTCGACTGCTGCACCGTGACGAGACCCGTAGATTTTAATGCGATTCTATTAGTGAATGGGTGCACAGTCGACCGTGCTATGTTACCCTAAGTTTCGCGGCGGACACACTAGTTTTCGCCACTCTGCTCGTAATGTTACCCTACAACGGTACGACGAAGAAAATTCATGATAAGATGGGACTAATCGACTTATGACATCCTTGGCCACACCTCAGAATGGCTAGTCTCTGAGATAACATTCAACATGAAATCGTGCACAGTACTCTTGCATACGTTCAAATACTTTGCGATTTTCCATGTGCTCACCCCCTTATGTTAAAGGGTTTGTCCAGGAAGAGTGCGAGAAGATCCCTGTAAAGGTTTGCACTAACCTCGTAGATAACATGCCTAGGAGGGTGCAGGTGGTTATCAATGCCAAGTGTTGGTGGACTAGGTACTAGAAACGCTGCTCGGAAGTTTGCTCTTTGTTAAAGGAAATAATTGTCCGGATGTACTCTTTGTATATCTTTTGGCACTAAGTTAGATCCACTGTACTATTATGGAATTTAGCACTCTGAACACATTCACTATATGCCCCTCCCAAAGCGTACCACCATTAAACATTAAGAGTTTATGTACTGTAGTCAAAAAGCCCAAAAACCCTAATTAATGCCAAACATCCGGACAATTGTTTCCGTCACTGTAGCTGTGGTGTGGCTAGAGGCTCTGGTGTGGGCGCGGAGCAGCAGCAGAAGCCACAGCAGTCGCTGCCGGTTTTCGCCCTTTGCCTCCTTAATCTTCCCTCCCCCGACCGGCCGCCCACGCTTCCCCCGGTGCCGCCTCCTCCGCCTGTCTATGGCCATGTGTTTCCTCCGCCAGACTAGTCTCCTGGCCATTTTTCCCCTCGTTCTCCTCCTATGTCTTCTGACCCAACGCCTCCCTCCCACTTCCAGTCTCGCCGTCCCTCTCGTGCTCGTCCTGTCTCCCTGACTTTGCGTTCTCACCCTATGCTGCTTTGTTCTCATGCGTCTCATGCTCCTTTCCTCCCGTCGCCTTCTCAGTTGTCCCTTATTGTTTCTCTGCCTCCTCTCTCTGACTTTCTCTGTGCTGCTAGTCCTCTTGTTCCTTGGGTCCTCGCCTCTCTGGTTACCGATCCGTCCATTCCTGTCTCCAGACTTGATGCTCTTGTCGCCGCCGTCACTGACTTTGCCTCTACCCGCTGACTTTGCCTTGACTAGTCTCTGACCTTGCCCGTTCTGGGGGTGCACCTGCCCTTGGCAGTGACGTCTTAAAGGACAGGCAGTATAAGCTAGCTTTCCTGTCCAAAGCTGCTCCTCATCTCTGCTCTATGGTGCTAGTCCTTGAGAATGACCCAGATGCCCTTGACATCCCGACCCCTCGCACCTACACCGAGGCAACCTCAGTGGATAGCTACCATGGACGCAAAAATGACATCTGGGGAATCCACTGGCACCTACGTCCACGCAGTTCCCCCACCTGGGGTGAACGTAGTCGATGGCCGGTGACTCTTCAAAGTGAAGCGCCCTCCTGGAGAGCCGCCGCTGTTTAAGGCGTGCTATATTGCTAGAGGCTTCAGTCAGCGCGAGGGTGTTGACTTCTTTCCGACCTTCGCACCGACCTCGAAGATGACCACTCTTCGGGCGCTGCTTCGCATAGCAGCACAGCGCGACTACAAGTTGGACTCCTCTACAGCGTTTCTCCAGGGCAGTCTGCATGAGCAAGTCTACCTCCGCTGTCCGCCAAGCTTCCCAGGCACCTTCGCCCCTAGGACCGAGTGGCTCCTCCTGCATCCGGTTTACGGTCTGCGGCTGGTGCCCCATGAGTGGCACGACACGCTGCGTGCTACGTTAGCAGGCCTGCCGTTCTTCGCGTCATCTGCTGACCCATCATTCTGCGCGAGCTACAGCAGCGCCACCAGGCCTGCGTAGTACACTTGGCCTCTCGTGCCAACAAAGTTGATATCTTTACAAAGGCGCTTGCGCCTAAAGATCATCAGCGACATTATGTACAGCTTGGTCGAGTTCCAGTAGCTTCACACTTTCTGGGACCGTGATCGTCGCCTTGTGGCAGTCTTCAGTCTCTTGCCTCAGAGGTTGGACTAGTAATACCACCCTGATATGCGTGTCTCTTGTTAGGCACTGCCCTCTTGTCTAGCCTAGGGGGTGTGTCAACTTATATATATTAGTTGTTATAGGCTATATAGGTGCCTGCTCTTAGAGAGTACAACACCAATGCATAAGGACCCGTGTGTGCCCTTTTCTAGACTACTTCATTACGCTAACACTACCGTCTCAAAAGTGTCAATATCGCCAATATCCAATCACAGCCATTCCTTACAAGATGCCGCATGCTCATTCTCAAATCGCATGGGTGCTGCTACCAGTTGCACTTCAGGAATTCCAGGTCCTCATGAACAGTCCGCACTTTACGCCGCAACTCAAGCCACTTCTCACAGACCACATGTGGTTCCTGAAGCAGCTTCTGCCGGAGATGACCTGCTAGCGCTGTTCGAAGGAGGTTTAAGCTAGGGTTTAGGGTTTGGCCTCCGCAGATGTCGTCTCGATACACCAGCAGAACCAGTAGACGACATCCCCGGACTGATGCAATTCCGCTGGAAGACGCCGTTCTGTCAGCAGACCTCGTTCTGCCAGCAGGCATCAGTCTGTCAATAGGACGAGCTTTTTCGAGACGTTCCGCCGATAGAACCTTGTTCCGCCAGTAGGCGTGGTTCCGTCAGCGAAGGACGTTTTATCTGCAAAAAACGTTCTGTCAGCGGAATCGTTCCGTTAAGGAAGGTCGTTTGTCAGCAAACGATGTATCGTAGGGTTCTTGCTGCAGGGCGTTCTGAGTTGCGAGTTCAGCCGGATTAAAACCCGCGACCCAAATTGCGAGGCGCGGACTTCAGACGCAGTGCATTTGAAAGTTGTGATTTCGTGGGTGTGGGGGGGGGGGGGGGGGGGGGGGGGGTAACATAACTCGCGTCACTTAGGGGTACCTTTCAAGTTCAGTGCGGCAAGTATTTTGGGACACCAAGTGCCACGTGTTTTTCATCCGTCCATTTCTTTCAGATTACCATATGACGGCGCGAAAATAGTGTTATTCCCCCAGTCAATTGAATTGTAATCTCAGCCGTCAAACTATGCGTTTGCAAATCTGACGGTTCACGACAAATCACGAATTTGCGAGATGAAACACCCTCGCGATGTTTCCGCAAATTTCGTGCAGGCTGAGGCTCAAAGTTCATACGCACTGCATATGAACAATTTGGGTCGCGGGTTTTTAGACCTCGCTAACTGCGCCATCGAATGGCAGAATCAGTACTTTGCGAAGTGAATATTAAATCATTAGTATTGAACTACAAGAAGACTAAATCTCCCTTAATTTGCGACTTGAAGACTATATCACCCTTATTTCTCGGCCTGAAGCTTAGATCACCCATATTTGCCACCTATGTCTATCTCGCTCACATACCGCATCTTAAAAACTACACCATCCATGCTCCTATATATTTCTTACTCCGCAATTGACGATGACAAGCCGTAGTCAACCCTAACATGGTGACGAGCTAAAGAGAAGGACGCCTGTCTGACTGTGGTGCGAGGGTATCACTGAGTACACTGTGAATTAGAGGCAAACAGAGCTAGCGGATATGTGCTTCAGGAAGCCTATCAGAGTATCAACAAGCCTATCTGTGCACAGGGACAAAGAGGAACAGGGAATAGAGAGGAATAGCATGACAAGGAGGAATTGCATGGCCAGAGAGGAATAGCCTGAACAAAGGTGCCTGAAGTGGGGGTAGGAGGCGAAACCGAGAGCCTGGAGTAGAAATTCGACGTATGTGGCACAGGCATGCTGGCGGATCAGCGAGGCAAAGGGAAAGAAGTGATGGGTTTTGAAATTGGTTTCATTACGTTTTAGAAGGGAAATCAGGCTCGGTGTGGCAAACTTAGAGGCCTGTTTTGACAAAGCTGCCTTCACCGTTCGATAGGGGTGAGCAGGTGTGGGTTAGATTTTGTTTTGGCCATCCGGTTTGGGAATTGTCAGACCTTGAGGCACAGCCCGTCGCGCCTGGGCATGTCGGTTCTGCATGATCCCCATTTCACAACACCGATTGGCTGATCACTAGTTGTGGAGGTGAGGGTATGGAACCTACGGTTCTGCTTTCAGGATTCCGAAACTGAGTTCCGGACGGAGCAACACAAAACAGAGAACACCGCTGGAACATCCGGTTCCGAAACCCAACGCTGTTTGGATTTGCCACCTGGTACCTCCGTTCGAAAATTCAAACAGCTACAGTGTTTGCGAAATTTGCGAAGAAGACGAAAGTTGTGCATTTTCCGTGACGTCGCCCATCCGCTCGCACGCCCTACCTCACGGACATCATGATCGCACAACCAACCATGGTTTTGTCGCGGGAGTCGCGAGGCGCATGGGGTGACAGACCCAGCTGTCGTCAATTTCGTCATGCAGCATTTCTGGCGCGTTTCGGAAATTGGGGAGGAGGCCGTTCGGCCAGTCTGGACCCCCTCCCAACAGTGTTTCCTGTGCCATTCGCAAGAGAGTTCACGAATTGACTCCCGAATTCTGGCGAAACTCGTAACATAAAAAATGTCCGGGTGGCTGCCAGTTCCGGAACCGTAGGTTCCACACCCTGAATTTCAGAAGGGCTGTCCGGGTGGCTGTTGTATGGTATGCGCCTACATCTGGGGGATTACGGGTACATTGCCCCCAATCTGGAAAAAATGGAAGGTTGGAAGTTGGAACAGATCAGAAGTACACGTATTGTTTGACGTCCTTACAAGTGTAATCGATTAATCCTAGCTACAAAAGTAGCAAATATACATGCCGATATGGTAGTATACACCACCTTTACCAGATTTATTTGAATCCAAATGGCTAAGGTGAAGGTGCTTCCCAAAACACTAAGGGAGACGATTCCTGAAAGCACATACAGGTGATGGGAAGGAAGGAACAAGAGCATACACGATCATACAAAGGGTGCTTTACTTTGGTTTTGCCTGGAAGGAGGAAGAACGCTTCGATTGTGGGGTAAAGGAGGCAGAATTGGAAAGAACAAGGGAGAAAGAAGGGGGGAAGAAGGGTGAGGGGAGAATCAAGCGAGGAGTCAGTGAGGACAACCAACAGGACACATTTATGCGAGTGTAGGTGCTCTCTGAGGCTCACCAAGGAGGCACCAGTGACCTGTCCCAGTGCCGTGTCGACCTTTCCAAGTTCTTTGACCTGTCCCTATGCTGACCTGTCAAAGTGCTAACCTGTCCCAGTCTAGCTGTTGGCGCATCGCTGCTGTCAGAAGAAACTCGGGAGAGAAGATTGGCACACCTGATGGCCCGATGTGGGAGGGGTGGAAGGGGTAGGAAGGATAGTGGCATGTTGGAATAAGGAGGCATGGATGGGGTCGAAGCGGTAACATGGCGTGAGTGGATGGGTGGCCTTTGGCCTTTGACAGCTTTGAGCCTATTCTCATAGGACGAACCGATGCAGAATCCATGGCACCCACCTTGCAGCGCCCGTGCTTCACAGACGGCTCGGTCAGCTTCACATGAAATGATCACCGTTGGGGCAGCCTGGGCAGACGTCGATGGCAGCACCTGGAGATGTGCCATGGGGGGTTGGTGAAGCAACAGGCAGGCAGCGTTAGCATAGCGGCGAAGAGGTGGCAGAGTCTAGATGAAGCTGAGCACAGCACCGATAGAAGCACAGATTAATGATCTTCTCAGCAGCACTGCTGCCAGCAATACAAATGGAAGTTAGTCTCAGAAGCACCAGGAACAGCACAAATGAAAGCTCACCTCAGCACCCGCAGCAGCCGCAACGGCAGCAAGCGAGTGTGCATCAGGCGTGGTGCTCGGAGTAACAAACACCCGCTGCCCCTCCAACACCCCTCGCTCCCTCGCTCTTCCCACCGCCTCCTGCAGCTTAAAGCCCACCTCCCTCTCCTTCCCCCTGTCCCTCACCCCATAGCCCTCCGCATCCACAAACCCTCGCGCCCTCGCACACGCGTGCAGCCAATCAGGAGTGCACACGTGGCAGCCCCTGGAGATGGCAACGAGGAGATTGATCGTGCGAGTTATTTTCGTCGCTGAGACAAAGTGAGTGCAGATTGAAGCGGCAGGAGCAGCAGCGGCAACCACAGGGGACGAGGAGGAGGAGGAGGAAGCGAGGGCGGACGCAGTGGTGATGGTGGCGGGGGAGGTGTCAGACACCACATCCCCTCCTAGTCGCTCCACTATTCTCGTCAACTCGCTCGTTGTGTTGGCGTCCAGGGATCGGCTGAACAGTACCCGCACTGGAGACAAACCATGCAAGCCAGTGCGATAGGATCCTGCCGCCCCACTGCTGCTCCTCCTCCTCCTCGCCCTCCCTGGAACGCTGATCTCCTCCACACACTCCTGCACCTCGTCACTCTCCTGCACCTTCCCCGCCCCCCCTTCTCCTCCTCTCCCTTCTCCTCTGAGTCCTCTCCCTTCTTGTCCTTCTCCCCCTCGCTCCTCAGCTCTGTCAGACACCTTCTGAGCACCGATCTTCTTTGTGTGTGTTCGCTCTGGCTTTCTCTCTAACTTCCACTCCTCGCCTTTCGTTTCCCTTGAGAGGCCACCCTCACCTTCCTGCCGCCTCCCCCTCTTCCTCTTCCCTGCGCTGGCCTCCCCTGCTTCCTCACTCCCTTCCCTTCCCCTCCTTCCCTCCTCCCCATCCTCCTCCTCCCCCCTCCTCTCATCTCCTCCAAGATCCTCCTGCACCTCATCGTTCCCACTCCCTTCCCTCTCTTTTCTCGCTCCCCGTCCAGCCTTTGTCTCGATTTGCGCCCTGGTCTTCCCCCTCACCTGCCTCTCTCGCCCTGCCTTCCCTCTCCCCCGTTGCTCCTTCTCCCCTTCCGTCCCATTTTCTCCTTTCTTCCCCTTCCCCCCTCCCTGCCCCTTTTCCCCTTCCCCCCTCGTCTGCTTCCCCCCAGCAGCTGCGCCTTTCCGCCTCTTCCTTGGCCTCTGCGCCTCTGCCTCCCCATCATCATCACCCCCCTCCCCGTCCACTCCACCTCTCCCCTCGTTCCCCCTCTCACGATTCCCCTCAACCTCCTTCTCATCCCCCCTCTCAATCCTCTTCTCACCAGCTCCCTCGCTCTCTCTCTCACTCCCTCTCTCACTCCCTTTCTCACTCCCGCTCGACTCCAACAACTCATAAAACCCATCGTGCACCACCAGGGAACTTCCCTTCTCCCTCTTCCCCTTCCTCCCCCTCATACCACCACTACCAGTGGCCTCTCCCTCCTTCCCCAACTGCTCCTCCTTCCCCTCCTTCCCCTCCCGCTCCTTCCCCAACAGCTCCTCCCCTCCTCCCCCTTCCATCTTTCCCAGATTCACCTCTTCAGGCCCCGTGATCAGCTCACCGTCCCTCCCCTTTCTCCCTCTGCTCGAGCTGCATGCCACGAGGCCTTGAGCCATTCTGCCCCTACCTTTTGCTCGCCTGCCTTTCCCAATAACAGCAGCCGCGTCAGCAGTGATGCCATTTGCTGGAGCGGCAGCAGCAGCAACAGCAGCAGCAGCAACAGCAGTAGCAGGAGAAAGAGAAGGAGCAGGAGAAGGAGCAGGAGCAGGAGAAGGAGCAGGAGCAGGAGCAGGAGCAGGAGCAGGAGAAGGAGCAGAAGCCACAGTACCAGGAGCAGCAGCAGCAGCAGCAGCAGCGACAGCGACAGACGCTTTGTGAGCGCCTGCGGCAGCGGAAGCAGCAGCAATCCCTTCTGTGTGTGCCTGACCTCGTTCCACCTCCTCATCTCTCTGCACTGATCTTCCTTGCCTTTCCTCATTGCACCTCTCCGTTCCCTCACTATGGTTTCTCCCCTTCTCTTGCTCCTCCACCTCCATCACAGCGCTTTCCAACCCCACCAGCCCAGCCCCTCTCCCAACTTCTGCCATCCGTCCAACCACCCGTCTCTCCACTGCAGCTGCTGCAACTGCTGCGGCTGCTGCTGCCACTGATGCAGACGGTGCTGCTGCTGCCACGGATACAGCTTCTTTTGCCCCTACTGCTTCTAAGGGCGAAAGCGATGGTGCCCCTTCTCCAGCTGCCTGTGCTGCTGCTGGTGCAGCTGCGGGTGCTGGTGCTGTTGCTGGTGCTCCCTTTGATGATGCTTGTGCTTCTCGTGATGCTGCTGGTGCTGCTGGTGCTTCTAGTGATGCGGTTGCTGCTGGTGCTGCTGCGGGTTCTGATGCTGCTCGGGCTTCTGGTGCTGCTGCTGCTTTTGGTGGTGCTGCTGCTTTTGGTTCTGCTGCTGCTTTTGGTTCTGCTGCTGATTTTGGTTCTGCTGCTGCTCTTGGATCTGCTGCTTCTTTTGGTCCTGCTTCTGCTTTTGGTGCTGCTTCTGCTTCTGGTTCTGCTTCTGCTTTTAGTTCTGCTGCTGCTTTTGCTGCTGCTGGTGCTTTTAGAGCTGCTTCTGCTGCTGCTGGTGAAGCCGCAACATTCAAGCCACCTGCTGCGCCCTTCCCTTTCAGGCCCTCCACTCCTCCTCCTCCCTTCCCTCTCCCTTTCCCCCTCACCGCTGCTGTCCCCTTCCCTTTCCCATTCCCACTCGCTTCCTCCACCAGTCCTCCCCCCTCGCCTACCCCCTGCTCGAGAATCAGGTCCAAGGCATCAAGGGCGATCTGGGTGTCTTCGCCCACAGGGGAGAACTCAAACGCAATGGAGGCTGCTAGTGCTGCCGACGCCCTTGCTTTCGCGGCGTTCCTGCTTGCTACTGCTGCCCCTCCTGTCTCTCTTGCCTTTTCTGCCTCTGCGGCTTCCCCCGCATCTAATGCTGCCCCTCTCTCTGCTTCTCCCTCTCTCTCTGCTGCTCCCCCTCTCTCTGCTGCTCCCCCACTCAATGTTTCCCCTCCTGTCTCTGTCTCTCCCCCTGTCAATGCATCTTCCCCTGCCTCGGTTCCTCCTCCTGCCTCTGTTGCTGCCCCAATCACTGCTGCTCCTGCTGCCTCCGCACTTCTCCCACCTCCTGCCCCACCCTCACCGCCAAGCCCCTCCCCCACGCGCCTTCTCTTCCCCTCCCTCCCTCCATCGTCCCTCCCTCCCGCCCCTGCCCCATCCTTATCCACTCCATCCTCTCTGTCCCTCCCTTTCGCTGCTGCCACACCTGCACCCGCATCCCCACCAGCCTTGCCCCCCTCCCCATCAGCCTTAATCTCATCCTCAGCCCCAGCCTTCCTTCCCTCACTCCCCTTCACCGTCCCCTCACCCCCCTCTTCACTCCCTCCCCCCACTGCTCCCCTACTCTCCTCACCCCCCACCGCTTCCCCCTTCTCTTCCCCCACCGCCCACCCCTGCGACATCTCCAGGTCCGCAGTTAGCACCTCTCCCAGGCTCACCTGCACGCCCAGGCTGCCCGCCCCCAGCTCTCCTGATCCCATCCCCAGCGCTTGGGAGTCCATCCAGGGCGCCTGTGAATCGAAGGGCAGATCCTCTGACTCGGGCATCTGGCTCCCTGCTGGCTCGCCCAGCCTCAATCGATCACCTGCTGGCTCGCCCACCCCCGGGTTCAGCCCTCCTTCCTCGCTTCCCATAGGTGCCGATTCTCCCAGTCTCAGCTTTGATCCTGTCTCCTCAATCCTGGCAGTGACTGACTCGTCCTTCCCCACTCCCAGCCCTTCCTCTTCCTTTCCTGCACCCTCCCCACTCTCGTGCCCATCGTCCTTCTCCTTCCCTTGGCCTTCCATTCCTGATCCCTCCTTTCCTTCCTCATTCACTCCCTTCAACTTCGCCCCGCCCTTCCCTCCCTTCTTCTCCCCGTCCTTCTCTCCCTTCTCCCCCCCTTCCTTCCCTCCCTTCTCCTCCTCTCCGCCTCTCCCTGCTCCGTCTCCCGCCCTCCATGACTTGGACATCCGTCTTCTCTTCCCCTTCTCCTCCTCCTCCTCTTCCTCCTCCTGCAGTTGACTCAGTTTCAAAAAGTACTCCCTATCCAAGTCACTGGATGGGGTCGCAACCCTTCCAGCAGCCCTCCCTCTCTTTCTCCCCCTCCCTGTCCCACCTGCACCAATAGCGACCGTTCGCTCTACCCCCTCCTCCCCCTCCCCCTCCCCCTCCCCCTCCCCCTTCTCCTTCTCCTCTATGCCACCCTTGCCACCTGTCCCTGTCGTCCCTTTCCCTCTCCCCCTCGCCTTCCCCCCGCCTCTCCCTCTTCCTCTCCCTCTCCCCCTACCTCTTGTCCCTCCACGTGTCCCCTTCCCCTTCCCCTTCCCTTTCTGCGCCTTTTCCGCCTCCTCCTCTTCCTCCATCTCATCTCCACTCCCCTTCCGCTTTCCATCAATCTTCCCCCCATTCTCCCTTCTCTCGGCCTCTCCCCCAGCGCCCTTCCCCCAGGGCTCCCCATCCTCCGCCTCTTCACTGTACGGCAGGGCATAGGGGTCCGCCCCATCTGCCCTCAGCACAGCCCGTAACGGCTGCACACTAGGGGTAACCGCAGGCCCTTCTGTAACCATCTCTCCTGCTTTCCCCACGGGCTTGAGCCAATTGGCCCAACTTGGTGCCCCCTTTCCCGCACCCCCTACCTCACTACCCCCGTTACGATCACCCCCCACGCCCCCAGCCACTCCCCCTAGTATCCCTCCCAGCGCTCCGCCCTTTACAAGCACATCATTGTCCGGCTGGCTGCCCGGCTGGCTGTCAGAGCCGAGCAGGCGAGCCACTATGCCCAGCGCATCCACCTGTGTGTCCTCGCCTGGATCCACTGACTCCGTAAGAGCAGATGCTGCTGCTGCTGCTGCTGCTGGTGCGTTTAATGCTGCTGCTGGTGTATCTATTGCAGCTGCTGCTGCTGCGTCTTTTTCTGCTGTGTCTCGTGCTGCGGGTGTGGATGCTTCTACTGCACCTCCTACCTCGCCCCTCTCCTTTCTTCCTCATCCCCTCGCTCCGCATCCTCCTTCACCATCCCTAGCGCGCCACCCTTCCCCTTGCCCGCACAGCGACCCCCACCTCGTCTTCCGCCTCTTCCCCTCCCCCTCCCCTTCCCCTTCCCTGTTCCCCTACCTCTTCCTTTAGAGGATACAGGCGATTCCTCGTCCTCTTGCCTCTCCTCCGGACCTTGCCTCTCCTCTTGTCCTTGCCTTCCTCCTTTCGCTTGCTCCTCCCCTCTCCTTTCCTCTGATCCTCTCCTTTCCTCTGATCCTCTCCTTTCCTCTGATCATCTCCTTTCCTCTGATCCTCTCCTTTCCTCGGCTCCTCTTCTTTCCCCTTCCCCTCTCCTTGCTTCTTCTCCTCTTCTTTCTTCTTACCCTCTTCTAACCTCTTCCCCTCCTCTGGCTTTCCCCCCTCTTCTTGATCCTCCCCTTCTCTCGTCTCCTCTTGATTATTGTCCCGCACTAACGCATTCCCTGTCTCCTGCCCTTGCACTGGCGAATTTCCACCTTTCCCACGACACCCATCATCCCCATCATCCCCATCATCCCCACCATCCCCATCATCCCCATCATCCCCACCATTCCCAAGTACACCGTACGCCCCCTCGTCGTCCTCCCCCACAATCTGAGTGTCCGCCATCCACCCATCCCCCGCCCACTCCATCTCCTCCGTCTCCCCCGCCTTCTCAAACATCTGAATCCCCCCGCACCCCTTCCACAGCGCCCCCCACTCCTCCGCCACCCCAATCTCCCCCCCATCCCCCTCTACTTTTCCCCCATCCCCTTCCGCCTCTCCCCCTCCGCCCGCCATTTCCCCCCGAGCATTCCCCCCCTGCTCCTGCGCCTGCGCGTCTTCATCCTCTCTTATCCCCCCACCCCCGACTCCTGGACCTTCTATCTCACTCCGCTTTCCTTTTCCTGCTTCTCCCCCGTCAGATCGATTCCCTGCATCAACATCACCCGCCATTCCTCCTCCCCCTCCTTCCTCCTCAGCCCCTCTCTCGCCCCCTCCCGCCACCCCCTCCCTGCTTCCGCCGCTGCTGCCATCACCAACGCAAGCAGTGTTACCTACACTGGCGAAAACCTTCGCCAGAATGCCTCCCATTTCGCCCTCTTCGCCAGTCTTCGCTCGCCCACTCCTGCTGTTTCTCCTCTTCGAGTTTGGAGTATCGTCAATCCCAAGGGACTGCTCACCACTCGCCTCTGCACTATTAAGTCGTGACCCATACCTCGTAGCGAGGCTCGGGCTAGACTCGGAAGGCAGGCTCGGACTAGGCTTGGAACCCTCGCTCGGACTGGGCTCGCTGTTGTCCCCGTTAGAAGCCCGAGGTTTGACAGAAAACGAGTCCTCTGCTAACGCAGCGTGCTGTCGCGTAGTATTGGCGAGAGGCACTACTAGCTTATTGTTCGCGTTAAGCTCTAACGAATCTATTTCGTGGGATAACTTGCGACGGCTTCGCGTAGCGGCAACCATCGTTACCGCCAGGTGTTCTGGTGTTCTGCAGACTAACTGAAGATTTCAACAGGCTAGGGCAATCTTAGAAGCATGCAGCGTAGCGCCAACAGGTAAAGAAGTCGGAAAGAAACAACCTCCTGAAGCAAGACGAATTGCATCAGAGATTTATGTGGGGATGGAACACCCATGATGCTTTGAACCTGAGCCAAAAAAACATGCAGAAGCGGGAAGCATGAAGGGTGCAGTGCGGTTGAAATCGCTGAAGTTTGCTTTCCCGCCAATTCCCTGCTTGGCGTGACTTCGTCATCTTCGTATGGGTGACGATGAAATCGAGGTCTCAGGCCAGGTCAGGCCCGAACCTGCGGCGCTGTTTGGGGAACGTGAGGGTGACGCTCCCTCCCGCCCGGCTCACAGCATTCGGGAAAATTGGTATACTCGATACAAACACCCATCAAAATACAACGAGCTCTACTGTGCTACACCCTGTACAAAATTGCAAAGGCAACACAAATTTCCAACGCAGAAGATTTCGCCTAAACCCCTCGCCTATCAAGTTTCCAGCATACTTCACCCATCCACCAGCGAGAAACTCCGCTGAAAACCGAGTTCTAGCCTGCACCACTCAAGTCGCCTCGCCATAGTCTTGGGTGCACTCTCTCCCTTCGTCCCGATCGTTGCGCATTTCCATAGAACCTTGCGGATCCCGCTCACTTTTCGCTCGCCGCCAGTTTTTTCCTCCTTTTCCCCTTTTCCTTCGCGTTGCCCGGTTGGCTTATCCAATGGCGAAGAAGTCGAAACCGGCGCCGGCGAAATCGAAGCCAACGACCCAGAAGCCGCTAGGCGTGGCGAAATCCTCTGCGAAAATTCAAAAGGCGACGGTTACCACCGGTGCTCCAGCAGCGAAAGCCCAATCGCACATCAGCGCGAAAGCGAAGCCGCTTTTAACGAAGAAACAGGAGATGATCGCGAAGAAGAAGCAGAAGAAAGCCGTAGCGAAAACCGCAGCGGAGGAAGCGGCGAAAGAACGACAGAGCATGCGAGTAGTGCACGTGGGGCTGATTCCGAAGAGCGAGACGCAGGGGAAAGCAGCGGGCGAGTTAGCGGGTGCACTGCAGGGGAAAGCGGTGGTCGGGTTTAAGAAGGAGAAAGTGCTCGTGCTGTCGTCGCGCGGCATCGTGTACAGGTTGGTCTTGGGTTGGTCTCGGGGTTTTTGAGGGGATTACGGTTGCGCGCGGGTTTTACCGGGCACAGGGTTTCTATGCAGGGCTTTGACGCTTAGCCAATCCGACCGCGCTCGCACGTTGATTTCTTCTAGCTTCTCTCTTGTCTACTCCCCATACCGTCCTGCACACCCCGCAGGTACCGCCGCATTATGGAGGGCACGGTTTCTCTGCTCCCACACAGCACCAACGAGCGCTAGGTGCACGTGGCTCAGAAGCCGCTCGAGTGCCCTCCCACACGGTCCTGAACGCTCTTATTCCCGCCCCTTCCCTCCCCTGCTGGTACCGCCATCCAATGGAGGACATCGTGTCCCTGCTGCCGCACAGCAAGGAGCCCAAGGTGGACATGGCTCGAGGGCCGTCACACACACATGTCAGTCTCATCCCCTCGCTCACACCCTGCAGGTACCGCCACTTAACGGATGAAATCGTGTTGCTGTGCACTGCTGCCGCACGGCAGCAAGGAGCCCACGGTGGACGTGGCTCGAGGGCCCTCTCACAGTGGTGACCTGCTCTTACTCCCGCCGCCTGGCTTCCCTCTTACTCTCGCGACCTTCCCCCCTGCAGGTACCGCCATCTGATGGAGGACATTGTCTCGCGGCTGCCCCATTCTAAGAAGGAGCCCAAGGTGGACGTGGCTCACGTGTCACACCCGTTCCCTCCACCCCCTTGCCTTCCCCACTCCCCAGGTACCGCCATCTGATGGAGGACATTGTCTCGCTGCTGCCCCACTCCAAGAAGGAGCCCAAGGTGGACGTGGCGCGGGGCAGGCTGCTCAACGAGGCGCTCTCGGAGCTCATGGACCTCCGCAGCTGCTCGCTCTGCCTCTTCTTCGAGGTCCGTATTCCGCCTCCTCCATTGCTCGCACAGTCTTCTCTTCTCTTGCTCTCTGCGTTGGCATCAGTAGCGCCCCACTCACTGCTGCTGCTCAACGAGGCGCCCTCAGAGCTCATGGACCTCCGGGGCTGCTCGCTCTGCCTCTTCTTCGAGGTCTCTTGCCTCCCTCTCCACCTTGCCTCCCTCTCCACCTTGCCTCCCTCTCCACCTTGCCTCCCTCTCCACCTTGCCTCCCTCTCCACCTTACCTCCCTCTCCACCTTGCCTCCCTCTCCACCTTGCCCTTTCTCCCATTGCTCCCTCCTCTTGCTCCCCCCACCACCCTTCCTCCCCCGTTTTCTTCCAACCCCATCCCCCATCTCCCCGCCCCGTCCGTTGTTTCTCGTTTGCCTCCTTCGTGCGGACGCCCGGCACTTGCACTTGCACTTGCGCTTGCACTTGGTTTACTCACTGCCATGCACTTGCGACCCCCGCCTCCATTTGTGAGCCAGTCACCCATGTCCATGTCCCTACCACCCGTCACCCTGTGCTCTCTCTCCCTCTCTCTCCCCCTCTCTCCCCCTCTCTCCCTCTCTCTCTCTGCCCATGTCGCTGCAGATGCGCAAGCAGAGAGACCTCTACCTGTGGCTCAGCAAGGGGCCCGCAGGACCTTCCGTGAAGTTTCTCGTCAGTGCCGGTATGCTTGTCATTCAATTGAATGTGTTGTTGGAATGAGCATGTGTTGGTACGATTGTGCACTGACCCCATCCCCATTCCTCCCTCCTCCTCCTTCTCCCCTGCCTTCTTCCCTGTGCACCCCACCCCACCCCACTCGACCCTATCTCAACCCTATTCCGCATTTCTCCACCCCCCAGTGCACACTATGGAGGAGCTCAAGCTGACCGGAAACCACCTCCAGGGCCCTCACATTCTTCCCCTCCCATGCTTCCCCTTCCTCTCCGCCTCCCCTCCCCCTCTCCCCCTCCCCCCCCCTAATTCTCCGCCCCCCAGTGCACACCATGAAGGAGCTCAAATTGCCTGGCAACCACCTCAAGGGCTCCCTTTCTCCCCGCCTTGCATCCCCCTTCCTCTCGCCCCCCTTCCCATTCTCTACCCCCCAGTGCACACTATGGAGGAGCTCAAGCTCACAGGCAACCACCTCAAGGGCTCGCGGCCGTTCCTCACCTTCTCGCCGTCCTTCGACCGCCTGCCCTTCCTCTCCCTGCTCAAGGAACTCTTCATTCAGGCACGCACGCGCCCTTGCCCTTCTCTTCCTTCCAGTCATACAGCCACTCTCCCATACGCCTCACTATCTGATTGCTCGGTCCTTGGCTGTCATACAAAGTCAGGCCTTGCATCAGATTTCAACTCAGGTCAACACCGTTGCCTCATCTGACGTGCGTGCATTCAAACCTTGCCTGGACGGATTGCAGACGTTTGCGACCCCTAAAGGCCATCGCAAGTCGAAGCCCTTCTACGACCACGTGCTCACATTCACCTACCTGGACAACCGCATCTGGTTCAGAAACTACCAAGTAAGTTCCACCAATAGGATCACGCGCTCACGTCCCCAGTCACATCCTGTGCACATCCTGTGCATCATGCAGTCTCTGTGTACAAATCCATTTGATAATTTGATTCAAGAGACTCCCTGTGCACACAAGTGGTAACTTGCAAACAGAAGATATTGGCACGACATACTGATCCAACCGCTTGGTGCGTTTCAGATGTGCATTCCTGGAGCAGAGGGAGCATCCAAAATCGATGAAATCACCATGGAGAAGATGTCGTTAGTGGAGGTAAGGGCGTGTACATTTAGCTGTTGAGTGACACCCAAATGTCACTAGAGGAGGTACTGTACCTCCTGATGTTGGAACAGAATGAGAACTGAGGCCAAGGATTAGTGTGTGTATATTGTCGAGTGCTTGGATCTGGTGTTGAGTTGAGAGACTTTTGCATGAGAGAAGCATTCACCACATGGGTCTATTTTCCCTGCCTTTCTATACCCCCTCCGTCTTCTCACTTCCATCTAGGTTGGACCTCGCTTCTGCCTGAATCCCATTCGCGTATTCTCCGGCACATTTGGAGGGCCCACACTTTATGAGAATCCTCACTACATTTCGCCCAATAAGGTGTGTAAAAACCTTAAGGTTCCTTCTGTGATAGGAACAATGTTTTTCCCACATTGGTCAGGTTTCACCTACATCCAAGCAAAACCGGTCACGTTTCTCCGTGTCTCCTTTTTGTTTTATTTTTCAGGTTCGTGTCAACGAGAAGAGGAAGAGAGGAGAGGAATATCGCGAGAAGGTGCAGGAGAGGCACTCAAGGGAGACGTACAAGGTCGTAAACGCTCTCCCAGTAGAAGATTTAGCACACGTCTGGGATGGTAAGGAGGATGGGGAGGAGGATGGCGAGGATTGACCAGTAGCTCTTGAATTGAGGTTGTTTCTGTTGAATTATATATTTGATATATGTAATGGTAGGCTTGGTAAGTGTTACTAGATCCTACTGTAAAGGGTACAACCCCCCTTCTTGTGTTCCTCTCTCTTTTAGTCCACCGTTCTTCTCTCTCGTAACTTTCTCCTAGCCTAAAACCTCTTGCCATTTTCATGGCTCCTCCTCTTACCTAGCCATGTTCAACATGGTATCAGAGCAGGTTGCCTTTCTTGGGCCTGCTTATCACGCTTCCGCAAAGTCCGGTCCTCGCTCCTGTCCTTTCCGCACCGCTGCCACGGCCATGTCGTGCTCCCGTGACGGCGACGTCGTGCTGCCGTGGCGGCGTCGACGCGCCACTGCACGGACGGCACGGAAGGCAGCAGCCAGCGCCCAGTCTTAGCGCTGGCCAGCACGCCCGCATGTAGCCAGCGCGCCACACGGGGCGGCACGCTCCCAGGCTCCACGGCTGAAGCCCCGCCCCCTTCCTCTGCGTCCCCTCCTCGCCGCAGCCGACGGCTGACTCTCGCCGGCCGTCCCACCGTCGCGGAGCCCAGCCACGCCGCGGAGTGTTGCAAGCTTCGCCGCCACTGCAGCTGTCGTCGAAGCCACCGCCGCCGCAGCTGGTGCCGCTGGCCATGCCGCCACGCGCCGCCGCCGCCACCGCTGTCGACGTTGCCGCCGTCGTCGCCGTTGCAGCCGCTGCCCTCGCTGTCGATGTCGCCGCCTCACGCGCCAAGGGGTTGACCATGCTGGAGTAGCCGTCGTTGTTGCTGAGTAAGGGGTGCTAGGCTTAGGGGGTGTGTGGCTTAGTGTGCTGTGTGTGTGGTGTGCTTTCAGCTACCAAGCCTAGGGGGTGTGTTAAATTATATATTTGATATATATAATGGTAGGCTTGGTAGGTGTTACTGGATCTTACTGTAGAGGGTACAGTCCCCCTTCTGGTATCCCTCTCTCTTCTAGTCCACCTCTCTTCTCTCTCGTATTTTCTCCTAGCCTAAAACCTTTTGCCCATTTAATGGCTCCTTTTCCTACCTAGCTATGTTCAACATGGTATCAGAGCAGGTTGCCCTTCCTGAGCCTGCTTATCACGCTTCCGCAAAGTCCGCTCCTCGCTCCTGTCCTTTCTGCGCCGCCGCCAGGGCCATGTCATGATGCCGTGACGGCGCAGTCGTGCTGTCGTTGCGGCATCTACTCGCCACCGCACGGACGGCAGCAGCCAGAGCCCAGTCTTAGAGCTGGCCAGCACGCCCGCATGCAGCCAGAGCGCCACACGGGGTGGCACACTCCCGGGCTCCGCTACTGAAGCCCCGCCCCCTTCCCCTGCGTCCCCTCTTCCTCGCCACAGCCGACGGCTGACTAGCGCCGGCCGTCCCACCATCGCAGAGCCCGGCCACGCCGCCGAGTGCTGCGAGCTCCGTCGCTGCCGCTGCTGTCGTCGAAGCCGCCGCCGCCGCAGCTGGTGCCGCTGGCCGCCGCCGCACGCCGCCGCCCCTGCCGCCGTCGACGCTTCCGCCATCACCGCCGTTGCAGCCACTGCCCTCGCTGTCGACGTCGCCGCCTCACGCGCCAAGGGGTTGACCATGCTGGAGTAGCCGTCGCTGTTGCTGAGTTTGGGGTTGCTAGGCTTAGGAGGTGCGTAACTTAGTGTGCTGTGTGTGTAGTGTGCTTTCGGCTACCAAGCCTTGGGGGTGTATTAAATTATATATTTGATATATATAATTGTAGGCTTGGTAGGTGTTACCGGATCCTACTGTAGAGGGTACAACCCCCTTCTTGTATCCCTCTCTTCTAGTCCACCTCTCTTCTCTCTCGTAACTTTCTCCTAGCCTAAAACCTCTCGCCATTTTCATGGCTCCTTTTCCTACCTAGCTGTGTTCAACAGTTTCGCTGTCAGTATCCCCTATTGGCATTGTATGATGCATCGAAATATTTGTGTTTGCAAATGTGGAAGTTTCATGCGAGATTCATAGGATATTCGTATCAATCCTTGGTTTAGGTACACCGAGTGTTATGGGTGGAAACCCAGGAGTAGCCCGGAAGTGAATATTGAGATTCAAAATGACAGAATTACAGATTGATCAGAGTGTCGATACAATCAATGACGAGGCTAGGTATAGGAACACCATAGCGATGCTAAAGTGAAAGAATAATTAGAACAATGACATACACGGGCATATAACCTAATGGGTTGTACTCCCTAATGCACAACCCTATAGAGTGTATAACAACGTACAATATATGTTTCACACACCCCCTGGACTGGATAGTGGCAGTGCCCGATGAAAGAGAAGCAATTTAGGGTGGCACTACTAGTCCAGCCTCTGAGGCAAGGGTCTAAAGACCAGTCAAACGAGTACAGACAGGGCAAGAGCAAGACCAGGGCGGCACTACTAGTCTAGCCACTGGGAAGAGGCCACAAGGCCAGTCAGGGTAATATATATAAAGGCCTGTACACAATCAAGGTCCTAGCAAGTGAGAGGCTACAGGAACGAGACCTAGCTATACACAGTGCCGCTGATGATCTTTAGGCACAAGCGCCTTAGTAAAGATATCAGCTGTGTTGGCACTGAAGGCCAAGTGTACTACACGAGCCTGGCGATGCTGCTGCAGCTCGCGCTGGAGGAAGTATCACAGCTAGATGTGCTTTGCTCTGCCCTCTAGTCGTGGCTCCTGACACAGGAGGATCATGGCCCTGTTGTCAGCGTACAGAACCGGGGCAGAGCTAGGCCGCTCACCCAGGTCGGTGAGCACGAAGTTCAGCTAGTGGAGCTCCTGTGTCGCCATGGCACCAGCGTAGATCTAAGCCTCACAGCTAGACTGGGCAACAGACGAGGAACGGGTGGACCTCCACGAGATGGCACCTGCACCAAGGCTAAAGCAGTAGCCCTGTGAGGACCTGAGAGTCTCAGCGTCGTCTACTAAAGAAGGGTCTGTGGGTCCGGTAAGGACCACTGGTCTACGTCCTCGTAGCACTAGCCCCATGCCCTATGTAATTGCTAGATACGCAGAACCCTCTTAGCGACCGACCAGTGCTGTGGTCGGTGTCTGCCGGGAGCCACAAAGCGAGCTAGGATGCTGAGAGGGTATGCGAGGTCTGGACGAGTGCAAGTCATCAGGTACATGAGGCAACCCACTAGCTCTGCGTAGGGGCCACTAGGCTCTACAGCCTCCTCCAGGACTGGGGCACAGAGTCTGTGGTCTACTGGTTGAGGGGTGGGCTGTGCGGAAGAGAAATGAAGGCCGAACCTCTGAAGGACCTAGCGCACCAAGTGTAATTGTGAGAGACTTATGGTGCGTGCTGCTCTGTCCCTGGAGATCTGTAAGCCAAGGTAGCGGCGCAGCTCTCCTAGGTCAGTACAGGTGTGTCTCCTCAGCAGCTCGGCCTTCACGGAGGCCAGCGCATTTCTGTTTGCAGTAGCAAAGACCAGGTTGTCTACGTAGACAAGGATGTAGAACGAAGTCTGGCCAGAACAGACGAAGAGCGAGGGGTCTGCAGACGAAGGGAAGAACTACAAGTCAGCAAATGTAGCACGTAGCATGTCGTGCCACTTACAGGGCGCCTGTTGCAGGAGACGGGGCGCCGGAGGAGCCACTCAGTGCAAGGGGGAAAGGTATCGGAGAAGCTCTGGGGGCGGCGCAGGTAGACCTGCTCGTGTAGACTGTCCTGGAGGAAAGCTGTGGAGAAGTCGAGGGAGTGCAGCTCGTAGTCACGCTGTGCTGCTACGTATAGTAGTACCCGAAGAGTGGTCATCTTCGGGGTCGGGGCGAAGGTCTGAAAGAAATCCACCCCCTCACGCTGACTGAAGCCTCGAGCAACTTAGCGCGCCTTGAAGACAGGCGGCTCTCCAGGATGGCACTTCACTTTGAAGAGCCACCGGCCATCGACTACGTTCACCCCAGGTGGGGGAACTGCGTCGACGAAGGTACCGGTGGATCTCTAAGATGCCATCTCCTGCTCCATGGCAGCTATCCACTAAGAGGCCCAGGGTTCCGAGCTAGCCTCAGCGAAGGTGCGAGGGGTCGAGATGTCAAGGGCGTCTGAGTCACCCTCAGGGAATAGTAGCATGGAACAGAGATGGGGAGCAGCCTCAGATAGGAAAGCGAGCTCAAACTGCCTGTCCTCTGGGACATCACTACCAAGAGCAGTCACACCCCCGACAGCCAGAGGGCAGGCAGGGTCAGAGACCAGAGCGGTAGCGTAGTCCGGGCGGCGGGAAGCGGTGAAGTCAATGACAGCAGCGACAAGAGCCGACAGACTCGAGACAGTAACGGACAAGTCGGTAATGAGAGAGGCAAGGACACGAGGAACGAGGGGACGCGTAGCACGGAGGAAGTCCGAGAACGGAGGCGGGGATACAGCATGTGACGACGGGGGAGGAGACGGGAGGAGAGGAGAGCAAGAGACGCATGAGAGCGAAGCAACATAGGGTGAGAAAGCGGAACAGGGGAGGTAGGTCGAGCACGAGACGGACGACGAGACCAGACGTGAGACGGAGGAGTCAGGTCAGGAGAGAGGGGAGGAGACACAGGAGGAGAACGGGGAGGGAAACGAGCCAGAGCGGAGTCCGGGGGAGGAAATGTTGGGCCATGGACCGGCAGAGGAGGAGGCGGCGGCAAGTGGGGAAGGCATAGGCAGGCGGTCAGGGGAAGAGCGGACAGCGGCGGCGACGGCTGCGACTGCTTCCCGACTCCAACACCATAACCTCCAGCGACAACACGACTCCCTCCGAGAAGCCCCACGCCAGTTACCCCAGAGCCCGCTCTAGAACCAGCTCTTGCCCGCTCCCCAGCACCCCCAGAGGAGGTTCGGTGAAACCTGAGGCCGCTGAGGGTGCGGCCACAGGTTAAGTTGATGGGCGGCGTTGCAAACGGCGAAAGGCCACAGAAATTGGGGTGCACCAGCATGGATCATGGAGGTACGAGCCACCTCCATGACCGAGCCGATGCGTCGCTCGACGACCCCATTCTGCAGCGGGGAGTCCTCGGTGAACACGCGCAGAGACAAGCCACGGGAGAAGAACGTCAGGCACGTCGGCCTTCCGCTCCAAGGGAAACACGGTGGTGTAGCGTGTGTAGTCGTCGACAAGCACTAGGAGGTAGCGCTCGCCACGCGGCCCATGGATGGGGGCGGGGCCCCAGACGTCCATGTGCAGGGCCTGCAGCGATGTGGAGGTGGGGGGGAAGGAGGAGGAGTGAGGGGCACGGCGGAGCCAGCCCTCGACGCAGGGCGTGCATGGAGGCGCGGGTTAGGAGGGGAGCGCAGGGAACGACTCAGGGAGGCCTAGGACAAGACAGTGCTGGGATACGTGATGGAGACGGGTGAGGGGGGGTTGACCTAGACGGTGGTGCCACAGAAGCGACGGGTGAGTAAGCGACCGACACGAGCACGCCGCAGCAACCTTGGAAGACGTTGCTACCTGGGAGGTGACGCGGTCTCTAGCGTGAACAGGCCAGACACCGGGTCCCGGGGGAACGTGGTGAGGGGGGCACCAGTGGCGGCCTCGTTACAGACAGCATACCGCTCGTGCCCAGGTAACGTAGTGGTGACGCCAAGGTCCTGGAGGCAGCCAACACCAACTAGGTTCCTAGAGAACGAGGGGATGTGCAGGCCTGCAAGGGAGCCCGAGGGAATCGCCGGACAGGGGAGAGTAGTGGAGCTACGGGCAACTACAGGGCTGAAGGAAGGGTCTGCAAGAGCAACTGCAGCGGGAGTGGCAAGTGGCATAAGTGTAGTGGAGTCGCGAAAGCAACATCGGGAAGTGCCGGAGTCCTGGGTGAAGGAGAGCGCTTCAGCGGCGACAGAGGTCAGCGGAGCGAGGGATGACCCAAGGCTAAACAAGGCAAGGGAGTATGAACTAGGCACACTGGGCACACCTACGCTAGGAAACACAGGGTAATAGGAACCAATCACACTAGAGTCATCGACATACAGCACATACAAAGCAGAGCTAATCTCATCCATGTCCATATCAAAGATCCCAACACTACGATGGAGCAGACTGTGCCTGTCGGGGAGGTCAGGCGACGGGCCGAAGCGGAGATGAAACAGTTCGTCTAGGCGACGGAAGCCACGAGTGGGGGAATGGTCGATCTTATCGCACACGAGGCCGCGGCGAGGACCGGTCTGGAGCTGCAACTGGCAGCGCCCGTCACTCTGACTACCACCCAACGACACGAAGCGCGCACGACCACTTCGATTACCGTCACCTCTGGCTCCAGGCCACCCGGGGGGGAGACGACCGACCTGCCGCTGCTATTGCTGCTGCTGCTGCTGCTGGTCCAGCAACGACGCCTGCGGCTGCTGCTTCTGGGACTGCTGCTCCGAGGCACCAGCCCCAGCCCCCTCGTCAGTGCTACCAGCGGGCGAGCCACCTCCACCACCGGCACCACCCCCTCCTCCGCTACCTCCGCCGCGCCCAGCCTTGGGGCGGCGACCCTTACCCGAACGAAACTGCACTGCGGCGGCTGTCTCCGCAGCCGGAGCTGTCTCAACAACCGTAGCAGAACTGTCAGAGTAAGCGCACTGAGCAGGGGCACAGCTCTGAAAGATAGAGACCGGCACGGTACCGCTTGACTGGGCGATAGAGCGCTGACGAGTCTCTACGGCGGGCTGGGTGTTAACAAAGTCAATTAGGGTGAGGTCAGCGGGGTGGAGACTAAGGAAGTGATTGCGGGCGGTGGCAAGGCGGTCAGGGAGGAGGGTGGCAAGCAGGTAGAGGGTAGAGCGAATGGGGGGTTGAAACACACGAAGCTAGGCCTCAGTGCAGGCAGCGCGCCAAGTCGTGTCTAGCGTGTGCAGATGGGCGGCTAGGTTAGCGACAGTGGGGAAAGACGCGAGGTCAGGAAAGGGCATGGGCAGGATCAGACGACCTACAGAGGCAGACGGCGAGGTGGAATAGCGCGCAACAACAGCCTCTAGGAACTCCTGCGCAGTCCTGACCGACCTAAAGCAAGGCGCTCGGACAGGGGGGGGGGCATGACTAATCGCAAGCTGTGCGACAGCATCACGCGACAACCAGATACCACGGGCAAGGGCAGCAGCGGTGTCACAGGATCGAATGTGTCGAGGAAACGTTGCACTATCGATTGATACAAGGCGCTTTTATGCTTCCATAGTACATCAGGTAACCATGTTTATCCTATCCAAAGAGAATAGACCCTTCTAGAAATAGAATCACCCTGCGTATAGCCACGCGAGGCTATTGCCTCTAAGGGATTACGGCAGGATTACGCTAGATATAGCGCGCCAGTACATCACGAGCCTGGTCGGTGATATAATTATAATAACAGGATAAACCAAAAGATAATGGAAAAAGGAGGAATAGGAAACCAAATGAGATGAGAGAAAAAGAGGAATGAAAAGGAAGGGAGATATAGAAAGGGGAAATTGGTGTAACGGGGTCGTACTCTCACAAGCGGCAGTGCACTCACGGTCAGCAGACGTGGGGTCAGCGGGGAGAGCAGCAGGGGGGTCCGGGCAGGGGAGCGTACTGTCGATGTGGACGACCTGGGAGTGGCCGTCTTGCCGCTGACCAGTCAGGTGTCGTTGGAGGTCGACGAGCCACGCGTCAAACTCAATCGGCTGCCCGTCCGCATCAAAACGCAGGACCGAGTCCGCCATCATGGTCGCTGCAGCAGCAGAAAGGCGGTGCTGGGCAGTAGGGTACGAGGAAAGCGGTGATGTGCGGTGCAGTGCAGTGTAGCGCGGTGCCGTGCGGTACAGGGCGGTGCAATGCGGTGCAGTGTGGTGCAATGCGGTGCAGTGTGGTGCCGAGCAGTGCCGGGCGGTACAGCGCGGTGCATAGGGCCGAGGACGGCGGCTAGGCGTCTAGGAGACAGGGCCGTGGATGGCGAGGCGATGGGGCCGGATATTCGACGGGGCCAGCAAGGGGACGGGGCCGGTTGGGCGACAGGGCCTGCTAGGCGACGGGGTCGGCTAGGAAGCAGGGCCGGCAAGGAGACGGGGCCAGATGGGCGACGGGGTCGGCTAGGAAGCGGGGCCGGCAAGGAGACGGGGCCAAGTGGGCGACGAGGCCGGCGAGGCGACGGGGCCGGCTGGGAGACGGGGTCGGCTAGTAGGCGGGGCCAGCTAGGAGACGGGTCCAGTTGGGCGACGAGGGGCCAGCTAGGCGATGGGGCCAGTCGGACGACGGGGCCGGCTAGGCGACGGGGCCGATTGGGCGACGGGGCCAGCTAGGAGGTGAGGCCGGCTAGGAGGCGGGGCCGACTGAGCTACGGGGCCGGCTAGGAGGACGGGGCCAGCGAGGACGACGGGGCCGATTTGGGCGGCGGGGCCAGCTAGGAGGTGGGGTCGACGGGGCCAATTGGACGGCAGGGCCAGCTAGGAGGTAGGGTCGACGGGACCGATTGGGCGGCGGGGCCAGCTATGAGGCAGGGCCGACGGGGCCAATTGGGCGACGGGGCCTGCTAGGAGGCGGGGCCAGCTAGGAGGCGGGCCCGGCTAGGAGGCGGGCCCGGCTAGGCGACAGGGCGGGCTGGGCTACGGGGCCAGCTAGGCGACAGGACAGGCTTGGCGACGGGGCTGGCTAGGAGACGGGCCAGCACGTGCGGGAGGAGAACGGGGCGGTTTGGACCTAGGGCGGAAGCGCTAGTGGGGGGGGGGGGGGGGGACCTAACCTACTCATGATACCAGTGCCTATTTTTTCAGAGTAATTTACTCTACTTCTCTGAAAATTAGAGTCGTTTTTGAAAACTACTCTAGGTGCCCTAAGTAAAAAAATTGAGGTTAGTGTATATGTATCAGAGTAACCATATGTACCCCTCTGAGGGTTAGTGTATAGGGGGTATACCTGTAGATTTCCCCTGTACCCTGTACCTGGCCTTGCCCCAATATCCCGCAATACGCGTCATTTTACGCGTACCGCCAGGCAGTGACACGTCATATGCTGCCATCCTTGCCACTGCTGGCAGCATCCTCCGCGCTGATTAGTCACGACTGCAGCATCACTGCAAGGCTGGCAGCAGTTCCCTCACCACCGCACGCTGACCTTAGCCACCATCCATGCATGCACGATCGACCTCACCCCTCACCCACTCCGAGGCGCCCCACAATTCACTCACCCCCAAGAAGAGCAGACGAAACCCTCGTCTTGTTCAACCTTCCCTTCCTCCCCTTCACCCAATCTCTCTCTCACAACGTCCTAGCAGAAGAAAACCTCTGCTTACCTTCGCCGTCGCTGCCGCCCGTCGTCACTCGTGCCACTGCCGTCATGGCTGGCACGAGTGAGCCCGACGATGGCGGTGGCGACGAGTCTGACCTTCTGCGAACTCCTAGATCGCCCCCTCTTAGCGGGCTCGACTTTCTCCGTCGAGTTGCTACCGCTCCAATTGAGCCACAGCCTCTGCCTTCTCTCAGTAGTGAGGAATGGGACAGAAATTTAGAGGCTATGGTTGACGCTGAAGGTCCTGTCACCGAACCTTCAGTTGTACCTGTTGTCTCTGCATCAACTCCAGCATCCACATCAACGGCATCAACTCCTGCCTCAACTGATGCGTCTGCCTCGGAAAGGAAGCGTCGCTTCAACCAGACTTATCTCCCGTTCGCGCCGCCTCCCCCGAAGCCTCCGCCACCACCAGAGCCAGAGCCCGTGCCACAGCAACTGCCTTCGGCTGCTTTAACCCCCGCCGAGAAGATGGCAAAGGCCTATCTTGCCGCGCAACGGAAGTACACTACCGTCTGGTTACCGAAATTCCCCTGGCTAGTACTGGATAAGACTAACGATGGTGCTCCTTGCTTGCGTTGCAGTATCTGCATGGAGCACGGCAAAGACCACGCACGATACGGGCGCAACGGTGCTGGTGGACGGGATCTCCAGATTGGCTCGATGCGTTGGCATGAGGAGAGCACAAGGCACGAGAACGCCGTCAAGAAGCAAGAGGCGCTACTGAAGGAGGTCGAGAATCAGAAGAAAATGGAGGACTTCGGGAAGCACGACCCTGACGGCGCGAGGATCATTCGTCTACTTCGAACTATGCTGTTCATATGCAAGGAGGATGCCCCGATCGCCATGTTCACGCAGCTCGTCGGGTTCATGGCAGAGGAGGGTGTCAAGGACATTCCGAAGCAGACTTATGGCGTCTACATCACGCAGTAAGTACCGGGGTGGCTCATGATTTTTTGTACTCTTTCTTGGTGAAATTGCGACTGCTCCGTTGTCGTATCAATGATCGAGTTAATTCCGGCTTATGCATGCCCTTCCAAGTGCAGATATGGCTTCAAGGAAATGGTGCACGCAATGGTGGCGTACTTGAAAGCACATCAGATGCACCATATCCACGCATCACCCTTCATCGGATTGAGCTGCGACGAGTCAACTGACAGAACCCGTGGCAAACAGAACTCATCGTCTTCGCGACGTTCCTGAAGAAGCGGCGAGTCGTCACAGAGTTCCTGGCGCTGCTTACTCTCGACAAGTGCGACGAAGCAGCTCTGCAGGCGGCATTACTCGGGCACCTAGACTCTTGCGACATCGAACTTCACAAGGTGGCGGGCATCAGCACGGATGGGCCATCTGTCATGACAGGAGAGCACAACGGTCTGGTAGCGCGTCTTCAGGTGCGCATTCTGCATCTCGTTGGCTGCCACTGTATTGCACATCGGTGAGTTAATGCAGGTCGAGCCACACTTGTCTTCCCCCTTGCAGCCCCGACGTTTTGAGTCCATTTCCTCGCATGCAATGCATGTCGGACTATTTGTTATCCATGCTAATTGCCCGACCTTGCATGATTCTTCGTATCTTGCAGTGAGGCCCTTGCAGTGAAGGATGCGGCCAGCGCCTTCCCCGACCTCTGGATCATCGACATCGTCATCCGTGGCTTCGGCGAGATTGTTGGGCGTTCAACACCGTGGTACGAGAGGTTCAAGGAGCTCCAACTGATCATCCACAACACGAACCTTGAGCACCAGGGGCTCTTCAACATCCGGTGGCTTTCGCGTGGAGATGCCGTAAAACGACTTTGCAGGATCCTCGGCGCTGTAATCACTGTGCTCATCGAGTACAACCACAAGCTGGTTCCAGTGGTCAAAACGCTCAAGTTCCACTTCTGTCTGTACTTTCTGGCTGACATCCTTGCTGAGCTCAACACGCTCAACAGGTTTTTCCAGAAGCGGTCGGTATGTTTTTATCCCATATCCCGTTGGTCTATGTGTTTCATGTCGCCGGTGGCCTGTTGTCATGTGTTGGATTGTGGACTTTCTTCAATTTCAACAATAACTTATCTTCTTCGCATCTTGCCACTGCTTTTATTACCTCGCCCTCACATCAGGTTGACATCACCCTTGTCTCGCAGGAGGTCGACTGCACCGTCACGTACATCAAGCATCGCTACGTGGAGTATGGCGAGCCTTCGGCGCGGGGCTGAGCAAGCGGCTCAGCAAGTTTCTGCGGAGCTATGACGAGAATGGAGGCAAGGTGGTGGTGCAAAGCGCGGATGACGACGGGCGCCCTGTTTCCCACAGTTTCAAGCTCGTTGAGAGCTCCCTGCCCGGTCACAAGTACGGTGGCACCAAGGCGGCCTGCATCACGCTGTGCACCGCCTTCGCTGAAGACACCGTGCAGAACCTGAACCAGAGGATGTGGGACCTGAAGCGGATGGCCGGGTCGAAGCTGTACAAGGTGGACACATGGCCGAAGAAGCAGGAAGTGCGGGAACGAAGAGCGCGCACTTGGGTCAAGTCGAACCTGGAGCTGTTTGACAACAAGCTACCTGGTATGTATGTTTTCAATCCCTCCATGTACGTATCCCTAGCACTCACAATAGTGTCTCGCTATATGAAGATACAAGAATCCATGTTTTATAAAACGGTGGCAACGCCACCATGGTTCTTAATCGATGCTCTCGCTTTCCATGTCTCGTATCCCGCCCGAGCGCTTCCACAGGAGTGGATGGTCGAGCAGCTGAGCTGGAGTTAAAGACTTTCTGTCACATCATGAAGACGCACCGTGCTGATGACGACTTCGGCCAAGGCCTCGCCAATATGCTGAAGACGAGGGATTGGGCCAAGAGCTATCCGAATATCATGAGGATCTGGCAGGCGATGGCGGTTCTGCCCTTGAGCACCGTCGAGTGCGAGCGCGGTTTCAGCAGGCAGAACGCTGTCAAGAGCTGGCTGAGGACGAGCCTGTGTGATGCAAGACTCGGCGACCTGATGACCATTAGCCTCCTGGAGTACGACATGGACTACCATGAGATCGTGGAGATCTAGAGACGCCAGAAGAACCGCAGACATGCAAAAGTAGTAGCTTATGAGAGAAGCAGCGATGCTGCCAAAAGCAAGGAGCATGATGAGTCCGATGAGTCCGAGGAGGACAGTGGCTCTTGTGAGAGTGCCTCAGAGCGAGACGAGGATGAGCATGGTGACTAATGTATGTATGTGTGTGAAATGAAACGTACGTCTATCACAAACCTTTGTCGGGGTGCACAACATCAGCAGAGTTGTGGAAATTTCCCCTCTGCACTATCAGTGTAAATTTTTCAAAATGGAAAAAAAACCCAGGTAAATCAGAGAAACTGTAAGGATGCACTCTGATTTTCATAACAATGCGAAATGCCACTCCCCAATATCAGAGTACTAAAAATCCAAAAGTAGGCCCTGCATGATACCATGTTAAAGTGAAAAAATGATTAGAATAGTAACATACAGGGGAATATAACCTAATTGGTTGTGCTCCTTAAGGCACAACCCTATATAGTCTATAACAACAATATATGTTTGACAAGCGAATCCTAACCACGTGATGCACACGTTCGGAGAAGGCATCCGAGGACGTGGAGCGCTTCGGAATGACGCGGAATGGTTCGGTATAGCATGTACGGTGACGGAACTAGGGCCTAGCCCGGTGCTGTATACGTTCGGTTCGGTGTACCCTCTAGCAGTGTGCCTCAGTAAGGAATTACTAATTCCTTTCACCTAGACTACCTGTAACCAACTTAGAGCCAATCATTTCGGTCTACTGCGATTTCGCGCAACTTTCTTCGCCAAAAATCGTGGCCAATCAGCCAACAGCCAACGAACCCGTTGGCGAGCTGAAACCAGACTGTTGTTCACGGTCCGCCTAGCAAAACTGTCATAAAAATTGCCCAGAAATATGAGAAGCAGGTACAGTAACACGCACACAAATTAGTGCTAGGAGCTGCTCATCCCTGTGGGGTTTTCCCCCAAATCTGCCCTTTTCAAATGGTGTAGCATTTCAACAGTTTCGGGGCACAACGCGGGTCATCTCGTTCTGCCTGTCTGTTAGTCGCCGATTGCCGTCGCACGCTTTCGTCGATCCGCACCCACCCTCACCGAGGTCAACTTCGTTGACAATTCATCACCTAAGGGCGCGGTACATGAAGGCAAGGGCCAGAATCGCTACCAGGGTCACAGCGTAATGATTGCACAATATTGACACATTACCGTACGGAAATGTCTTAGATTTCTTTTAAACCAGATAAAATCGTCGGAAATGCTGAGAACATTGCGACCCAGAGATCGAGACCCTGAAATCTGTACCGGAAAGGAATCCTCTCGCGTTTCGGTTGGGATGGCATGCAGGGCCAATTTTTCGTTTTTCAAGACCCAGCGGTCTCAGGATTCGCGTCACTAAAGATCCTGAAAATTCAGCATTCCCTGGGAAATCTCTCTTTATTTCAGGATTAATTTGACCTTCAATAGGAAATTCAGAGTGTTTTTTGGGACTCCCTACGTATCAGCGGAACCTGTGGGCACTTCATTACAAGCAGAAGGACATTGATGGAAAAAACGAAGAAAGCAGAACAAACGCTTGCTGCTGCTGCTGTCCCTCATCACCACACCAAGTTCGACTCTTTCCTTAATCGCTACAGAAATGCGTACAACTTAGAGGTACAGTGCGCAACCTGGCTAAGGTGACATGGGGTCGTGATAACTCTGACGGTCCTGCACTTCTGTAGTTGTGAAAGTGCCACGGGTCGCACCTTCAGATTGCGTGGAAGATTGGTCGGGGTTGCTAAGGAATTGGGGTGGGGGGGGGGGGGTGGGGGGGGGGGTTGGTGGCGGAGGGAGGGCAGGGCTGCAATTCCACCACGGTTAGTTTCCATGCCAGTCGGATGGCCAGGATAAATTTTTGCCCAACCCGGATTGCTCAGGGAGTTCCTTGGAAACACCCGGAATCATTCAAGAGGACTGTGAGTCAGAAACCTTAGGATTTCAGCAGGAAAGACTCGGAATGTACCTGACATTCCGTATGTTTACCCTCGAACCGAGAGCCCTTCCCAAACGTGTTCACTGTATACATGCTTGTCTTCTCTGTCTGCTCTCGTCACATGGGATGACGTGGTAGTTGAATGCTTCGCGAATCGTATGCGACCGTTACACGCTTACTGCCGCCAGCGCACCCATTTTGGGCCTTATCTCCAACTTTGTTACCACTTAAAGTTTCGCGATATCTCGCATGATGTCGAAATTGGTGTCCTAACTTGGCTGACGATGAACTTTGGTTGTCGCGTCGCGGCATAATCCCTTCCCGCAAATCTTCACGCGTGCGAAGGGGTGTACGTGTATCGTTCCCACGAGTTGCGCTTAATTTCCCTCGTGTGGTGTTGCTTTTGTCCCTTCCAGCCAAGGGTCGACCACTCCATCCCGTTCTTCTCTTCTCCCTCTCTCCTCTCCACTCGTTCTTTTCGTCGCCCAATCCTCCGCTTTCCCTCCTCCCCTTCCTCCACTCTTCCCCCTGCAAGCCTTTCCCTCCCACGTCACACCCGTCAGCCGGAGCAACAGCAGTTCACAACGCACTGTCGCAGACTGACTGCTTGGGCTCACTCCAATACATATTAGGCGCTTGTCGCCATTCACATTACATCCCACATCTTCATTCCCCATCAAACTCAGCTGATCCTACCTCTGATCTTCACTATCCTTTCCACGCGTCCGTTCCCTATCCCGCACCTCACCCTCTCACCCTCGTTCGGTTTCACGTACTATATAGCCTCGTGAGCGTCCCTCGACGATGGCGATTTCCAGCGCCAACGCGGCGTGCGCGTGCCTTCCCCCAGCCTGTCAGCTCTCCTGGGCCATCCTCTCCGCCGTCCAGCGCTACTCCAACGTCCTTCCGCCTGCTCTTGCCACAGAAAAACAGTCTCCAACAGCATCACCCGCCGAATGCGGCGCAAAGCACGGTCCATGTCTGCCGAGGCCAGCGTTACCCCCACGGTCGGACAGCACTCCCGCTTGTCACGAAAATGCGGCTCAGTGGTTGATTCTCGGCCTCATGCTTCCCCCGGCTCCCTCATCTACGGCTGGGATTGCGCAGACGACTGGAGGCGGCCTCCCACCGTCGATCCCAACGCCAATCGCGGCGGTCACTGAAGGAAGCGTGTCTTCGGCAGTGCGCTCGTACGCCCGGGGATTCACCAATGTCGAGCAAATTGAGCAAATTGAGCGACTTTCCGGCGGGCTCTCTGGACTCACCGCGAGCAATCCTCGCCATCAGAGGCGGTTGTCGTCCAGCGCCGTTCTTTCCGGTCAACCTCCCCGAGCGCCGAAAGCGAACATTGCGGAGCAATTCACGAGCATCAAGCCGCGCTCCAACATGCGAGGTCGCTCTCACTCCATGGCGGACCTGACCTCCGCGACGATCCCGGATAACGTGCGAGCGTCGCCTGCGTATTCGCCGCTCTCGCAATTTGGCATTCCCAGCGTCGCTAGATACGTTGAAGGGTCCGGTAACCATGCGGAAAGGAGCTTCTATGCGTCTCCAACGGCTGGCATTGCGACAGCAGCTCGCAGCAGCAGCCAGACCGACCCAGCAATGTCCATTTCCCAGAGTGGAAGGAAGCCTCCCTCCCCGAAGCTGGCTGAACAATTCAAGTCCTTCGGGTGTGGACATGGGGGGAGCAGGCGGGCCACTTCCATGGTATGACCGCGCGCACTGCCTCAGTTTGTTACCCAATAACGGGAGAATGAGGGTCTTTGAGTATCGAGATTGTCCTCTGTCCTAGCCTTCGAATTCTTTTGTTTTTGCTTTGCTGGCATGCCTATTTTTCCATGCTTGGAGGAATCCGTTTCTTCAGGCCTGTCGTAGTATGGACAATGCTGGTGCAGAAGTTGTGGAGTCTGTTGGTTGTATTTTATCTGTAATAAATGGACTGTTGTCTTGCAGTTGTGACTATTACGAGCTGAATTATGGGAATGTTCTTTATCCAGTTCTGTGGGGCTGCATCAGCGTTGCGCATTGATGGGGAGATAGCTGCCTCAGCCAAGGTAGACTTCGATGCCCAGATGGCTCGCTTGGAGCAGATAGGGAGTGAGAGTGGCCCATCCAGTAGTATGGTTTGACTCTTAGGGCGTGTCCAGCGCGTTCATTTTGCACCAACACGAAATTTTGACGTTTTTTTAACACGCCGAAACATTGATTCGCCAAGTGTGAATGTGTTGAGGTACACCCACCGTATCAACCGCAAAACGCGCGGACACGAGCCCCGCCCGTGGCTCGAGAAATGAGCGGGTGCGCAGGGTAACCGAATCAACGGCATGGTAACCGAATTTCGCTCCAGGAAAGAGGCCCCGCCCGGGAGGGCGAACACGCATTACGATCCTGGCGAATTAAAGCGTTCTATCTTTCGCCAGCCAGGATTTGGACGTTTCTGTTAGAAGTATCAAAAAGAAAACTGAATGAATTGCATAGAGGGAGAGAACAAGGGTATATACCTAAGAGTGTTGTACCCTCTAAGAGGTGACCCTATACAGTCTATACAAATATGAGTTATACATATATTTGACACACCCCCTAGACTGCATAGGGGCAAATCCTGAACAAGCAGCTCAGGGCGGCACTCCTAGTCCAGCCACTGAGACAAGGGTCTAAAGACCAGTCAAAAGGAGTACAGGCAAGACAAGAACAAGACCAGGGCGGCACTACTAGTCCAGCCACTGGGAAAGGACACAAGTCCAGTCTGAGTACATATACATAGATATATATAGGACAGTACAAAGTCAAGGTCCTAGCAAGTGAGAGGCTACAGGAACTAGACCGAGCTGTACACAGTGCCGCTGATGATCTTTAGGCGCAAGCGCCTTCGTAAAGATATCAGCTGTGTTGGCACCAGAGGCCAAGTGAACTACGCGGGCCTGGCGACGCTGCTGTAGCTCGCGTAGGAGGAAGTACCGCAGCTGAATGTGCTTCGCTCTGCCCTCACGTTGAGGCTCTTGACACTGGAGTATCATGGCCCTGTTGTCAGCATACAGGACCGGGGCAGAGCTAGGCCGCTCACCTAAGTCTGTGAGCAAGAAAGTCAGCCAGCGGAGCTCCTGTGCCGCCATGGCACCATCGTAGATCTCAGCCTCACAGCTTGACTGAGCAACAGACGACGAGCGAGTGGATCTCCAAGAGATAGCACCCGAACCAAGGCTAAAACAGTAGCCCTGTGACGACCTGAGCGTCTCAGAGTCGTCTGCCCAAGAAGCGTTTGTCTGCCTAGTGAGGACCACTGGCCTGCGTCCTCCCAACACTAACCCCATGCCTGATGTACTTGCTAGATATCGCAAAACCCTCTTGGCTGCCGACCATTGCTGTGGTCGGTGTCTGGCAGTGGCCACAAAGCGAGCCAGGATGCTGAGAGGGTATGCGAGATCTGGGCGAGTGCAGGTCATCAGGTACATGAGGCAACCCACCAGCTCTGCGTAGGGGCCGCTGGGCTCTACTGACTCCTCAGGAACAGGAGCGGAAAGCCCGTGGTCTACAGGTAGAGGTGTGGGCTGTGCAGAGGAGAACTGAAGACCAAACCTCTGAAGGACCTGACGCACCAAGTGTGACTGGGTCAGAGTGATGGTGCGTGCTGCTCTGTCCCTAGAGATCTGCAGGCCAAGATAGCGACGCAGCTCTCCAAGATCAGTGCAGGTGTGTCTCTTCAGCAGCTCAGTCTTCACAGAGGCCAGTGCGTCCCTGTCAGGAGTAGCGAAGACCAGATCGTCTACGTAGACAAGGATGTAGAACGGAGTCTGGCCGGAACGCACAAACAGTGAAGGGTCAGCAGAGGACGGAAAGAACTGCAGGTCTGCTAACGTGGCACGTAGCGTGTCGTGCCACTCGCGGGGAGCCTGACCCAGGCCGTAGACCGGGCGCCTGAGAAGCCACTGGGTCCCAGGAGAGAAGGTACCAGTGAAGCCCTGTGGTCGGCGCAGGTAGACCTGCTCGTGTAGGCTGAGGTGGCCTCAGCGTAGGTGCGAGGGGTCGGGATGTCGAAGGCGTCTGGGTCACCCTCAGGGACTAAAAGCATGGAGCAGAGATGGGGAGCAGCCTCGGACAGGAAAGCCAGCTCGTACTGCCTATCCTCTAGGACGTCACTGCCAAGGGCAGGAGCACCCCCGACGGACGTAGGACGGGTAGGGTCAGAGACCAGAGCGGTAGCGTAGTCAAGGCGGCGGGTAGAGGCGAAGTCAGCGACAGCAGCGACAAGCGCGTCAAGGCGCGAGACAGGAACAGCAGGGTCGGTAACAAGAGAGGCAAGGACCCGAGGGACAAGGGGACGAGCAGCACGGAGGTAGTCAGAGAACGGAGGAGGTGCAACAGCAAGGGACGAGGGAGGAGGGGACGGGAGGAGAGGAGGACGAGACGAGCGGGAACGGAGCAACATAGGGTGGGTGGTCAGGACAGGAGAGACAGGACGAGCACAGGAGGGACGACGAGCCCAAACGTGAGACGGAGGGGTGGGGTCAGGGGACAGCGGAGGAGACACAGGAGGGGAACAAGGAGGAAGACGGGCCGGAGACGAGTCTGGCGGCAGGAACACAGGACCGTAGACAGTAAGGTCAGCTGGCGGTGGGGGAGACACCGGCACGCGGTCCGGGGAGGGAAGGCCGAGTAGGCGGAGAGCGGAGACCGGCGGCGACAGCTGCTGCGGCGGCGACGACGGCTGGGCCGGAACTCTCGGACCAGCAGAGGCAGAACGACCATCGGCAGAACACTCAATCGCAGCACCCCCAGAACCAACACCCCCAGAGCGAGAACCCCCTCCAACACCAGCGGCACCCCCAGAAGCCAAGAGCGGCGGCGGCAGTGGCGGCGACGACTGCGGCGGCGACGGCGACGGCGGCTGCGACAGTGGGGGCGGAGGCACCGGGGAAGGGGGACGCGACAAGGACCGACCGGGGGTACCACCAGAGTCAGCAGACTCCTCAACGGGGACAATCGACAGGAGGGGAGTGACGTGAGAGACACCAGACGGGGCAGGACGAGGCGGGAGAGGGGCAGGGGCTACCGGGGGAGAGGGAGCAAGGAACAGGGGGGGGGGCAACTGGGAGACCTCGGTGAGGGAAGCGGCGGTAAAAGGAGACGGACTCGTCAAAGGTAACGTCACGAGAGTGGAGGAAGCGGTGAGACGGCGGGTGATAGAAAAGCCAGTCAGACGAGTCCGGGGGGAAACCGAGGAAGACACAGGGGACAGTGCGGGCACTGAGATTGTTCGTGCCAGAGGCACGAACGTGAGCAAGGCAGCCCCAGACGTGGAACGCAGACGCGTCACCGGGGGACCCGGTCCAAAGAAGGGTCGGCGAAACCTGCGGCCGCTGGGAGCGTGGCCACAGGTTAAGCTGGTGAGCAGCGTAGCGAACAGCGAACGGCCACAGAAAATGGGGGGCATCGGCATGGATCATGGAGGTGCGGGCGACCTCCATGACCAAGTCGATGCGGCGCTCAGCAACCCCATTCTGCTGTGGCGAGTCCGGCAAGGTGTACAACTGGGTGATGCCCTCCGCACGACAGAACTGTCCAAGCCGACCAGAGGCGAACTCGCCGCCACGGTCGGAGTGGAGACACAACACGGGGAGACCGCGGTGGAGACGCGCAGCCACAACCCACGGGAGAAGAACGTCGGGCACGTCGGCCTTCCGCTCCAGGGGAAACACCGTGGTGTAGCGCGTGTAGTCGTCGACGAGCACAAGGAAGTAGCACTCATCGCGCGGTCCGGGGACGGGGGCAGGGCCCCAAACGTCCAGGTGCAGGGTCTGAAGGGGGGCAGTAGCCGGGTGCAGCGAGGAGGAGTGAGGGGCACGGCGGAGCCGGCCCTCGACGCAAGGCGTGCACGGTGGCGCAGTCAAGGGAGGAAGGGCGGGGAGCGACACAGGGAGACCTAAGACAAGGCCGTGCTGTGACATGTGACGCAGACGAGGGAGAGCAGGGTGACCTAAGCGGTAGTGCCAGAGAAGGGATAGGTGAGTGAGGGAACGACACGAGCAAGCTGCAGCAACCTGGGAGGACGCACCAACCGGAGGGGAGGCGGTGTCTAGGGTAAACAGACTGGACACCGGGTCCCGGGGGAACGTCGCAAGGGGGGAACCTGAGACAGCCTCTGAACAGACAGCGAACCGCTCGTGCCCGGGGAACGTGGTGGTGACGCCGAGGTCCTGGAGACAGCCGACACCAACCAGGTTCCTCGAGAATGAGGGAACGTGGAGGCCTGTAAGGGAGCCCGAGGGAACGGCTGGACAGGGAAGGGACGTAGATCTGCGAGCGACGACAGGACCCGCAGAGGGGTCGGCGAGAGAGACGACAGCTGGCGTAGCAAGCGGCGTAAGTGCGGAACGGTCGCGGAAGAAGCAGGCAGAAGCACCGGAGTCGAGAGTGAAGGACAGCGCAGCAGTGGTAGGGGCAGGGAACGGAGCCGGTGCAGAGACGAGGCTAGACAAACTAGGCAGTCCTACGCCTGACGTAGCAGGGGAGGCTAGGCTACACAACGGTGCAACACCTAAACTAGAGAACACATGATAATAAGATCCAGCAACACTACCAGCGTCAGAATACATGGCATGCAAAGCAGCACCTATCTGATCCATGTCTAACTCAAAGATCGGCACGCCCTGGCGGAGCAGGCTGTGCCAGTCTGGGTGGTCCGGGGCCGGGCCAAAGCGACGACAAAACAGATCGTCGAGGCGGCGGAAACAGCGGGCAGTCGGGTGCGGGCGGCGGCACAGAGTGCCGCGAAGGGGCCTGGTCTGAAGCTGGTACTGACAGGTGACAGCACCGGAGCCGCTGGTAGACGCCAAGCTGCGCGGGCCACCACCACTGCCACCACCCCCTGAGGAGCCGGGCCAACCAGGCGGGAGGCGAGCCCACTGCTGCGGGGGCTGCAGCTGGGACGGCGGCTGCGGCGCGGGCTGCTCCTGCTGCGGCTGGGGCTGCTGCTCCTGACCACCAATGCTAGTCCCCCCAGACGGAGTACTCTCACGACCACCAGCACCACTACTTGCACCACCACCCCTACCACCCTGGCGACCACGGCCACCGCGGCGCGAGCGCTGCTGCGGGTGGACCGCACCAGCCGTCTCGGTGAGAGGGGTCGCCGTGGCGACCGCAGCCGAAACGTCAGTGAACGTGCACTGGGAGGGGGAACAGCCGTGAAAGATAGAGACTGCCGGCGCACCGCTCGACTGAGCGATAGTGCGCCGGCGAGTCTCGATCTCGGTGAGGGTGTCGACAAAGGCAGTGAGAGTGAGGTCAGCCGGGTGCAGGCTAAGGAAGTGATCGCGAGCACTCGCGAGGCGGTCTGGCAGGCGCATGGCAATAAAATAGAGCGTCATGCAGAAAGGGGGGGGGAGCGCAGTGAGCTGGGCAGCAGTGCTGGCAGTGCGATAGCGGGTCTCTAGAGCACGCAGGTGAGTGGCAAAGTCTGCGACGGTAGGGAAAGCTGCAAGGTCTGGGAAAAGCATAGGGAAGAGCAGGCGACCAGCAGAAGCAGACGCGGGTGTGGAATAGCGGGCAATAACAGCGTCTAAGTAAGCTTTGGCCGTCTCAATAGTAACAAAACGCGAGCGCTCAGAGACAGGAAGGGCATGGCTAATGGCGACCTGAGCGACTGCATCGCGGGAGTCCCAGACCGCACGGGCAAGCGCAGCAGTAGAGAAGGTCTCACGGTCATCAGAGGAGGGGGGCAGGTACAGGGGGGCGGGGGAGCAAGCCGTCAACATGGACAACCAAAGAGTGGCCATCCTGACGCTGACCTGTAAGGTGGCGGCGGAGATCGGAGAGCCAGGCGGCTAAGTCAACCGCATGGCCCTCGGCGTCCAGTCGGAGCACGAAGTCCGCCATCGTGCAGGGTCAGCGGCACAGCTCCACAGGAACTCAGCTACAGCCCCCCTTCAGCACAGTGGCCACGAAGCGCCTCAGCATGGGCGAGCGGAGGAGACGGAGCCCGAGGCGGCACAGCAGGACGAGCCGGGGCGAAAGGGCCAGGCAGGTACGGTGGGGCCAGGCAGGCACGGCAGGGCCAGGCAGGCGCGGCGGGCCAGTCAGGGGCGGCGGGGCCAGGAGGCACGACGGGGCCAGAAGGCGCTGCGGGGCCAGGCAGGTGCGGTGGGGCCAGGTAGGCGCGGCAGGGCCAGGCAGGCGCGGCGGGCCAGCCAGGGGCGGCGAGGCCAGGAGGCGCGGCAGGGCCAGGCAGGCGCGGCGGGGCCAGGCAGGCGCGGCGGGCCAGGCAGGGGCGTCGGGGCCAGGAGGCGCGGCAGGGCCAGGCAGGCGCGGCGGGGCCAGAAGGCGCGGCGGGGCCAAGCAGGTGCGGCGGGGCCAGGCAGGCGCGGCAGGGCTTGGCAGGTGCGGCGGGCCAGTCAGGGGCGGCGGGGCCAGGCAGGGGCGGCAGGGCCGGGCAGGCGCGGTGGGGCCAGGCAGGCGCAGCAGGGGCCCAGGAGGGGCGCGACGGGCTAGGAGGCGCGACAGGGGCCCAGGAGGGGCGGGACGGGCTAGGAGGCGCGAGACGGGCCCAGGAGGGGCGTGACGGGCTAGGTGGCGCGCCAGGGGCCCAGGAGGGGCGCGACGGGCTAGGAGGCGCGAGTGGGGCCCAGGAGGGGCGCGACGGGCTAGGAGGCGCAATAGGGGCCCAGGAGGGGCGCGACGGGCTAGGAGGCGCCGCAGGGGCCCAGGAGGGGCGCGACAGGCTAGGAGGCACGACAGGGGCCAGGAGGGGCGCGACGGGCTAGGAGGTGCGAGTGGGGCCCAGGAGGGGCGCGACGGGCTAGGAGGCTCAATAGGGGCCCAGGAGGGGCGCGACGGGCTAGGAGCGCGGCAGGGGCCAGGAGGGGCGCGACGGGCTAGGAGGCGCGACAGGGGCCCAGGAGGGACGCGACGGGCTAGGAGGCGCGAGTGGGGCCTAGGAGGGGCGCGACGGGCTAGGAGGCGCAATAGGGGCCCAGGAGGGACGCGACGGGCTAGGAGGCGCAGCAGGGGCCCAGGAGGGGCGCGACGGGCTAGGAGGCGCGATAGGGGCCCAAGAGGGGCGCTACGGGGCCTAGGTGGGGGCGGCGCGACGGGGCCGAGGTGAAAGCGCGACGGGGCCTAGGAGGAACGGGCGGAAGCGGTAGGTGGGGGGGGGGGGGGGGGTCGAACCTAAGGGTGATACCATATCAAAAAGAAAACTGAGTGAATTGCATAGAGGGAGAGAACAAGGGTATATACCTAAGAGTGTTGTACCCTCTAAGAGGTGACCCTATACAGTCTATACAAATATGAGTTATACATATATTTGACAAGAAGGCTAGCTTAGCTAGGAAGCTAGGAAAGGCATGAGGTTTAGCTAGGAGGAGCCATGGAGTGGCGTGAGGTTTAGGAAGGAGAAAAAAGTGTTAGGAAAGAAGAGAGGGGGATACAAGGAGGGGTGTTGTACCCCCTACAGTAATGTTCAAGCCTACACATTATATAACTCAATATATAATTTTAACACACCCCCTAGGCTTGGTAGTCACATGGCCACACACACCTACACCCCCTAACCTAGCACCCCCATTCCAAGCATCAGCCACGTCTACTGCGGTGGGGCCAGCTATCAAAGTGGGAGAGAGTACAGGCGAATATACCTAAGTGTTGTACCCTCTAAGAGATGGCCCTATCCAGTCTATGCAAACATAGGAGATACACATGTTTGACACACCCCCTAGACTGCATAGGGGCAGGTCCTGAACAAGCAGCTCAGGGCGGCACAACTAGTCCAGCCTCTGAGACAAGGGTCTAAAAGACCAGTCAGAAGGAGTACAGACAAGGCAAGAACAAGACCAGGGCGGCACTACTAGTCCAACCACTGGGAGAGGACACAAGTCCTGTCTGAGTACACATATAAAGGACAGTACAAAGTCAAGGCCCTAGCAAGTGAGAGGCTACAGGAACTAGACAAGGCTGTACACAGTGCCGCTGATGATCTTTAGGCGCAAGCGCCTTCGTAAAGATATCAGCTGTGTTGGCACTTGAGGCCAAGTGTACTACGCGAGCCTGGCGTTGTTGCTGTAGCTCGCGCAGGAGGAAGTACCGCAGCTGAATATGCTTCGCTCTGCCCTCGAGTCGAGGCTCCTAACACAGGAGAATCATGGCCCTATTGTCAGCGAACAGGACTGGGGCAGAGCTAGGCCGCTCACCTAATTCAGTGAGCAAGAAGGTCAGCCAGCGGAGCTCCTGTGCCGCCATGGCACCGGCGTAGATCTCGGCCGCACAGCTGGACTGGGCAACAGACGAGGAGCGGGTGGCTCTCCACGAGACGGTACCTGAGCCAAGGCTGAAGCAGTAGCCCTGGGTAGACCTGAGTGTCTCGGCGTCGTCTGCCCAAGAAGCGTCTGTGTGTCCAGTAAGTACCATTGGCCCACGTCCTCCTAGCACTAACCCCATGCCTGATGTACTAGCAAGATAACGCAAAACCCTCTTAGCGGCAGACCAGTGCTGCGGTCGGTGTCTGCCTGTGGCCACAAAGCGAGCCAGGATGCTGAGAGGGTATGCGAGATCTGGGCGAGTGCAAGTCATCAGGTACATGAGGCAACCCACCAGCTCAGCGTAGGGGCCGCTGGGCTCTACCGACTCCTCAGGAACTGGAGCAGAGAGTCTGTGGTCCACAGGCAGAGGGGTGGGCTGTGCAGAGGAGAACTGAAGGCCGAACCTCTGAAGGACCTGGCGCACCAAGTGTGACTGAGTCAGGGTGATGGTGCGCGCTGCTCTGTCGCGGGAGATCTGCAAGCCAAGGTAACGGCGCAGTTCTCCAAGGTCAGTGCATGTGTGTCTCTTCAGCAGCTCTGCCTTCACTGAGGTCAGTGCGTCCCTGTCTGCTGTGGCAAAGACCAGGTCGTCGACGTAAACAAGGATGTAGAACGGAGTTTGGCCAGCACGAACGAAGAGTGAGGGGTCTGCAGAAGACGGAAAGAACCGCAGGTCAGCAAGGGTAGCACGCAGCGTGTCGTGCCACTCACGGGGAGCCTGGCGCAGGCCGTAGACGGGACGCCGCAGGAGCCACTGGGTCCCAGGAGGGAAGGTGCCAGTAAAGCCCTGAGGGCGACGCAAGTAGACCTGCTCGTGTAGGCTGCCCTAAAGGAAGGCAGTGGAGAAGTCGAGGGAGTGAAGCTCGTAGTCACGCTGAGCAGCTAGGTGTAACAGAACCCGAAGAGTAGTCCTCTTCGGGGTCGGAGCGAAGGTCTGGAAGAAGTCCACCCCCTCACGCTGACTGAAGCCTCTAGCCACGTAGCGCGCCTTGAACACAGGCGGCTCTCCAGGAGGGCGCTTCACCTTGAAGAGCCAGCGGCCATCGACTACGTTCACCCCAGGCGGGGGAACTGCGTCGACGAAGGTGCCGGTGGATCTCCAAGATGCCATCTCCTGCTCCATGGCAGCTATCCACTGCGAGGCCCAAGGTCCCGAGGTCGCCTCAGCGTAAGTGCGAGGGGTCGGGATGTCGAAAGCGTCTGGGTCACCCTCAGGGACTAGCAGCATGGAACAGAGATGGGGAGCAGCCTCGGAAAGGAAAGCAAGCTCGAACTGGCGGTCCTCCAGGACGTCACTGCCGAGGGCAGGAGCACCCCCGACAGACGGAGGACAGGCAGGGTCAGAGACCAGAGCGGTGGCGTAGTCAAGGCGGCGGGTAGAGGCGAAGTCATCGACCGCAGCTACAAGAGCGTCAAGACACGAGACCGGAATAGACGGGCCGGTAACGAGAGAGGCGAGGACACGAGGAACAAGGGGACGAGCGGCACGAAGGTAGTCGGACAGAGGGGGAGGTGCAACGGTAAGAAAGGACGGAGGAGGCGACTGTAGAAGGGGAGGACGAGACGCGTGAGAACGGAGCAACATAGGATGAGAGCGCGGGACAGGGGAGACAGGACGAGCGCAAAAGGGACGGTGGGACCAGACGTGAAACGGAGGCGTCGAGTCAGGAGACAGAGGAGGGGATACAGGGGGGGACGAGGGGGAAAACGAGCCGGGGACGAGTCCGGCGGAGGGAACACAGGGCCGTAGACGGAAAGAGGAGGAGACAGCCGGGGAGGAACAGACGCAGGGTCAGGTGACGGAAGGCCGAGCAGGCGAAGGGCTGACACCGGCGGGGACTGCTGCTGCGGCGGCCCAACGCCGACACCGGGACCGCAAGCTGCTCCTCGGCTACCACCGGCACACTCCACGCCAGCACCCCCAGAGGGAACACCCTAGGGCCCGAAACCCCCCGAGGACCCGTACCACCACCAGGGCTACCGGGACGAGCACGCACTCCAACGCCTGCACCCCCAGAGGCAACGAACGGGTGCTGCGACGGCGGCGGCGGCGGCAGCGACAACGACTGCTGCGGCGGCAACGACTGAGGTGATAGCGGCTGCGATAGCAGGGGCGACGGCGGCGCAGAGGCGGTGAAGGAGGGGACACCTGGGGAAGGGCAGCCGGTGAGGACTGCGCCGCAGGACTACCAGAGTTAGAAGACTCCTCAACCGGGACCACGACGGAAGAGGGGTGACGTGGGACACACCAGAGGGGGCAGGACGGGGAGGGGGAGGAGGAGGGCAGGGACTACCAGGGAAGGAGTAACCAGGAACAGGGGGGGGGTAACCGGGGGACCGCGGTGGGGGAAGCGACGGTAGAAGGAGATGGACTCGTCAAATGTGACGTCATGAGAGTGAAAGAAGCGGTGAGACGGCGGGTGGTAGAAGTGCCAGTCGGACGCGTCAAGGGGAAAACCGAGGAAGACGCACTGAAGGGTGTGGGCAGTGAGCTTGTCCGTGCCGGAGGCACGGACATGAGCAAGGCAGCCCCAGACATGGAACGCAGACGCGTCACCAGGAGACCCAGTCCAAAGACGGGTCGGCGAAACCTGCAGCTGCTGGGGGTGCGGCCACAGGTTAAGCTGGTGAGAAGCGTACCGCACAGCGAACGGCCACAGAAAATGGGGTGCACCGGCATGGATCATGGAGGTGCGAGCCACCTCCATGACCAAACCGATGCGTCGCTCAGCGACCCCATTTGGCTGTGGGGAGTCCGGGAGGGTGAACGTCTGGGTGATGCCCTCCGCACGACAAAAGCGACCAAGGACACCTGAGGCAAACTCGCCACCACGGTCAGAGTGAAGACGCAAGACAGGGAGACCTCGGTGGACACGGGCAGAGACAAGCCAGGGGATGAGAGCGTCAGGCACGTCGGCCTTCCGCTCCAGGGGAAAGACCGAGGTGTAGCGAGTGAAGTCGTCGACAAGCACAAGGAAGTAGCGCTCTCGACGCGGCCCATGGACGGGGGGGGGCCCCAGACGTCCATGTGCAGGGTCTGCAGCGGCGCGGCGGTAGGGGGAAACGAGGAGGAGTGAGGGGCACGGCGAAGCCGACCCTCGACGCAAGGCGTGCAAGGTGGGGCTGGGGAGGAGGGAAAAGCGGGGAGAGAACCAGGGAGACCAAGGACGAGACCGTGCTGGGACATGTGACGCAGACGCGGGAGCGCAGGGTGACCTAGGCGGTGGTGCCAAAGGAGAGTCGGGTGAGTGAGGGACCGACAGGAGCAGGCAGCAGCAACCTGGGTACGCAGCCACCTGAGGGGGCGCCCCAGCCGGGGGGTCACGGTGTCCAGAGTGAACAGGCCGGACACCGGGTCCCGGGGGAACGTGGACAGGGGGGCACCAGTGGCGGCCTCGGTACAGACAGCATACCGCTCGTGACCAGGGAACGTAGTGGTGACGCCAAGGTCCTGGAGGCAGCCGACACCAACTAGGTTCCTGGAGAACGAGGGGATATGCAGACCTGTAAGAGAGCCCGAAGGAACCGCCGGACAGGGAAGGGTGGTGGAACTGCGGGCGACTACCGGACCGCCGGAGGGGTCAGCAAGAGAAACAGCAGGAACAGGAAGCGGCGTCAGTGTAGTAGAGTCGCGGAAGAAGCACCGGGAAGCGCCAGAGTCCAAGGTGAAGGAAAGCGAAGCAGTGGCGTCCGGCGATAGGGCGACGGCGGAAGCACCAAGGCTAAACAAAGCAGGGGATCCTACGCCTGACGCAGCAGGGGAGGCTAAGCTAGGCACACCTACACTAGACGACAGTGAGTAATAAGCGGGAAGCGCACTAGAGTCATCAGCATACATCACATGCAGAGCAGAAACAATGGCATCCATGTCCATGTCAAAAATCTGAATCCTACGACTAAGCAAACTGTGCCAGTCCGGGAGGTCTGGCGACGGGCCGAAGCGCTGACGAAACAGGTCGTCCAGGCGACGAAAACAGCGGGGAGTGGTATGACCGAGCTTACCGCAAACGAAGCCGCGGCGAGGACCGGTCTGGATCTGGTACTGACAACGCACGCCTCCCGAACCACCACTCGGCACACCACCACGCGCCCGACCACCTCCAGCGCCAGGCCACCCGGGCGGGAGGACACTCGCCTGCCTCGTCTGCGGCGGCTGCTGCGGCTGCGAGGCTGGGTTGCTGGCGCTGCTGGGCTGCTGCGGCTGCTGCTGCTGCTGCTGCTGCTGCTTGCGACTGCGGAGGCGGCGGCTCAGCTGGCTGGGCAGGGTCCCTCGTCCGCTCCAGCACCAGACGACCCGACTCCACCACCACCCCTCCTGCACCCCCGCCTCCTCCGCCGCGCCCAGCCTTGGGCGGCGGCCCTTCCCCGAACGAAACTGCGCTGCAGCAGCAGTCTCAGCCACAGCGACAGAACCGTCGGAGAAGGTACACTGAGCGGGGGCACAACCCTGAAAGATAGGGACCGGTACGGTACCGCTCGCCTGGGCGATGGAGCGGTGGCGGGTCTCGATAACAGTCAGGGTGTCTACAAGTCGGGAGGGTGAGCTCACCGGGTGAATGCTAAGGAAGCGGTCGCGGCGGCGGCAAGGCGTCAGGGAGGCGGGTGGCAAAGGTAGAGGGTAGAGGTAATGGCGCTGGTGGGCTCTAAGCTGTGTCAGTGCAGGCAGCGCGCCAGGTCTCATCTATCGAGCGCAGGTGGGCAGCTAGGTCAGAGACAGTGGGGAAAGACGCAAGGTCGGGAAAGAGCATCGGGAGGATCAGGCGACCCACCGAGGCAGCAGGAGGGGTGGAATAGCGCTTGATGACAGCATCTAAGTAAGCTGGGCGGTAGTGATGGACCTAAAGCGAGGGCGCTCAGACGGGGAAGGGCATTGCTAATGGCAAGCTGAGCGAACAGCGTCTCGGGAAAGCCAGACAGAGCGCAAGGGCAGGCTGCAGTAGACTCGCGCTCAGCGGGTGTGGGGTCAGCGGGCAGACAGCAGGGGGGTCTGGGCAGGGGAGCGTACCGTCAAGGTGTGCGGAAAGCGGGTGGCCATCCTGCCGATGACCAGTGAGGTGGCGACGGAGGTCGGCGAGCCACGCCTCGAACTCCAGAGGCTGGCCTTCAGCGTCGAAGCGAAGCTCCGCCGCCATCAGGAGCAGTGC
>BQMB01001355.1:0-120208 GCA_027943415.1 Closterium sp. NIES-67 | reverse complement strand
ATGAGGACGGGCGTGGTGCGCGAGAGATGAGGAAGGGCGTGGTGCGCGAGAGAGGAGGAAAGGCGTGGTGCGCGAGAGAGGAGGAAGGGCGTGGTGCGCTAGAGTTGAGGAATGGCATGGTGCGCGAGAGATGAGGAAGGGCGTGGTGCGCGAGAGATGAGGAAGGGCGTGGTGCGCGAGAGATGAGGACGAGCGTGGTGCGCGAGAGATGAAGACGAGCATGGTGCGCGAGAGATGAGGACGAGCGTGGTGGGCGACAGATGAGGACGAGCGTGGTGCGCGACAGATGAGGACGAGCTTGGTGCGCGACAGATAAGGTCGAGCGTGGTGCGCGACAGATGAGGTCGAGCGTGGTGCGCGAGAGATGAGCACGAGCGTGGTGCGCGAGAGATGAGGACGAGCGTGGTGCGCGAGAGATGAGCACGAGCGTGGTGCGCGAGAGATGAGGACGAGCGTGGTGCGGGAGAGATGAGGAGGAGCGTTGTGCGCGAGAGATGAGGCCGAGCGTGGTGCGCGAGAGATGATTCCAGCATTGTGCGCGAGAGATGAGGACGGGCGTGGTTCGCGAGAGATGAGGAAGGGCGTGGTGCGCGAGAGATGAGGAAGAGCGTAGTGCGCGAAAGGTGAGGACGAGCGTGATGCGCGAGAGATGAGGACGAGCGTGGTGCGCGAGAGATGAGCACGAGCATGGTGCGCGAGAGATGAGCACGAGCGTGGTGCGCGAGAGATGAGGACGAGCGTGGTGCGCGAGAGATGAGGAGGAGCGTTGTGCGCGAGAGATGAGGACGAGCGTGGTGCGCGAGAGATGTGGACGAGCATGGTGCGCCAGAGATGAGGACGGGCGTGGTGCGCGGGAAATGATGAAGGGCGTGGTGCACGAGAGATGAGGAAGGGCGTGGTGCACGAGAGATGAGGAAGGGCGTGGTGCGCGAGAGATGAGGACGAGCGTGGTGCGCGAGAGATGAGGACGAGCGTGGTGGGCGACAGATGACGACGAGCGTGGTGGGCGACATAGGACGACGAGCGTGGTGCGCGACAGATGAGGACGAGCGTGGTGCGCGACAGATGAGGTCGAGCGTGGTGCGCGACAGATGAGGTCGAGCGTGGTGCGCGAGAGATGAGGACGAGCATGGTGCGCGAGAGATGAGGAAGAGCGTGGTGCGCGAGAAATGAGGACGAGCGTGGCGCGCGAGAGATGAGGACGAGCATGGTGCGCGAGAGATGAAGAGGAGCGTTGTGCGCGAGAGATGAAGAGGAGCGTTGTGCGCGAGAGATGAGGAAGGGCGTGGTGCGCGAGAGATGAGGACGAGCGTGGTGCGCGAGAGATGAAGAAGAGCGTGGTGCGCGAGAGATGAGGACGAGCGTGGTGCGCGAGAGATGAAGACAAGCGTGGTGCGCGAGAGATGAGGACGAGCGTGATGCGCGAGAGATGAGAAAGAGCGTGGTGCGCGAGAGATGAGGACGAGCGTGGTGGGCGACAGATGACGACGAGCGTGGTGGGCGACAGAGGACGACGAGCGTGGTGGGCGACAGAGGACGACGAGCATGGTGCACGAGAGATGAGGACGAGCGTGGTGCGCGAAAGATGAGGACGAGCATGGTGCGCGAGAGATGAGGACGAGCGTGGTGGGCGAGAGATGAGGAAGAGCGTGGTGCGGGAGAGATGAGGACGAGCGTGGTGCGCAGGAGATGAAGACGAGCGTGGTGCACGAGAGATGAGGACGAGCGCGGTGCACGATAGATGAGGAAGGGCGTAGTGCACGAGAGATGAGGAAGGGCGTGGTGCGCGAGAGAGGAGGAAGGGCGTTGTGCGTGAGAGATGAGGAAGGGCATGGTGCGCGAGAGATGAGGAAGGGCATGGTGCGCGAGAGATGAGCAAGGGCGTGGTGCGTGAGAGATGAGGAAGGGCGTGGTGCGCGAGAGATGAGGACGAGCGTGTTGCGCGAGAGATGAGGACGAGCGTGGTGCGCGAAAGATGAGGACGAGCGTGGTGGGCAACAGATAACGACGAGCGTGGTGGGCGACAGAGGACGACGAGCGTGGTGCGCGACAGATGAGGACGACCGTGGTGCGCGACAGATGAGGACGAGCATGGTGCGCGACAGATGAGGTCGAGCGTGGTGCGCGACACATGAGGACGGGCGTGGTGCGCGAGAGATGAGGACGGGCGTGGTGTACGAGAGATGAGAACGAGCGTGGTGCGCGAGAGATGAGGAAGGGCGTGGTGCGCGAGAGATAAGGACGAGCGTGGTGCGCGAGAGATGAGGACGAGCGTTGTGCGCGAGAGATGAGGAGGTGCGTGGTGCGCGAGAGATGAGGACGAGCATGGTGCGCGAGAGATGAGAAAGAGCGTGGTCGCGAGAGATGAGAACGAGGGTGGTGCGCGAGAGATGAGGACGAGCGTGGTGCGCGAGAGATGAGGACGGGCGTGGTGCGCGAGAGAGGAGGAAGGGCGTGGTGCGCGAGAGACGAGGAAGGGCGTTGTGAACGAGAGATGAGGAAGGGCGTGGTGCGCGAGAGATGAGGACGAGCGTTGTGCGCGAGAGATGAGGAGGTGCGTGGTGCGCGAGAGATGAGGACGAGCATGGTGCGCGAGAGATGAGAAAGAGCGTGGTCGCGAGAGATGAGAACCAGGGTGGTGCGCGAGAGATGAGGACGAGCGTGGTGCGCGAGAGATGAGGACGGGCGTGGTGCGCGAGAGAGGAGGAAGGGCGTGGTGCGCGAGAGACGAGGAAGGGCGTTGTGAACGAGAGATGAGGAAGGGCGTGGTGCGCGAGAGATGACGACGAGCGTGGTACGCGACAGATGACGACGAGCGTGGTGCGCGACAGATGACGACGAGCGTGGTGGGCGACAGAGGACGACGAGCGTGGTGCGCGACAGATGAGGACGAGCGTTATGCGCGACAGATGAGGACGAGCGTGGTGCGCGACAGATGAGGTCGAGCGTGGTGCGCGACAGATGAGGTCGAGCGTAGTGCGCGACACATGAGGAAGAGCATGGTGCGCGAGAGATGAGGACGAGCGTGGTGCGCGAGAGATGAGGACGAGCGTGGTGCGCGAGAGATGAGGACGAGCGTGGTGGGCGACAGATGACGTCGAGCGTGGTGGGCGACAGAGGATGACGACCGTGGTGCGCGACAAATGAGGACGAGCGTGGTGCGCGAGAGATGAGGACGAGCGTGGTGCACGAGAGATGAGGAAGAGCGTGGTGCGCAAGAGATGAGGAGGAGCGTGGTGCGCGAGAAATGAGGAGGAGCGTGGTGCGCGAGAGATGAGGAGGAGCGTTGTGCGCGAGAGATGAGGAGGAGCGTTGTGCGCGAGAGATAAGGAAGGGCGTGGTGCGCGAGAGATGAGGACGAGCGTGGTGCGCGAGAGATGAGGAAGAGCGTCGTGCGCGAGAGATGAAGACGAGCGTGGTGCGCGAGAAATGAGGACGAGCATGGTGCGCGAGAGATGAGGACGAGCGTGGTGCGCGAGAGATGAGGACGAGCGTGGTGCGCGAGAGATAAGGGCGTGGTGCGCGAGAGATGAGGACGAGCGTGGTGGGGGACAGATGACGACGAGCGTGGTGGGCGACAGAGGACAACGAGCGTAGTGGGCGACAGAGGACGACGAGCGTGGTGCACGAGAGATGAGGACGAGCGTGGTGCGCGAGAGATGAGGACGAGCGTGGTGCGCGAGAGATGAGGACGAGCGTGGTGCGCGAGAGATGAGAAAGAGCGTGGTGCACGAGAGATGAGGACGAGCGTGGTTCACGAGAGATGAGGAAGAGCGTGGTGCGCGAGAGATGAGGAAGAGCGTGGTGCGCGAGAGATGAGGAAGAGTGTGGTGCGGGAGAGATGAGGAAGAGCGTGGTGCGCGGGAGATGAGGACGAGCGTGGTGCGCGAGAGATGAGGACGAGCGTGGTGTGCGAGAGATGAGGAAGGGCATGGTGCGCGAGAGAGGAGGAAGGGCGTTGTGCGCGAGAGATGAGGAAGGGCATGGTGTGCGAGAGATGAGGAAGGGCATGGTGCGCGAGAGATGAGAAAGGGCGTGGTGCGCGAGAGACGAGGAAGAGCGTGGTGCGCGAGAGATGAGGACGAGCGTGGTGCGCGAGAGATGAGGACGGGCGTGGTGTGCGAGAGATGAGGACGAGCGTGGTGCGCGAGAGATGAGGACGAGCGTGGTGCGCGAGAGATGAGGACGAGCATGGTGCGCGAGAGATGAGCACGAGCGTGGTGCGTGAGAGATGAGGACGAGCGTGGTGCGCGAGAGATGAGGACGAGCGTGGTGCGCGAGAGATGAGGACGAGCCTGGTGCGCGAGATATGAGGACGAGATGGTGCGCGAGAGATGAGGACGGGCGTGGTGTGCGAGAGATGAGAAAGAGCGTGGTGCGCGAGAGATGAGAACGAGCGTGGTGCGCGAGAGATGAGGAAGAGCGTGGTGCGGGAGAGATGAGGAAAAGCGTGGTGCGCGAGAGATAGGGAAGAGCGTGGTGCGGAAGAGATGAGGACGAGCGTGGTGCGCAGGAGATGAGGACGAGCGTGGTGCGCGAGAGATGGGGACGAGCGTGGTGCGCGAGAGATAAGGAAGGGCGTGGTGCGTGAGAGATGAGGAAGGGCGTGGTGCGCGAGAGATGAGGACGAGCGTGGTGCGCGAAAGATGAGGACGAGCGTGGTGGGCAACAGATAACGACGAGCGTGGTGGGCGACAGAGGACGACGAGCGTGGTGCGCGACAGATGAGGACGACCGTGGTGCGCGACAGATGAGGACGAGCATGGTGCGCGACAGATGAGGTCGAGCGTGGTGCGCGACACATGAGGACGGGCGTGGTGTACGAGAGATGAGAACGAGCGTGGTGCGCGAGAGATGAGGAAGGGCGTGGTGCGCGAGAGATGAGGACGAGCGTGGTGCGCGAGAGATGAGGACGAGCGTTGTGCGCGAGAGATGAGGAGGTGCGTGGTGCGCGAGAGATGAGGACGAGCATGGTGCGCGAGAGATGAGAAAGAGCGTTGTCGCGAGAGATGAGAACGAGGGTGGTGCGCGAGAGATGAGGACGAGCGTGGTGCGCGAGAGATGAGGACGGGCGTGGTGCGCGAGAGAGGAGGAAGGGCGTGGTGCGCGAGAGACGAGGAAGGGCGTTGTGAACGAGAGATGAGGAAGGGCGTGGTGCGCGAGAGATGACGACGAGCGTGGTACGCGACAGATGACGACGAGCGTGGTGCGCGACAGATGACGACGAGCGTGGTGGGCGACAGAGGACGACGAGCGTGGTGCGCGACAGATGAGGACGAGCGTTATGCGCGACAGATGAGGACGAGCGTGGTGCGCGACAGATGAGGTCGACCGTGGTGCGCGACAGATGAGGTCGAGCGTAGTGCGCGACACATGAGGAAGAGCATGGTGCGCGAGAGATGAGGACGAGCGTGGTGCGCGAGAGATGAGGACGAGCGTGGTGCGCGAGAGATGAGGACGAGCGTGGTGGGCGACAGATGACGTCGAGCGTGGTGGGCGACAGAGGATGACGACCGTGGTGCGCGACAAATGAGGACGAGCGTGGTGCGCGAGAGATGAGGACGAGCGTGGTGCACGAGAGATGAGGAAGAGCGTGGTGCGCAAGAGATGAGGAGGAGCGTGGTGCGCGAGAAATGAGGAGGAGCGTGGTGCGCGAGAGATGAGGAGGAGCGTTGTGCGCGAGAGATGAGGAGGAGCGTTGTGCGCGAGAGATAAGGAAGGGCGTGGTGCGCGAGAGATGAGGACGAGCGTGGTGCGCGAGAGATGAGGAAGAGCGTCGTGCGCGAGAGATGAAGACGAGGGTGGTGCGCGAGAAATGAGGACGAGCATGGTGCGCGAGAGATGAGGACGAGCGTGGTGCGCGAGAGATGAGGACGAGCGTGGTGCGCGAGAGATAAGGGCGTGGTGCGCGAGAGATGAGGACGAGCGTGGTGGGGGACAGATGACGACGAGCGTGGTGGGCGACAGAGGACAACGAGCGTAGTGGGCGACAGAGGACGACGGGCGTGGTGCACGAGAGATGAGGAAGAGCGTGGTGCGCGAGAGATGAGGAAAGGCGTGGTGGGCGAGAGATGAGGAAGAGTGTGGTGCGGGAGAGATGAGGACGAGCGTGGTGCGCGGGAGATGAGGACGAGCGTGGTGCACGAGAGATGGGGACGAGCGTGGTGCGCGAGAGATGGGGACGAGCGCGGTGCACGATAGATGAGGAAGGGCGTAGTGCGCGAGAGATGAGGAAGGGCGTGGTGCGCGAGAGAGGAGGAAGGGCGTTGTGCGCGAGAGATGAGGAAGGGCATGGTGCGCGAGAGATGAGGAAGGGCATGGTGCGCGAGAGATGAGCAAGGGCATGGTGCATGAGAGATGAGGAAGGGCGTGGTGCGCGAGAGATGAGGACGAGCGTGGTGCGCGAGAGATGAGGACGAGCGTGGTGGGCGACAGATAACGACAAGCGTGGTGGGCGACAGAGGACGACGAGCGTGGTGCGCGACAGATGAGGACGACCGTGGTGCGCGACAGATGAGGACGAGCGTGGTGCGCGACAGATGAGGTCGAGCATAGTGCGCGACAGATGAGGTCGAGCGTGGTGCGCGACACATGAGGACGAGCTTGGTGCGCGAGAGATGAGGACGGGCGTGGTGCACGAGAGATGAGAAAGAGCGTGGTGCGCGAGAGATGAGAACGAGCGTGGTGCGCGAGAGATGAGGACGAGCTTGGTGCGCGAGAGATGAGGACGAGCGTGGTGCGCGAAAGATGAGGACGGGCGTGGTGCGCGACAGATGAGGAAGGGCGTGGTGCGCAAGAGATGAGGAAGGGCGTGGTGCGCGAGAGATGAGGACGAGCGTGGTGCGCGAGAGATGAGAACGAGGGTGGTGCGCGAGAGATGAGGACGAGCGTGGTGCGCGAGAGATGAGGACCGGCGTGGTGCGCGAGAGATGAGGAAGGGCGTGGTGCGCGAGAGATGACGAAGGGCGTGGTGCGCGAGAGAGGAAGAAAAGTGTGGTGCGCGAGAGATGACGACGAGCGTGGTGCGCGACAGATGATGACGAGCGGGGTGCGCGACAGATGACGACGAGCGTGGTGGGCGACAGAGGACGACGAGCGTGGTGCGCGACAGATGAGGACGAGCATTATGCGCGACAGATGAGGACGAGCGTGGTGCGCGACAGATGAGGTCGAGCGTGGTGCGCGACAGATAAGGTCGAGCGTGGTGCGCGACACATCAGGAAGAGCGTGGTGCGCGAGAGATGAGGACGAGCGTGGTGCGCGAGAGATGAGGACGAGCATGGTGCGCGAGAGATGAAGACGAGCGTGGTTCGCGAGAAATGAGGACGAGCGTAGTGCGCGAGAGATGAGGACGAGCGTGGTGCGCGACAGATGAGGACGAGCGTGGTGCGCGAGAGATGAGGACGAGCGTGGTGCGCGAGAGATGAGGGCGTGGTGCGCGAGAGATGAGGACGAGCGTGGTGGGCGACAGATGACGACGAGCGTGGTGGGCGACAAAGGACGACGAGCGTAGTGGGCGACAGAGGACGACGAGCGTGGTGTACGAGAGATGAGGACGAGCGTGGTGCGCGAGAGATGAGGACGAGCGTGGTGCGTGAGAGATGAGGACGAGCGTGGTGCGTGACAGATGAGGACGAGCGTGGTGCGCGAGAGATGAGGACGGGCGTGGTGCGCTAGAGATGAGAAAGAGCGTGGTGCACGAGAGATGAGAAAGAGCGTGGTGCGCGAGAGATGAGAACGAGCGTGGTGCGCGAGAGATGAGGACGAGCTTGGTGCGCGAGAGATGAGGATGAGCGTGGTGCGCGAGAGATGAGGACGAGCGTGGTGCGCGACAGATGAGGAAGGGCATGGTGCGCGAGAGATGAGGAAGGGCGTGGTGCGCGAGAGATGAGGACGAGCGTGGTGCGCGAGAGATGAGAACGAGGGTGGTGCGCGAGAGATGAGGACGAGCGTGGTGCGCGAGAGATGAGGACCGGCGTGGTGCGCGAGAGATGAGGAAGGGCGTGGTGCGCGAGAGATGAGGAAGGGCGTGGTGCGCGAGAGAGGAAGAAAAGCGTGGTGCGCGAGAGATGACGACGAGCGTGGTGCGCGACAGATGACGACGAGCGTGGTGCGCGACAGATGACGACGAGCGTGGTGGGCGACAAAGGACGACGAGCGTGGTGCGCGACAGATGAGGACGAGCATTATGCGCGACAGATGAGGACGAGCGTGGTGCGCGACAAATGAGGTCGAGCGTGGTGCGCGACAGATAAGGTCGAGCGTGGTGCGCGACACATCAGGAAGAGCGTGGTGCGCGAGAGATGAGGACGAGCGTGGTGCGCGAGAGATGAGGACGAGCGTGGTGGGCGACAGATGACGTCGACCGTCGTGGGCGACAGAGGACGACGACCGTGGTGCGCGACAAATGAGGACGAGCGTGGTGCGCGAGAGATGAGGACGAGCGTGGTGCGCGAGAGATGAGGAAGAGCGTGGTGCGCGAGAGATGAGGACGAGCGTGGTGCGCGAGAGATGAGGAGAAGCGTTGTGCGCGAAAGATGAGGAGGAGCGTTGTGCGCGAGAGATAAGGAAGGGCGTCGTGCGCGAGAGATGAGGACGAGCATGGTGCGCGAGAGATGAAGACGAGCGTGGTTCGCGAGAGATGAGGACGAGCGTGGTGCGCGAGAGATGAGGACGAGCGTGGTGCGCGAGAGATGAGGACGAGCGTGGTGCGCGAGAGATGAGGACGAGCGTGGTGCGCGAGAGATGAGGACGAGCGTGGTGCGCGAGAGATGAGGGCGTGGTGCGCGAGAGATGAGGACGAGCGTAGTGGGCGACAGAGGACGACGAGCGTGGTGTACGAGAGATGAGGACGAGCGTGGTGCGCGAGAGTTGAGGACGAGCGTGGTGCGTGAGAGATGAGGACAAGCGTGGTGCGCGAGAGATGAGGACGAGCGTGGTGCGTGAGAGATGAGGACGAGCGTGGTGCGTGACAGATGAGGACGAGCGTGGTGCGCGAGAGATGAGGACGGGCGTGGTGCGCGAAAGATGAGAAAGAGCGTGGTGCGCGAGAGATGAGAACGAGCGTGGTGCGCGAGAGATGAGGAGGAGCGTGGTGCGCGAGAGATGAGGAGGAGCGTTGTGCGCGAGAGATGAGGAGGAGCGTTGTGCGCGAGAGATGAGGACGAGCGTGGTGCGCGAGAGATAAAGACGAGCGTGGTGCGCGAGAAATGAGGACGAGCGTGGTGCGCGAGAGATGAGGACGGGCGTGGTGCGCGACAGATGAGGAAGGGCGTGGTGCGCGAGAGATGAGGAAGGGCGTGGTGCGCGAGAGATGAGGACGAGCGTGGTGCGCGAGAGATGAGGACGAGGGTGGTGCGCGAGAGATGAGGACGAGCGTGGTGCGCGAGAGATGAGGACCGGCGTGGTGCGCGAGAGATGAGGAAGGGCGTGGTGCGCGAGAGATGAGGAAGGGCGTGGTGCGCGAGAGAGGAAGAAGGGCGTGGTGCGCGAGAGATGAGGAAGGGCGTGGTGAACGAGAGATGAGGAAGAGCGTGGTGCGCGAGAGATGACGACGAGCGTGGTGCGCGACATATGACGACGAACGTGGTGCGCGACAGATGACGACGAGCGTGGTGGGCGACAGAGGACGACGAGCGTGGTGCGCGACAGATGAGGACGAGCGTTATGCGCGACAGATGAGGACGAGCGTGGTGCGCGACACATGAGGTCGAGCGTGGTGCGCGACAGATGAGGTCGAGCGGGGTGCGCGACAAATGAGGAAGAGCTTGGTGCGCGAGAGATGAGGACGAGCGTGGTGCGCGAGAGATGAGGACGAGCGTGGTGCGAGAGAGATGAGGACGAGCGTGGTGGGCGACAGATGACGTCGAGCGTGGTGGGCGACAGAGGACGACGACCGTGGTGAGCGACAAATGAGGACGAGCGTTGGGCGCGAGAGATGAGGACGAGCGTGGTGCGCGAGAGATGAGGAAGAGCGTGGTGCGCGAGAGATGAGGAGGAGCGTGGTGCACGAGAGATGAGGAGGAGCGTGGTGCGCGAGAGATGAGGAGGAGCGTTGTGCGCGAGAGATGAGAAGGAGCGTTGTGCGCGAGAGATAAGGAAGGGCGTGGTGCGCGAGAGATGAGGACGAGCGTCGTGCGCGAGAGATGAGGACAAGCGCGGTGCGCAAGAGATGAGGACGAGCGTGGTGCGCGACAGATGACGACGAGCGTGGTGGGCGACAGAGGACGACGAGCGTAGTGGGCGACAGAGGACGACGAGCGTGGTGCACGAGAGATGAGGACGAGCGTGGTGCGCGAGAGATGGGGACGAGCGTGGAGCGCGAGAGATGAGGACGAGCATGGTGCGCGAGAGATGAGGACGAGCGTGGTGCGCGAGAGATGAGGAAGAGCGTGGTGCGCGAGAGATGAGGAAGAGCGTGGTGCACGAGAGATGAGGACGAGCGTGGTGCGCGAGAGATGAGGAAGAGCGTGGTGCGCGAGAGATGAGGAAGAGCGTGGTGCGCGAGAGATGAGGAAGATCGTGGTGCGGGAAAGATGAGGAAGAGCGTGGTGCGGGGGAGATGAGGACGAGCGTGGTGCGCGAGAGATGAGGACGAGCGTGGTGCGCGTGAGATGAGGAAGGGCGTAGTGCGCGAGAGATGAGGAAGGGCATGGTGCGCGAGAGAGGAGGAAGGGCGTTGTGCGCGAGAGATGAGGAAGGGCATGGTGCGCGAGAGATGAGGAAGGGCATGGTGCGCGAGAGATGAGGAAGGGCGTGGTGCGCGAGAGATGAGGAAGAGCGTAGTGCGCGAGAGATGAGGACGAGCGTGGTGCGCGAGAGATGAGGACGAGCGTGGTGCGCGAGAGATGAGGACGAGCGTGGTGCGCGAGAGATGAGGACGAGCGTGGTGCGCGAGAGATGAGGACGAGCGTGGTGCGCGAGAGATGAGGACGAGCGTGGTGCGCGAGAGATAAGGACGGGCGTGGTGCACGAGAGATGAGAAAGAGCATGGTGCGCGAGAGATGAGAACGAGCGTTGTGCGCGAGAGATGAGGACGAGCGTGGTGCGCGAGAGATGAGGAAGAGCGTGGTGCGCGAGACATGAGGAAGAGCGTGGTGCGCGAGAGACGAGGAAGAGCGTGGTGTGGGAGAGATGAGGACGAGCGTGGTGCGCGGGAGATGAGGACGAGCGTGGTGCGCGAGAGATGGGGACGAGCGTGGTGCGCGAGAGATGGGGACGAGCGCGGTGCACGATAGATGAGGAAGGGCGTAGTGCGCAAGATATGAGGAAGGGCGTGGTGCGCGAGAGAGGAGAAAAGGCGTTGTGCGCGAGAGATGAGGAAGGGCATGGTGCGCGAGAGATGAGGAAGAGCATGGTGCGCGAGAGATGGGGAAGAGCGTGGTGCACGAGAGATGAGGAAGAGCATGGTGCGCGAGGAATGAAGAGGAAGGTCAAGGCATATTAGACGTACAAGAGCAACAGAGACGTCGAGAAGTCTTCAGAAATATCCCAAGGCACACCCCGTGGTCTCTCCCTTGTCATTGGCTGACCAAGCCACAACCCTTGGTCGCCATCCTGTGTCTCACCAGTGCAGTCGCCATCCTTTGTTTCGGAATAGCCTCCCATGCACTCGCAGATGGCCTCCCGGTACTTCACAGTGCAGCGCTTGTTGGGCTGAGTGCAGGGGTACTAGTAGCTGGGGTCTGTGGATAACCATCAAGAATCGCTATCTCCTGCCACGTGTGGAAGAAATCTTTGATCAGCTTGGCGAAGCCGCAATTTTCAGCAAGCTGGATCTCCGAAGCGGATATCATCAAGTTCGTATCGCTGACGAAGACATCGAGAAAACTGCATGTAGATCTCGAGATGGGCGTTTTTAATTCCTAGTTCTTTCTTTTGGACTAACAGATGCCCCTGCCACTTTCATGTGCTTGATGCACAACGTCTTTCGTGATTTCTTGGACCAGTTTGTCATAATCTTCATTGATGACATTTTGATCTATAGCAAATCATTCAAAGGACATGCTGAGCATCTAAGACAGGTGTTCACTCGACTTCGTGAGCACCGCCTCTTTGTGAAACACAGCAAGTGTGAGTTTGCGAAGTCCTCAATTCCTTTCTTGGGCCATGTCATCTCACACAACCATCTTGCCATGGATCTCTCGAAACTCAAAGCCGTCCAAGACTGGAAACCCCCAACTGCTATAAAAGACGTACAGTGATGGAAACAATTGTCCGGATGTTTTGCATTAATTAGGGTTTTTGGGCTTTCCGACCACTCTACATAAACTCTTAATGTTTAATGGTGGTACGCTTTGAGAGGGGCACATAGTGGATGTGTTCACAGCACTAAAATCCATGATAGTACACAGGATCTAACTTAGTGCCAAAAGATATGCAAAGAGTACATCCGGACAATTGTTTCCCAGGACAAAGAGCACACTTCCGAGCAGCGTTTCTAGTACCTAGTCAACCGACACTTGGCCTTGATCACCACCCGCACTCTCCTATGAATGTTATCTACGAGGTTAGTGCAAACCTTTGTAGGGATCTTCTCGCACTCTTCCTGGACCCACTCTTTTGCATAAGGGGGTGAGCACTAGGAAAATCGCCAAGGATTTGAGAGTATGCAAGAGTATGGTGCACGATTTCAGATTGAATGTTATCTCTAAGACTAGCCACGCTGAGGTGTGGCCAAAGATGCCATAAGTCGATTGGTCTCATCTTATCATGGATCGTCTTCATCGTACCGCTGTAGGTAAAAGTTACGAGCAGAGTGGCGAAAACTAGCGTATCTGCCACGAAACTTAGGGTAACATAGCACGGTCAACAGTGCATCCTTGCACTATTAGAATCGCGCTAGGATCAGTAGGTCTTGTCACGGTGCAGCAGTCGAATAAGTCGCGACTGTTCAGAAAGAATATCCGGATTGAGATCTGGTGAGAAAAAGGGTCACTCCAGCGTAACATACTCGTGTTCTCCAAGCCATTCTAAGCCATGTATCCCGCCTAGGCTTGGAATGGCTTGGAGAGCATGAGTTTATAGCACTGGAGTGACCCTCTTCCGCACCAGACCTGAACCCGGATATTTTTCCTCACCAGTCGGGGCTTCTTCGACTGCTGCACCGTGACAAGACCCGTAGATTTTAACGCAATTCTATTAGTGAATGGGTGCACAGTCGACCGTGCTATGTTACCCTAAGTTTCCCGGCGGACACGCTAGTTTTAGCCACTCTGCTCGTAATTTTAACCAACAACGGTACTACGAAGAAAATTCATGATAAAATGGGACTAATCGACTTATGACATCTTTGGCCACACCTCAGCATGGCTAGTCTCAGAGATAACATTCAACATGAAATCGTGCACAGTACTCTTGCATACGTTCAAATACTTCGCAATTTTCCTTGTGCTCACCCCCTTATGTTAAAGGGTGGGTCCAGGAAGAGTGCGAGAAGATCCCTGAAAAGTTTTGCACTAACCTCGTAGATATCATGCCTAGGAGGGTAAAGGTGGTTATCAATGCCAAGTCTTGGTGGACTAGGTACTAGAAACGCTGCTCGGAAGTTTGCTATTTGTCCTGGGAAGTAATTGTCCGGATGTACTCTTTGTATATCTTTTGGCACTAAGTTAGATCCAGTGTACTATTATGGAATTTAGCCATCTGAACACATCCACTATGTGTAAGAAATAGAGTTGAAATGATTGATTAGGTAAGGAGCCCAAGGCTCTATAAGTACATGGCAAGGTGAGAGAGAATGGACGAAGGGGGAATTGGAGGGAATCCCCATTGGGATCTCCGGAATCTCCAATTGGGTAATTGGAGATTGTGGGGATCACAATTGGGTGAGGTTGGGATTTGTGAGTACACCCCAACCCACTAGAACATTCACAACCTAAACTAGGATATAAAAGTACAAATACAAAAGTGGTATTTGCAGTCTATTTCTAACACACCCCCATAGACTGCAAACCCGATCAAGGAGCACATAGCCCCATGGAACGGAGAAGGCGATGGTGGTCAGCCTTGCCGGAGTCTTGGTAAAGAGGTCGGCGAGGTTGCAATCTGAGGCGATGTATCGTACCGTCAGCTGGTCACGCTGAACAAGATCTCGGATGAAGAAATGACGAAGTTCGATGTGCTTGGTGCGAGAGTGGAACACAGGATCCTTGGTGAGATGAATGGCACTCTGGTTGTCACACCACAGGGTGGGCAACTGCTGGGGGTAGCCTAACTCAGCGAGGAGAAAGGAGAGCCAGCGTGCCTCTTGAGCAGCCATTGTGCTCGCGTAGAGCTCGGCCTCGCAGGACGACAGGGAGACTGCAGAGGACCGAGTGGAGCGCCAGCTGATGACTCCGCTACCAAGGGTGAAGCAGTACCCTTGGGAGGAGCGTCTGTCAGTCTGGTCATCGGCCCATGAGGAGTCTGTGTATCCCTCGAGCTTGACTGGAGAGGTACCACCAAGAGTGAGGATGTGAGACTTGGTGGCTTGTAGATAGCGGAGGACCCTCTTGGCTGCAGACCAATGCGAGGCAGTGTAGCGTCCGGGGGAGACGTACCGAGAGAGGACACTAACCGGGTAAGCCAAGTCTGGTCGAGTGCACATCATGGTATACATGAGTGAACCGACTAGCTCAGGGTACGGGTCCTTGCAGGCGTCAGGAGAAGGAACTGGAGGGGCCGTGAGCTGATGCTGTAGTGGGAGTGGAGTGGAGACAGAGTTACTGGAGTCCATGTCGAACCGCTTGAGAAGGTTGTCGATGTAGGACTCCTGGGAGAGGGTGATGGTGCAAGCCTGGCGGTCACGAGTGATCTCCATCCCCAGGTAGTTCTTGAGGTCACCAAGATCCTTCATGAGAAGGGCGGAGCTGAGAGCAGACTGGACAGGTGCCATGTCGGCTGGATCTCTGGCGGCTAGAATGAAGTCGTCGACGTAGACGAGGATGTAGAAGGGCTCGGAGGAGTGACGAACGAAGAGACTGGAATCTGAGGCAGAGGGATGGAAGTCAAGTGCGAGGAGGACTTCCTTCACCTTGTTGTGCCACTCACGAGGAGCCTACTTGAGGCCATACACTGGGCGCTTCAGCTTCCACACTGTGTTGGCAGGGTAAGTGCAAGGAAACCCCGGTGGGCGTTCCATGTGAACATCCTCCTTGAGCTGGCCTTGGAGAAAGGCGGAGGAGGCGTCCATGGACTTGATCTCGAAGTTGCCTCGAGCGGCTATATCAAGAAGAGCGCGCACAGTCGGGAGCTTGGCCGTGGGCGAGAATGTTTCGAAGAAGTCGAGATACTCCTTCTGGGTGAAACCCTTCACCACGTATCGTGCCTTGAACAGTGGAGCTTCGCCTGGGAGTTGTTTGACTCGGAAGATCCATTTTCCGCCGACGATGTTGACACCGGAAGGGGGAACAGCATCATCAAAGCTGTTGTTGCGAATGAACGCCTCGTTCTCCACATCCATTGCTGCCTTCCACTCCTTCTTATAAGGCCCCGAGAGAGCTTCCTCTTTTGTGCGAGGAGTCGGAATGGTCGGGTTCTCGGTGAAGTTGAGGGAAGGGCAGTCAGTAATGTCCGGGAAGATGTGAGAGAGAAATTGGCAGACCGCGTGAAGGTCAAACAGCTCCTCATGCCTGTCCTCCAGAAGTGTACGGGGGGAATACGGATGGAGGGGACATCACCCCCGGCAGGAGGAGGCGGGGTGACCGAACACCGGATGGAGAAGGCGGCTGGTCCCCAGGCGAGAGGCGGAGCCGGTCCCTTGGAACGAGTGCGACTAGAGACCGGAGACGAAGGCGGCTGCGGTGGGACCGGAGGGACTGGGCGCCTCCGATAGGAGACTGGTGAGCCGGGCTCGACGCGCGGGGAAGGCGGAGCAGGAGGAGGTGCCGCTGCGGAGGATACTGGGGAGGCCGGGTGAGACACGCCGGACGGAGAAGGCCCCGGAGAAGGGGCAGCGGCCGGAGGTGGGGCATCAAAGTCTGCCCAAACAAGCGTCGGGGGAGGTGGAGGAGGCTCGCCCGTGGTCGCAGAGTGGAATGGGCGTGTCTCATCGAAGACGACATCACGGCTGCGAATCAGCTGTCTGGTGATTGGGTTGAGGAATAAGTAGTCTGGGGAGTCGGAGTTGTGCCCCAGGTACATGCAGGTCTGGGTTTTGGGACCAAGCTTGCCACCTTGCTTCCTGCGCGTGTGGGGGCTTAGCAACACATACGCGGTACACCCCCAGACGTGTAGAGAGCGGGCGGAAGGCGTGACCCCAAGCCAGAGAGCGGTAGGTGTGGTGTCGGGCCGGTGGGGATGCGGATAAAGATTGTAGAGGAGTGCCGCATGGAAGAGGCCATATCCCCAGAGTGACTGTGGTGCGTTGGCGTGACTGAGGAGGCAGCGAGCGATCTGAACCAAGGTGTGGTTGCGGCTCTCTGCAATGCCATTCTGCTGCGGGCTTTCGGGGAGCGTGAAGGTTTGCCGAATCCCTTGGGCCGCACAGAAGTTATCGAGTTTGCCATTGCGAAATTCTCCCCCGCCATCAGAATGGAGGCACTTCAGAGGAGTGCCGAACGTGACTTGAGCCTGGCGCACCCACGCCATGATGACATCAGGTGCCTCCGCCTTGGTATGCAGGAGGTGCATAGAAACATACCGCGAGTGGTCATCGACTAGTGTAAGAAAGTACCGATGACCGCCTCGGGATGCGACTGGAGCTGGGCCCCAGACATCCATGTGCACTAGGTCCAGCGGAGCAGCTGCGACGGATGGGGAGGAAGGATGCGGCTGCTGCATGAGCTTGCTCTTGGTGCAGTCCAGGCAGGTGGGTGCAGGTGAGTCTGTTGGTGGAGGAAGCGCCGACGGGAGGCCAAGAAGAAGTTTCTTGGAAGCGATGTCAGCAAGTGTACGGAAGTTGGGGTGACCCAAGCGATGGTGGTAGAGGATGGTTGGGTTGGCGAAGCTGCGACACAAACACGGAGTGGTGCTGGCAGCTTGCGCTTGGGAGAGGGCGGCGAGAGGTGCAGGTGAACGCAGCGTGTAGAGCTTGCTACTGTTGAGTGTGAAGCGTGCTAGGAGCTTGTTGGACTTAGGGTCAAAAAGGTCACAGTGATCCGAGTGTGCTGGGAAGATCGTGGTGACGCCTGCCCGTTGGAGCTTGTGTTGGGCCACGAGATTGTGGCGTTGTGTGGGAACACACATGCCAGTCACACTGCCCGAAGGAAAAGCTGGGCACGGAACTGTGGAAGAGCCCTTGGCGTGTGTTGTGAAACTGGAGTCTGCTCCAAGTAGACGGATTGGTGTCTCGTATGGCTTGAAGGAGTGTTCTTCCTTGAGAACCGTGTGAGTGGCCCCACTGTCGAGGGTGAACTCTATTGTGGCTGAGGTGCTTTGTGAGCCAGGATACTGCGAAATCGTCTCATTAATCATGCCAGTGCCAGGGAACAACATGTTGAGGCGCACATCAGCAGGTGCAGCCACAGCAGCCTGCACGGATTCCTGCGCTTCGAATTGATTGACTTGGCGAGGAGCACGATTGACCATCCAGCTTGGCGGCTTGGAGGCGGTCCCATTGACGGCATACCACTCGTCATCCTTCTTCTTAAAGCAGGAGGCAAGGCCGTGGTTGGTGCCGCCACACACCTGGCCAGCACGAGGGCCGCGCTTGATGATGTAGGGACACGGGGGGAAGCGGTTGCGCTGGAATGGCGCCGAAGCGGCATAGGCTTGAGGCACGGGAGCGCGGATTGCATTGGCCTTGGCTTGAGCGCTGTTGTCCTTTTCGGCAGAAAGCAGCGCGGATGAGACCTTGGCAAATGTGAGGTCTGCAAGAGCAAGGCCCAAGAGCATCTTGCGTGTGAATTTGTATGCCGGAGTGAGGCTGACTAGGAGAGCAGCTGTAGGAGCTTGCTCGGGGAAGACTATCCCCAACTGTTTGAGTTCACCATGAATGGACTGCACCTTGGTGACATAGTCCGCCATGCCTGGCGAGTCCTCGAGCCGCACTTGGAACATGCTGGGGATGAGTATAGCAACTCCCACTGCAGTCTTGTTCAGGAAGCGATCCTCGAGGTAGAGCCAAATGGCGTTGGCAGACGGATAATTGTGGTAGGTTTCGACGAGTTCGGGAGGAGTGGTGCCCATAAAGACACTAATGACCGCACCATCGGCCTTCTCCCATTTCTTGTACTTGAGCAGTGCAGCAGCATAAACTGCTTCGGCGGCGGCATTAGCTGGATCGGCGGACCTCTCGGGTTTAGGAGGCTCTTTGCCGTCACCGATGTTGAGAAGGACGTCGGTGAGCTCGAGCCCCTTCACCTCGCGACTGAGGAGGTGCTTGTCGACACCATAGCGCCAAGCCTTGTAGTTGGAGCATGTGCCGTCCGGCTCGAGACGAAGGAGCGGGATCGGGTTGGCGAGTGAAGTGGTTGAGTAAGCCATTGTCGGTGTGCAGCGCGGCACTTCTGGAAATTGGTCGACGAGAATTGCTGAAAATCACTCTGACGGCTGTATCAAAATGCCGCTAAGTAGGAAATGGCGTCCGCGAAAATTTGTTAAAACGCCAACTTGAAACTGAATCTGAGCCTATGTCTAACCCCGGACCCACACACCCCCCCACACACCCCCAGGCCCTGTCCCGCGGCTACACAGCTCCGCAACCAGCTCCGCAACCAGCTCCGCTCCACTTCAACCTGTGTACCTGCTCTTGATTTGACGCGAGACGTTCGTGGAGGCGATTTCGCGAGGGGAGTTCGCCTATTCTGGCGGGGTCTGAGGGGAAACTCGAGAACGAGTTTTAAGAGATGGTCGAAATTGAGATTCGACCAAGGAGAACCGAGGAGGAAATCGACGACGAGAACCGTGAACGCTTCAGAGATGAGAAATTCAACGAGGTCGAGCGCAAAGGCGGTCGACGATGAGAGGCGCGACTGCAGAGTGGAGCACGTCGAAATTCCGACGACTCGAAACGAATGTCGCGACGATGAAGTGCGCGTAGCGCGGGCACGTTCAGATTAGGACCTTGATCCGCGTGTGCGGATAGGTCGCTCTGATACGATGTAAGAAATAGAGTTGAAATGATTGATTAGGAAAGGAGCCCAAGGCTCTATAAGTACATGGCAAGGTGTGAGAGAATGGATGAAGGGGGAATTGGAGGGAATCCCCATTGGGATCTCCGGAATCTCCAATTGGGTAATTGGAGATTGTGGGGATCACAATTGGGTGAGGTTGAGATTTGTGAGTACACCCCAACCCACTAGAACATTCACAACCTAAACTAGGATATAAAAGTACAAATACAAAAGTGGTATTTGCCGTCTATTTCTAACACTATGTGCCCTCCCAAAGCGTACCACCATTTAATACTAAGAGTTTATGTACACAGGTCGGAAAGCTGAAAAAACCTATTGAATGCAAAACATCCGGACAATTGTTTCCGTCACTGTACAAGCCTTCCTTGGCCTTGCTAACTACTACCGCAAATTCATCCGCCACTTTGCTGCTATCACCTCCCCCCTATCTCTTGCAAGAATGAAGGATTCCGTGGGCATTCGGACCAGCAGAAAACATTTGACTCTATCAAGTGGGCACTAACCTGCTCTCCTACCCTTGTCCTACCCAACCGTTCCCTCCTTTATATGACATGGACAGATGCCTCTCAGGTTGCAACGGGTGCAATCCTTTGTCAGGATCAAGGACATGGCTGCGGCCAATTGCTTTCGACTCTCGGAAGCTCAAGCCTACTTAGTGCAACTATGCTACTCACGATCGTGAGGCGCTGGCCATCATCCATGCAATCAAGAAGTGGCGTTGCTATGTCCATATGCAACACGTCACGGTTCTTACTGACCACTGCACCCTACAATACCTGAAGACACAACCTCATCTCACCCCTAGACAGGCCCGATGGATGGAGCATCTGGAGCAGTACGTACCTAAGCTGAAAATCGAGTATCGCGCTGGCTGCCTCAACCCTGCTGATTGTCTAACCTGGCCTCCGCAATTTCATCTCACCAGAATCGGCAGTGTTACATGGGATGAAAGCTTCATCGGCAAGTTCATCAAAGGTTATCATCGTGACCCTTTCTATCTCAATCTTGCTGCTAACGATCCATCTGTCTACTATGAATCCCCTTTCTGGTATAAGGCAGATTCCCAAGCCATCTGTGTTCCAGCAGACCACAAGCTGCATCACCTCCTGCTACGCGAGCATCATGACCAGAATGCACACTTTGGAGTGGACAAAACGCCTGCATCCATTTCTGCAAACTTTTTTTGGCCCAAGCTCTCTCATGACATTCGTTCCTACATACGCAGCTGTCACGCATGTCAGTGCAACAAAGCTCGCAACGCAGCTCCCTACGGCTTGCTTCACCCCTTGGAAATTCATCAAGTTCCTTGGAGTCATGTCACACTCGACTTCATCACTGATCTCCCTCACACCTCCTCTGATTACAACACTATCCTTACTGTAGTCGACAAGTCAGCAAGATGGCTCACTTCCTTCCTACCTGTACAAATGCAACTGTTAAAGCTATAGCGGATCTCTTCTTCAAGGAAGTGGTACGTTTTCATGGCATTCCCTGCGTCATTATCAGTGACCGTGACTCGCGATTTGTTGGCAGATTCTGGCAGTCCCTCTTTCAACGACTGGGCAGCAAGATTTGCCTCTCTACTGCCTATCATCCTCAGTCGGATGGCCAGACAGAGAGAATGAATCGAACCTTGAAGATGCCCTTCGTGCATGTGTGAATGCACGGCAGAATGATTGGGACGTGCACCTACCTTCAATCGAATTCTCCTACAACAGCACACCCAATCTTGCCACTGGCCAAACTCCATTCTTCCTTGCTACAGGACAACAACCTCGCACACCAGCATCCCTTGTACGCACTCCTAACACTCAAGCAGCAGCTAAATTCCTTTCCACCCACGAGAAGGTTATTGCAGCAGCTCGAGCATCCTTGCTGAAAGCACAAGCACGTATTATCCGGTATGCTGATCAACATCGTCGCAACATCCAGTTTCATAAAGGTGACCAAGTCCTTCTCTCAACTGCTGCCATTACTCAAATCTGGTCTTACTCGTAAATTTGCTCCTCGTTTCATTGGCCCTTTTCCTATCACTCAAGTCCTCTCTCCTGTTACCTATCGCTTGAAACTACCTCCACGCATCAACATCCACCCAGTTTTCCAAGTTCAGCTACTCCGTCCTTATCATTTTCCCCTAACCCACTTCCCTCTCACCCCTCCACCTCAACGTCCTCCCATGTTCACCCCAAGCCCTGACCTCTTTGAAGTTGAGAAAATCCTCTCTCGCGAAACCTCTCCTCATGGCACTTTCTTCCTTGTTAAGTGCCGTGGCCACGATTCTTCTCACAACCTCTGGATTCTTGAGACAAGCCTCCAGCATGCTCAACGTACCCTGTCCAACTACTTTGCAGCTGCCCAAGCACCGAGGATGGTGCTTGCTGGGGAGGGGAGTCATGTAACAAGACGGAGGCAAAATCGTCACTCCCGATTTCGCCAACTGAACTCAATTTCATTTCGAGGTCGAAACCCAACCTCGGAACACACCCTTGGGCAATTCGAAGGTTGAACCCAACCTCGAATTGTTCAACCAGTCAATCTGAGTTTCCAACCTTGGGAACAACTACAGAGAGCACGCAAGCCAGCCAAGCAGCGCAGCTGAATAATTGACAGCACACCTAACGAAAAGCAACTAGAGCCATGGTTTCTACCAACACAGATATATCTCATCATTTCTATGAATGTCGTCAGCAACAGCAGTACAAGGAAGACTCGTCTAGGCTGCAATAGTTAATTCCTAGACTATGCATGCCACTTTCTAGAAAGCGCACTTTTATATGCGAATTCGAGCAGTGGAAGGGAATTTCTCCCACGTCTGGGTGTCGGTACAGGTAGTCCAAATGGGTTTTTTCCATGGTTGGGTTACATCGTTCGGTCTGCTCGTTGATCTGTGGGTGGTAGACGAAGGAAAACTGTATTTTGGTGTCAAATTGGTTCCATAGGTGGCGCCAGATATACCCTGAACTGTCAGTGTTAAGAAACCTGAAACCCTGAAATTCCCAGGGTTCACAGAACACAATCAGGGTCGAATTCAGCAACGGCCGAAAGCATGCCCGGACTGCTGCTAGCCTTTTTCCTAAAGCAGTTAGACTAGGGGGGGTAGGGTGGGTGGGGGGGGGGTGGGGATGTCTATTTCTGATTTCCCAGACGAAGTGAAAATCGGATGGCTCACAGCTCAAGTGAGGGGGGGAAGTTGAAAGGAGGGGATGGAATATTTGAAATCAAGGGGAAAGGGGGAGGGAATTCAAAAACCGAGGGGAGTGGGGAAGCGAAACGAAGGGGGAACGATGATCAAAACGGAGGTGAGAGGCGGATCGAAATCGGGGGGGATCGAAATCGAGGGGAAGGGCGGACGTAAGAGAGGGGAGGGAGACAAAGCCCTCGCAATTGGCCAATGAGCGCCATGCGTGGGAGCGACTTTGCTTGCTTGCAACATCATGGATTTGACTTCAAATGGCAAGAGAAATAAGGGCCGTTAATCATAAGAATTCATCTACGATCGATAAATGTCGAAACGATCACAGTCGATCATGACCGTCAAAGCGTGTTGGGCATTTAGTTACATCTGACAAGCAGCTGGCGGAATTTCCCCCGAAAGGAACGATTGCTGCTAGAGGCAAGGATCTTGTCATGCTAAGGCGTTGTCACTAGTACCCTTGCTAAGGGTAGGGGTGCATTTCCATGTACGAATTTCACTGCTCCACTGGGTTGCCAAATTCTCTGGGTTCGTGGGGAGTATGGGGGTGATGTTGAGGCCTTAGCCAAGTTATATGGGTTGCGGGAGTGTGGGAGGGGGAATGTCTGTACACGAGGACTTGGACAAAATTTTGTTGAGGAGGGTGATATCTCTGGCTATTAGGACTTAGCCGATTCTTTGTGGGTTGTTGGGTGTGTAGGGGGGATGTCTGTACTATAGGTCTTAGCCGATTTTTGTAGGTTGTTGTGTGTGTGGGGGTAATGTCTCCAGAGATTGGGGACTTCGCCAAAATTTCAGGACTGTGAGGTACATGGATGTCACACTCAGGGTTCGTACACGTTGCTTCCTGAAAACTCAGCATTGGCATAACGTAATCCCTGAAATCCCAAGTGTTCAGAAACTTACAACCCCGAAGGGGCTAGGGTCAAGAAAAGTCCAACCCTGAAAATAAGGGTTGGTAAAAAAAATACCCTGTGAAATCAGAGCATCAGGGTAAAATACTCTGATAACGATGTTGGGCTGACAATAGCCCTAGGATCTTTTCAGAATGCTAAGTCCTTGTAGCAGAGTGCTTCATAGCACAGCGGAGTCTTGAGTTGAACCCTTATACAGGTATGTGAGGACAAGCAATTGATTATAGCAAAGGGATGCAAGGTTTATATACTAATACATGAGAATATGAAGAGTCTAACTATTTTGCACTTCGAGGGGTACATTCCCTTTCACGACTTGATAAACGCGACTTGGGTAACCACCCGTACTGTAATACCGGGTCAATTATTTGTCCTTACTGTCACGCTAACTCTTGACTCTTCAGATTCTGACAATTGGTTTGCACGGTCAACGGTCTGCGACCGTTGGCCTTTCGTAACCTCTGCGGGTTGTCTTCAACCCACGTCAACTGTCGGTGGTACTGTAGCAGTGTTGACTCGGTGATCCCCATTGTTGTTGTCTTTGCGTATTCGTACACTCACACGAGACTCCGGAAATGCCCTAAGTCTTTACAACATTTCCAACACCCTTCTTCATTTCTGGAGTGTTGATGTGGTTGGGGTCGCTGATGTGTTGCAGCCCAGTCAGCAGCATGTAGTACCGGATCTTGGCCTTCATCAGCTTCTTGGTCAAGTAGTCAGCTGCCATTTCGGTGGTGGGGCAATAGACCAATTGGAGGCGACCCTGCTCGATCTCGTCCTTCACGAAAAAACTAACGAAGCGAGATGTGCTTCGTCCTATTTGCGAATCCATTTTTGTTGTCAAATCTGATTGCCGATTGGTTGTCGCAGAAGAGAGAGAAGCTCGGTAACTCGACAATCTTCGCTTCTTTGAGCAGCTCGTGCAGGTACAGTCCTTCCTTTGTAGCTGAGCAGAGGGCGATATATGCAGCGTCAGCATATGAGAGATGCCAAGAAATAGTTCCGATAGGTTCCAGGTGATAGATGTAGCTTGTGCGTGAGCGGCAGTTGTCCTTATCGTTGGCGTGATCGGCGTCGACGTAGCCAATGAGTTCGATTTTAGTAGCGGCGTTCTTGTGGTAGGTTAGTCCGATCGCCAGGGTCGAGACGAAGTAGTGGAGCGCGAGGTCGAGTTCGGCCAGATTCCCCCCTTCAGGTCACTTAAGGTAGGTAGCGAGCTGGCTATCGGCGTAGGAGAGGTCGGGACGGCAGGTGACGGCGGCGAATAGCAGATAGCCGAGCTTTTGCTGGTACTCCTGGACACCGGATGGTGCGAGTAGCGAGGCGGTCGACGCGGATGCGCGTAGGTGTACAGAGTAGCGAGAGATAGCGGGGACAGATCGAATCTGCAAGCGATGGTGTCGGCGTACTTCGAGGCCGATAGATTAATGGTGTCGGGGCCGTCAGTGACGCTGAGGCCGAGATACTGCATCACGGTCGGTGACAGCGTGATCGTGAGCTGGAGTTCCATCTTGCCCTCAAACCAGACGGTGATGGAAGTAGTGGAGCCGACGTAAAGTAGATCGTCCACGTAGACAATTAGCAGGACATAGTCACTGCTGCGGGATAGGCGGTACAGCCCTAGTCGTGCGGTAGCTGGGCAAAGCCCATGTTGGTGAGGATTCGGTGCAGGTACTGCTGCCACAGGCATGGGACCTGCTTGATCCTGTAGAGGGATTTGAGCAGTTGGCAGACCATCGTTGGGTCGTCGACGTAGGTGTGTGCTTGCTTAACGAAGATGTCAACGTCGACCGGGGCGTAGAGAAATGCGGTGACGACGTCGATTTGTCGCAGAGGAAGTCGGCGAGCGGCGGCAACGACGAGGAGGATTCGAAGGGAAGTGTGGTGGCTAATGGGAGCGATTGTCTTTGTGTAGTCGCTGCCGTAGTGTTGATCAAATCCGCGATAGACCTATCATGCCTTGAAGTGATCGATGGTCCCATCTCCCTTGGTCTTTACTTGGAAGACCCATTTCCTCGACAGGATTGTTTTTCCCTTGGTTTGAGAAATCGGGATCAGTTTCCAGGTGTTGAGCTTGTGCACTACCGCGCATTCCCTGTCCATTGCCTCCCTTCATTTCTCCCTGTGTGGTCCTTGCAGCGCGTGTTTGACGGTCTTCGACTCCTCCACTGGGGGCATCGACGGGGGATGCACGGCTGTCTTGACGCGCTTGTCGCTGCCGTCGCTGACTTCGCCTCTACCCGACGCCTTGACTATGCCACCACTCTATTCTCTGACCCTGCCCGTCCTTCGTACGTCGTGGGTGCTCCTGCCCTTGGCAGTGATGTCCTGGAGGACCGGCAGTACAAGCTTGCTTTCCTGTCCGAGGCTGCGCCTCATCTTTGCTCCATGCTGCTAGTCCCTGAGGGTGACCCAGACGCCTTTGACGTCCCGACCCAGGACGCCTTTGCCCCATTTTAGGTCCCAGGATACAGCCTTGTTTGTATCTAGAAATTGACCCCGATACCGCAGAGTAGGCACGAATATGTGTATTTCGTGTTCAGGTATAGTATTAAATCACGTATGTTGTGATCACCTTGCAGCAACATTGCTCGGCAAACCCGGTCGAACTTGCTGCCCTAACGTGATGAAAGCGGAAGGGGAAGATGCGGAAGAATTCACATCACATCAACTTGTTCGCATTCAGACCCTACCTGGAGCCAGACACCTGGTAATCCACCATACACCTGGCACCTTGATGTCATGTAACATGTTTCGCGAACGCGACCTACCTCCATTCTTGGTCGGCCGTCGGTCACGGCTGACAATACAGGAGTAAAGGTCTAACTTTACCAGCGATTCAGGGCTAGAGGTGTATATATCCCTGATGATAGTATAGTTGGAATGTGGGACCTTGATGTTTTAGAACAGGCTGAACCCCCATGCCATGGGGCCAGTAGGATGTCTCTCTGAATTTTGATTAGACCCATTCACTAATACTCTGTGTCCCTCCCCCATTGTCTCCCTTCTTGATCTAGCAGCTACGTGCTCCTATATCTCACCCCCACCATATCCCCCTCCACCCGAAGCTAGGAAGGGCGATCTTCCAGGCTCCAAATTTCCTAGTTCATTACAGGCCTAAAATCTTATGAGTTAACTTAACTTCTCAAAACAAGGCACAAAGAGTCCCCCTCAAAGTCATCAGAACTCTCGACTCAGAGCCCAGCAGCCCACTGTGTGCGTTGCTGGCGGCTTTGAATAGGCCATTCTGCTCCCACTCGCTTGCTGCAGATGCTGCAACCAATCCAACACAAAGCAATGCAATGCGCCCTTGCATTCGAATTCCCTTCTCCCTTGGACCCAGCACATAAATCAGCTCTCTTGCGCCGCTGATCAAACATCTCAACTCCCATTGCTACCCTACCCTTGCTTCTTGTCACCAGCTGCACAGGACTTACTCGTCAACAGCACATCAGCCTAGCGTTTCACGTCACCTCGCTTTCTGCCATAATCCTCGCTACTTTCATCATCCCTTAAAAAAGGGAAGATTTTCTTCGCGAGGTTGAAGCTATCATTTTTTACCTCCGTGTCCTGCCATGGCATGCAACGCTTGTGGAGTGCATCACCTTGCTGCGGGCCTCAGGCCCATTGCAATCATCTTCATTCTGCAAGCTGGCGCCACTGATAATATTTCCCCCAGTGCGCTTCACAGTCAGAAACATGTGTTATCCGTACTACATAGTTTGCTTCAGAGCGGTTTGCTTAATCGAAGGCTGCTCGAATCGCATGACATTCATGGCCAATTAATCGACTCAAGATTCATCTCGGGCACGAAGTATTCGTGCATGCAACGCTGTCACTTCCACAGGCTGCATCCATGTGTGGAGCCGTCGTCGTGGCAGCTGGCTCAGACTGTGTTTTCCTGCTCCCATTGTTCCCCGAGGCTGTCTCGTGTCTCACCTTTTCAACCCCCCCTGCTCCCTTCACTTCTCCCCTGCTTTTCAGCTCCCCAGGCGCTCCTCTCGACTCACGATGATTGTCCTCCAATGAAGTCACTCCAAGCTTCTCATTCCCCCATACTCAACTCAACTTGGGTCTCCTTACTCTCCTGTGCTTTCATACGAACAGGCGCCACTCGTGAAGGTCTTCATCTTCTTGGGCCCCAAGGATGCCACTCCTGGCTTCTCATTTCCACACTCAAACACGGCCCTCATTATCCATTCACCCCCTGCTAGCGTACATGACCCATTGGACTCGTGCATTTCCCTTCTCCCCCTGTCTCTGCTCCTCTCCTCTCTTTCTCCTTCCCTTGATCATCTTCTGCCTCTTAACTCTCGTTCCTTCACATCTTCCTGATCATTCAAGCCCCTCTAAACCCTCATGGAGCGCTGATTTCATCCACGTGTCAAATCTCATGGTCTTCTTCCAAGCCCTCATGGCGCGCTGATCTCAAGTGTGTTCCCATCTCCCCCATCTCCGCTTTGACTCCCTCCCATCTCCTCTTCTATTCCCTCTGTGCTCCTCTCGTCTCTGTACACGTCTGCCCTGCCCTTTGGCAGCCTTTTGCATGCCTGCATGCCCCAAAATGCCACGTACACAATTATCATCGCTATCCGAGGGTTGGCTGGTAAGGTCGTCTCAATTCCACACCTGACGCAAATTCATGTAATTGCATGATGCCCCTTATTGTGTGACATGCAGCCTGTTATAGGCATGTACGCTATCATGGGCATCCCAACTCCTCACGTTGATTTCCAGCATGCAAAGCTGCCAAATTGCAAATTCGACACTTTACAGCAGTTCTCTTACATGAGTGGTATGCAAGGGATGGGTGCAGCAGCGTTCTTGCATGCTGTAGAGTGTCAAGCATAATGGGGATCCCACCTTGAGGAGACACTAGGGCATGGGTTCTGATGGACAGGTAGCACTTGTGCATGTTCCCATGGGAAATTCCAGCAGCTTGCAATGGGCCAGCCGTGTTTAGGATGATGTAACAGAATTATGACCATCACAACACCGAAACTGCACACCCCGAGATTTTACTGTGAGCACTGTCGACATGCGGACACATCACAGGCGGCACGTTCTGGATGAATTATGCTGCAACAAGCAGAACGGGAAATTTGGATGTATTTGGTTTTACTATGCCGAGTGGCACGGATGTGGATTTGTTGCGTGCATATCAGACTATTCCCTATACCGAATTCCACGTACACTTATTGCTGGGACCAGCGGACATGGAAACAGTGTTAGCGGGTGATGTGCCAGGTGGGCGGATGAGCGCTGGTGGGTTTACAGGAGATGTGAATATTGCTGCCAATGTTGTTGGGGGCAGTTGGGGAGGGGTTATATGAGCCCTGAGCCCCTCAGCAATGCTCTAAACAAAGGAAGAATACCAAAAGCACGGAGAAGAAAGCATGGGATAGAGTCAGGGAGAAAGAGATGGAGATGGGGCTGCCGGAAAGAGAGGCAACCTCCCCTACCCAACCAGACCAAGCCATCTGACGTGCTCTGACCCTCCAAACCGTTGACAGGTACTTTCAGGTAGGGAAGTTGGGTGAGGGCCGATCGGGACAGAGGGAGGGTGGAATGGAGGCGAGGAGTGCCACGAGCGCTTGTCCCAAGGTCCCAAGACCGCCTCAGCGTAGGTACGAGGCTAACAAGCGCTCGTGGATAGCTGAGGAGAGGCCCAAGGTCCCAAGACCGCCTCAGCGTAAGTGCGAGGGGTCGGGATGTAAAAGGCGTCGGGGTCACCCTCAGGGACTAGCAGCGTGGAACAGAGATGGGGAGCAGCCTCGGACAGGAAAGCAAGCTCGTACTGGCGGTCCTCCAGGACGTCACTGCCGAGGGCAGGAGCACCCCCGACAGACGGAGGACGACAGGGTCGGAGACCAGAGCGGTGGCGGAGTCAAGGCGGCGGGTAGAGGCGAAGTCAGCGACCGCAGCGACAAGAGCGTCAAGACGCAAAACCAGAACAGACGGGTCGGTAACGAGAGAGGCAAGGACCCGAGGAACAAGAGGACAAGCGGCACGAAGGTAGTCAGACAAAGGGGGGGGCGCAACAACAAGGGAGGACAGAGGAGGCAATGGCAGGAGGGGAGGATGAGACGCGTGGGAACGAAGCAACATAGGGTGAGAGCGCGGGACAGGGGAGACAGGGCGAGCACGGGAGGAACGGCGAGACCAGACGTGAGACGGAGGCGTCGGGTCAGGAGACAGAGGAGGGGACACAGGAGGGGAACGAGGGGGAAGACAAGCCGGAGTCGAGTCCGGGGGAGGGAACACAGGGCCGTAGACAAGGAGAGGAGGAGACGACAGGTGAGGCGCAAACGCAGGGTCAGAGGACGGAAGTCTGAGCAGGCGAAGGGCTGACACCGGCGGTGACTGCTGCTGCGGCGGCACGACACCGACTCCGGAACACTCCACTCTAGCATCCTCAGAAGGAACAACCCAGAAGGAACACCCCCAGAGCCCGAAGCCCCTCGAGCACCGGTACTACCCCCAGGGCCACCGGGACAAGCCACAAGAGGAACCCCAGGACTAGTACTCACCCCAACGCCAGCACCCCCACAGTCAACGAACTGCTGCTGCGACGGCTGCGGCGACGGCGGCTGCAACAACGGCTGCGGCAGCGTCGGCAGCGGTGACGGCAGTTGCGACAGCGGTGGCAATGGCGGCTGTGGAGGCGGCGGAGGAGGAAACATCTGGGGAGGGATAGGCGTCGAGGACTGCGCCGCAGGATCACCAGAGTCAGCAGACTCCTCGACCGGGACAACCGACTTGAGGGGGGTGACGTGGGACACACCAGTCGGTGCAGGACGGGGAGGGTTAGGGGGAGGGGCAGGGGCCACCGGGGAAGGGGGGACCAGGAAGAGGGGAGGAGTAACCGGGGGACCTCGGTGGGGGAAGCGGCGGTAGAAGGAGACAGACTTGTCAAAGGTGACGTTGCGGGAGTGAAAGAACCGGTGAGACTGCGGGTGGTAGAAGTGCCAGTCAGACGAGTCGACGGGGAAACCGAGGGAGACACAGGGGAGGGTGCGGGCAGTGAGCTTGTCCGTGCCAGAGGCATGAACGTGAGCAAGGCAGCCCTAGACGTGAAATGCAGACGCGTCACCAGGAGACCCGGACCAAATAAGGGTCGGCGAAACCTGCGGCTGCTGGGGGTGCGGCCACAGGTTTAACTGGTGAGCGGTGTAGCGAACGGCGAACGGCCACAGAAAATGGGGTGCACCGGCATGGATCATGGAGGTACGAGCCACCTCCATGACCAAACCGATGCATCGCTCAACGACCCCATTCTGCTGCGGGGAGTCCGGCAAGGTGAACGTCTGGGTGATGCCCTCCGCACGACAGAAACGACCAAGAACGCATGAGGCAAACTCGCCGCCACGATCAGAGTGGAGATGCAAGACAGGGAGACCGCGGTGGACACGCGCAGAGACAAGCCACGGGATGAGAACGTCAGGCACGTCGGCCTTCCGCTCAAGGGGAAAGACGGTGGTGTAGGGGGTGTAGTCGTCGACAAGCACTAGGAAGTAGCACTCTCGACGCGGCCCATGGACAAGGGCGGGGCCCCAGACGTCCATGTGCAGGGTCTGTAGCGGTGCTGTGGTAGGGGAGAACGAGGACGAGTGAGGGGCACGGCAGAGCCGGCCGTCAACACAGGGCGTGCACGGTGGTGCTGGGGAGGAGGCCAACTCGGGGAACGACCCTGGGAGACCTAGGACTAGACCGTGCTGTGACATGTGACGCAGACACGGGAGGGCAGGGTGACCTAGACGGTGGTGCCACAGTAGTGTCGGGTGAGTGAGCGACCGACAGGAGCAGGCAGCAGCAACCTGGGTAGACGCTGACATCCGAGGGGACATCCCAACGAGGGGGGGTCGCGGTGTCCAATGTGAACAGTCGAGACACCGGGTCTCGGGGGAACGTGGTGAGGGGAGCACCAGTGGCGACCTCGGTATAGACAGCGTACAGTACCACTCGTGACCAGGGAACGTAATGGTGACGCCAAGGTCCTGGGGGCAGCCAACACCAACTAGGTTCCTGGAGAACGAGGGGATGTGCAGGCCTGTAAGAGAGCCTGAAGGAATCGCCGGACAGGGAAGGGTGGTGGAATTGCGGGCGACTACCGGGCCGGAGGAGGGGTCTGCAAGGGAAACTGCAGCAGGAGTAGGAAGCGGCGTCAGCGTAGTGGAGTCGCGAAAGAAACACCGAGAAGCGCCAGAGTCCAAGGTGAAGGAGAGCGCGGCAGTGACATCTGTAATCGGAGCAGCGACAGAAGAACCAAGGCTAAACAAAGCAGGGGATCCTACGCCTGACGCAGCAGGGGAGGCACGACTAGACACGCCTACACTAGGCAACAAGGGGTAGTAAGAAGCAGTCACACTAGAGTCATCAGCATACATCACATGCAAGGCAGCAACAATCTCATCCATGTCCATATCAAAAATCTGAACGCTACAGTGAAGCAAGCTGTCCCAGTCTGAAAGTAGAGGGTAGAGCAGAGGGCAGCTGAAAGGCTCTAAGCTGGGTCTCAGTACAGGCAGAGCGCCAGGTCGCGTCTATCGCGCGTAGGTAAGCGGCCAGGTCAGCGACAGTGGGGAAAGACGCAAGGTCAGGAAAGAGCATGGGCAGGATCAGGCGACCTACAGAGGCAGCAGGCGGGGTGGAATAATGCTTTACAACAGCATCTAGGAACTCCTGCGCAGTCGTAACCGACCGAAAGTGAGGGCGCTCAGATAGGGGGAGGGGCATGACTGATCGCAAGCTGCGCTACGACGTCACGCGACAACCAGACTGAGCGGGCAAGGGCAGCAGCTGCAGCGGGCTCACGGTCAGCGGACGAGGGGTCAGCGGGCAGGGGTAGCAGGGTGGTCAGGACAGGGAAGCGTACCATCGAGGTCGACCGCCAGGGAGTGGCCATCCTGCCGCTGACCAGTGAGATGGCGGCGGAGGTTGACCAACCACGTGTCAAACTCGAGCGGCTGACCCTCTGCGTCGAAGCGGAGCACGCAGTCCGCCATTAGGATCAATGCAGCAGCGGTGCAGTACAGTGCGGAGCGGTGCAGTGCGGTGCGGGGCGGTGGAGTGCGGTACTGTGCTGTGCAGCGCGGTACAGTGCGGTGCTGTGCGGTGCAGTGCGGTACCGAGGGGTGAGGGGCGGTGCAGTGCGGTGTGGTATGGCGCGTAGGTACACAATGGACGCTGGGGTCGGTGGCGGGCCGGCGGACGAGAAGGGACGGGCGCGGGGGCCGACTAGGAATGGGCGCAAGGGGGCCAGCTGGACCGGGCGCGAAGACCGGTGAGGGACGGGCGTGAGGGGCGGCTAGGAACGGGCGCACTGGGCCGGCTAGGAACGGGCGCGAGGGGCCGGCTAGAACGGGCGCGAGGTGCCAGCTGGAAACGGGCGCGAGGGGCCGGCTAGAATGGGCGCGCGGGCCGGCTAGGAACGGGCATGAGGGGCCGGCGGGACGGGCTCGAGGGGCCGGCGAGAACGGGCGCCGGCGCCGGCTGGAACGGGCGCAAGGGCCGGCTAGGAACGGGCGCGAGGGCTAGCTAGGACGGGCGCGACGGCTCAGGGGGCCGGCTAGGGCGGGCGCGACGGCTCAGGGGGCCGGCTAGGACGGGCGCGACAGCGCGAGGAGCCGGCTAGGACGGGCGCGACAGCGCGAGGAGCCGGCTAGGACGGGCGCGACGGCTCAGGGGGCTGGCCAAGGGCGGGCGCGACGGCTCAGGGGGCTGGCTAGAAACGGGCGCGACGGCGCGAGGGGCCGGCTAGGACGGGCGCGACGGCTCAGGGGGGGGGCGGCTAGGGCGGGCGCGATGGCTCAGGGGGCCAGCGAGGAATGGGCGCGACGGCGCGAGGGGCCGGCTAGGACGGGTGCGACGGCTCAGGGGGCCGGCTAGGAACGGGCGCGACGGCGAGAAGGGCCAGCTAGGATGGGCGCGACGGCTACGGGGGCCGGCTAGGACGGGCGCGACGGCGCGGGGGGGGGGGGGGGGGGTGACGGCTAGGACGGGCGCGACGGCGCTAGGGGCGCAAGGGGCTGGCTAGGAACGGGCACAAGGGCGGCTAGGGCTTAGGGCGGAAGCGCGGGCGGGCTAGATGGACCTAGCCTACCTACTCATGATACCATGTTAGAATGAGAGAATGAACTAGTATGGGAGAGTACAAGGTAATATAACCTAGAAGCTGTACCCTCTAAGACACAAACCTATACAGTCTATACAAACATAACAATATATGTTTGACTGTTAGAACTCTGTCACTAACCACTGAGTTAAAAGGGCTTTGCACCTGTGGCCCTTCCTCGAGGATCTCAAGGGCAACCCCAGCGGGTCTCCGACATACGGTAAGTCTTTTCAACATTTCCAACAAAAGGAATATGCCCTCAAAATTGGGCTGCTTGGTTTGTCATGCTGAAAAAGACCTAGCTCTTATGGCTCCCAGACTCTAGGCTGGTTGTTACTTATACGTTGAATCTAAAAAGCATAACATCTCCCTCCTGCACAGTGTACTCTTTGCCTTCAGCTCGCAGCTGCATACAAGTAACGACCAGACACGCAGTAAGCAAACTGCCAGTAAACAACAACACAGATCATCAAGTGCGAGCGAGTTGACTCACCAGGCCTTTCTCCTTGGCCGCCGCATAAGAACCACTGGCCACAAAGTCATCGTAGGAGATCTGCAGGCACACAAAGAAAGGTACAACGACAAAAGGCTGAATTATGCAGTAGTGACCAGAAGAGGGTGGGGGGGGAGATGGAGTAAAAGAGAAGGCAGGATAGCTCAGAAAACTGTTGGTTCGAATGAGCCAAATAATGCGCAGGCCAGACACGCGGGTAATCGGAGAGAGCGAGACGGAGAAACCACAGTGCACAGGAGAGAGGAAGGATTTGGTGAGGGAGGGGGAGGAAGGGAGGGAATGGAGCAGAGAGCAGGCCAGCGAGGGGCGCGTTACCGTTTCAGCGCGGATGAAGCCGCGCTCGAAGTCGGTGTGGATGACCCCTGCTGCCTGTGGCGCTGTCATGCCCGCCCGGATGGTCCACGCCCGCGTCTCCTGTGGCATCAGGGGGGTGGCGCATGGCAGGTGCATGGGAGGCACGGCTGGCACGACTACAAACAAGGGACCTCCTACCTATATTCCCGAACGCCTCATCTCGTAGCCTTATAACTCCAACCCCTCTTCCTTCCTTGTCTACTGGCCTCTCCCCTCCCACACCCCCCCACCTTCCCCCTTCTCCTCCCCCTACTCCCCCCCCTCCTCTCCCCCTCCTCCCCAGCCCCCCCATCTCCCCCCCCTTCTCCCCCCCCTTCTCCCCCCTCCTCTCCCACCTTCCCCCCCCCCCCCCCCACCTTCTCCCCTGAGGTGAAGTAGGTGCGCAGCCCCAGCAGGCGGTAGGTGGCCTGCACGAGACCTGCCAGCCCACCCTCCGCCACGCCCAGCTCCTCCAGGTACCCCGCGCGGTCCTCCGCACCCAGCTCGCAGAGCTCCGCCTCCACCTGCCGCCACGACACACAGGGGGCAGCGCGTGGGGAGAGGGCAGGCATTGTTTTATGTATCTATACCCTGCAAAATCAATAAGACATTATTAGCCAAGTGATGCCACCGGACATGGCAGTGGGAGGAGCAGCAGACCTGAGCGGAGACCACAACGCACTCCGCGCCTTCGCTGCTGGCCAGCTGCCGCACAGCTGAGACATGCGGGTTGGAGGAGGGGTCAGCAAGGTCGGTCTCAGCGACGTTCGCCGCATAGATGATGGGCTTGGCTGTCAGCAGGCACAGCTGCGCCACCAGCGGCGCCTCCTCCTCGCTCAGCTCCACGCTGCGCGCCGCCCGCCCTGCCAGCAGCGCCTCTGATATGCGCGCTAGCGCTGCTGCCTCCGCCTCCTCCTGGGGGGGGAAGGGGAGGGGAAAGCGGGGGGGAGGTGGGAACTTGAGGGGACGAAGGAGAGCACGAGGAAAGGGGAGAAGCAGAAGGTGGTTCTAGGGAGTTCTCAAGAGTGATTCATTAGAATTCTCGAAAAGCATGTGTATTTTAAACACCTGCAGGCTAGGGGTAGCGGATAGAGGGAAGACAGTAGTGACCCAAGTCGGATGATAGGTTGTGTGCTACGTTCCGTTCATGCTTATCAGTAGAGCCTACACAAGGGTAGAGGCTAAAGGTCAGAGCTGATCATCTCACCCGGCTGCGAGCCTGAGGGTCCTTGGAGCGACTCTTGCCCAGCCGCTCCATGCGCTTCTCAATCTGCCATGGCGCAATGGGTGCATGCAGCATGGTCATCATGGCACCACGTCAGCATTCCATGCGACAAGAGCAGCGATTAAGCAGCACGGGCAATGATCAAAAGATATTTGCAGCAATAAGGCAACATGAACAGTCATGAGGCATTTTCAGTGGCAATTAGGAACATGAGCAGCAATGAGGTAGCATAAGCAGTGATAAGGCAACACAAGAAGCAACGGGAGCTGTTACATTATGGCAGCAGCAGCAGCAGCAGCACGACAGTCACCTGGGAGAGGTCGCTGAGGGCGAGCTCGAGGTTGATGACGTCGATGTCAGTGGTGGGGTCCACGGCGCCGCTGACGTGCACAATGTCATTGTCCTCAAAGCACCGCACCACCTGGGACCGTGATGCCGTGGCCATACCCGTGCACCCATGCACTCGTGGATCCAATTATTCATGCATGCATTCCCAAGGAGCGCCGGAAAGAATAGTGAAGTGGACTTTCCTATTCACACGGAGCACAGCAACCGCGGTAATATATATATATATATATATATATATATATATATATATAAACACCTTAGTTTTGAGATGGAATAAAGGAGTGGCATGGCACCTCACCTGAACAACGGAGTCCACCTCTCGGATGTGCGACAGGAACTTGTTGCCCAGACCCTGCATGCATGCGACGCCCAGCACGGTACGGCAGGCAGCGGGGTGATGGCACAAGTGGCGGGGACGAGGGCGACCATGAGGACGGCTTGGCAGCAAACAAGCAGCGATCACAGCACGTGTTTTCCCCTTCACGTCCCTTCCCACCCTTCCACCCATCTCCTCCCTCCGCCCACACAACTGAATACCCCTGCAGCACCACCCCACTCCAGCCACCACTCCCTGCTACCCCTCAGCCTCGCCACCACTCCGCACTCTCCCCCCCACCCCTCCCCCATCCCCGCCCCGTGCGCACCTCGCCCTGGCTGGCGCCCTTGACGAGCCCGGCGATGTCGACAAACTCCACCGTGGCGGGCAGCGTGCGCTGCGACCCCGTCAGCCCCGACAGCACGCCCAGGCGGGGGTCGGGCACCGCCACGACGCCCACATTGGGCTCGATGGTGCAGAACGGGAAGTTGGCCGCCTGCGCCTTGCCGTTCTCCACCTGGGGGGCGGGGGGGGGGGACGAGGCGACGGCAGGCGCATGGGTAGAAGCGGCACCCAGTGGCGTCGGCATTGTGCGAGTGCACACACTGAGCCGAGGTTTGAGGCGCCTCAAAAGTGCACACACTGAGCCGAGGTTTGAGGCGCCTCAAAAGTGCACACACTGAGCCGAGGTTTGAGGCGCCTCAAAAGTGCACACACTGAGCCGAGGTTTGAGGCGCCTCAAAAGTGCACACACTGAGCCGAGGTTTGAGGCGCCTCAAAAGTGCACACACTGAGCCGAGGTTTGAGGCGCCTCAAAAGTGCACACACTGAGCCGAGGTTTGAGGCGCCTCAAAAGTGCACACACTGAGCCGAGGTTTGAGGCGCCTCAAAAGTGCACACACTGAGCCGAGGTTTGAGGCGCCTCAAAAGTGCACACACTGAGCCGAGGTTTGAGGCGCCTCAAAAGTGCACACACTGAGCCGAGGTTTGAGGCGCCTCAAAAGTGCACACACTGAGCCGAGGTTTGAGGCGCCTCAAAAGTGCACACACTGAGCCGAGGTTTGAGGCGCCTCAAAAGTGCACACACTGAGCCGAGGTTTGAGGCGCCTCAAAAGTGCACACACTGAGCCGAGGTTTGAGGCGCCTCAAAAGTGCACACACTGAGCCGAGGTTTGAGGCGCCTCAAAAGTGCACACACTGAGCCGAGGTTTGAGGCGCCTCAAAAGTGCACACACTGAGCCGAGGTTTGAGGCGCCTCAAAAGTGCACACACTGAGCCGAGGTTTGAGGCGCCTCAAAAGTGCACACACTGAGCCGAGGTTTGAGGCGCCTCAAAAGTGCACACACTGAGCCGAGGTTTGAGGCGCCTCAAAAGTGCACACACTGAGCCGAGGTTTGAGGCGCCTCAAAAGTGCACACACTGAGCCGAGGTTTGAGGCGCCTCAAAAGTGCACACACTGAGCCGAGGTTTGAGGCGCCTCAAAAGTGCACACACTGAGCCGAGGTTTGAGGCCAGGGGATCAGCGGCAGCATGACAAACAGAGAGGGGGTTGACTCACGAGCGCGTTGAAGAGCGTCGACTTGCCCACGTTGGGCAGCCCCACGATGCCGCTCCTCAGCGCCATGCTCACCCGCGCCCCCGCCCGCCCCACGCCCGCCGCCTCCGAAAGCCGACGCGCCGCCGTCTGCTGGCAGCGGGGCATGGCAGCGAGCGAGGGGGAGGAGGGGGGTAGGAGAGTGGGGGGGAAGAGGGGAGGGGGGAACGGTTTGGGGAGGGCTGGAGGGCAGAGAGGAATGCAGGGGGGTGGCGACGGGCGCAGGATGGAGGAGACGAGGAGGGGAGGGGGGATGGGAGTGGGCGAAGGCTACGCGGTGGGTGAGGAACGCTACGCGTGGCAGCATCACAGCGACGCCACGCGTTCACGCGCAGCGAACCCACCAGCGGCGCGAGGAGTCGCGGCGAGGCGACCAGCCCGTGCAGACACGTCTTGAGGCCCAGCCCCGCGCGCGCCGTCGAACACGCCGCTACCGCCGCCGCCATGCCCGCTGCCGTGCCGCGACGCTGAGAGGCGGGATTAGAGATGCGCGGCCCTGGCGGAGGGGGGGGGATGTGGAGCGGCAGGGGATGCGGAGGAGCGCATGAGCACACACGAGGCGCGGCGATTGAGAGGGCGGCGAGGAGGGGGCGAGGGAAACACGGGGCGGCGGAAAGACGGGGCGAGCGCGTGGGGGAAATGCGGGGGAAGGGAGGGCAGCAGGGAGTGGCGGGGATGCGAGCCGTGGATGGCTGCTCGCCCTACCTGGAAGCAGCGAGGCGGACTTGGCGACGATGCGAGACGCACGTCGAAGAGTCGCCGGGAGGGGAGAACGAGAGCGGCGCGGTGGATGGAACGGCGCGATCAACGGCTGACTCGTGATGCTTTTTCTTCACTGGCTTGCTGTTTTGCCAAATGCTGAGGCTAAGGACGTGGAACCTCTGGCTCATTTGTAGGATTGAGGGGGTGTAGAACGATTTGTAGGGCCATTATCAAAACAGACTGGGACCGCGGCCAGCCCAGCCTCCGAAATAATCCCCCCCATTTTGCGCACATGTTCCAAATATGCAGGCACCGACGTGCTGGATCGTTAGTTAGGCAATCCCGACGGTGCCAACTGTCGCCCAGACCTATCGCGAAACCTTGTTACTTGAAAACTAATCTTCGTCACAACTCAATCTTGACATCAATTGGGTTGTTGACTGCGTGGTATGCAGACAGCTGGCGCGTCTCAGCTTCTTTCGTGCTCATCAATTTGCGAATAGCACTTCTTGCGCAAAGCGCGGACCGTATGATAGTTGGGACCAGGGCTCTCGCTAGTTTTTTCGCCATCTCGGACGATCCCGGCCCCTCAAAAAATGGCCCTGTGGAGTCTGACCTCGTAAGAACATTCTTCAGGGTCCGTGTTAAAAAAGGTCTGATATGTTATAACCCATCTTTGCTGGACAAGATAGTGAGGGTGCCAGTGGGCGACTTCGGGGTGGGATGGGAAACCCGCCCCCTCACCAGCACCTATGCTGCAGATGAATCACGCACGTGAAAGTGCTATATTTAGGCCAGGGGGCTAGGAAGAAAGGGGGTTTGGTGGGAGGGATGGGGCGGGTTTGAGTGGCGCGAACAATTGTTCCTGGCAGCTCATTTAAAAAACCAGCCGCTAAACTAGGTGAAAATGGGAAGAGCAGAGTGGCGCTAAGGGTGAAAGGGAAGAACGAGAAGTTTGACAGATTCCTATACCCCCTGGAGGCTAACTAGATGTCCGGGCCCCCTCAAAATCGCCCCGAACTCCTACGGGTTAGTAGATAAATCCCCCTGATTCTCTCAGGGCTGGCTTAAGAAAAGCCCTAGAAAACACAGGATTGGCATCAAAACAACCTTGGATCTTTCAAACAAGTAAGGGTAATTACCCTCTTAACGTGTGCCCTGGTTGGGACGTGCAGCCATGCTGACGGCTGGGTGGTCGTTTCGGAAGATCAAATATCCGAGGTTGGCCGAAAGTGGCACGGATTACGTTTTGGAACTTTCTCACATCTTGACGTCTGTAACATTAGGGTAACCTGCCTGTCACCCTCGAGGATTGTCAAACAATCCTCTAAATGAGCCAGAGGTTCCACGTCCTAAGTGTCAAACATATCTTTGCATGTTGTTATAGACTGCGTAGGGTTGTGCCTTAGAGAGTACAACCCACTAGGTTATATTCCTTGTATCCTATCTTTCTAGCCATTCGTTAACTTTGATACTAAGGACCGGCTACATTGCATCCGTTTGGCCAAAATCGACCATGGACCGGTTCGTTTTGATACGTTTCAAAACGTTTTGATGCGTTATAAAACGTTTTCAGCGTGGAGAAACATGGTACTTTACCAGGATCGGATCGTGACCCTGCGAATCAGACGCAATGTACCGCGTCCTATGGGTACTTCTTAGAGAGTGTCCCGCGCATCTTTTTGCGTACGAGGGAACATGACTTCAATATGTGCCCGATTGTAAGACATTAATGTTCCTCACTTACAGGCTGGTTTTTTTAGCATTTCAGCCTGATTTTCATACCCTCTTATGGACATCGAATACTTTCCTACATTCGTTGTTTTTTCACCTAAAAATCCTTCTAGGTCAACAGTGAGGAAATCGGAAAGAACAAATGAGTTTGTAAAGTACAAGTGCTTTCATACCCTAACATTAACACCTTCGCGCCTGTAGTTTCCTCTTTACTTTCCCCTACATTATCAGTTGCCCCCTTATTATAGTTCGGTGCAAGCGTCATGTGCATTCATGCCTGTCTTTAGTAGAAAATTTCCCCACCGTGGCAACTTTGCAGCGTAGCGAGACAATCAAGTTGGCATGCATAGGGACTGCGTACATCGCCTGCTGGGTGACGCCGCATGTGGACTTCCCACAGGCATAGCTACGTCCACAATCGAGAACCTTCGACGGTGAGCGTATCGAATGGTTAACATGCCATCACATCGAAATCCCGTCAAGAACGCCCTTGCTATGGTGGTGCGAGACCCACTGGTATGACATCTCACCCTTCTATACCAACCATAAGAAAAGATGGCACTCGTCCTTGATGAACCCCTTCCACCCTGCTCCACCCGTTTCTTCCGCTCTTATCGTTGTTTCAAAACGTCCGCCTCTCGCCATGATGGTTGTAGGCTCTGCTGGAGATGTCCCTGCCAATGGCGACAACCTGCTTGGAAAGGGTCCTCCGACACATGTGCGTATGTCCGGGTTTGATTTCCTACACCACGTCGTAGCATCACCCCCAGTGTTATGTGTTCCTACGTCAATGAAACCATACTCGATATGAATACTCCTGCTTCTCGAACAGCCGATTCAACTTCTTATTTCCCGGCCGCTGCCATGACGACTTTGAAAATAGGGTAGCCATGCATTTCGCTAGCATGGCCGCGACGACCGTCCGTTATAGTGTCATGCGCCTCCGATTACTTCTGCAAGTATACCCAGGGCAACTTAGTTACCAGGGTTCAGATATGGGGTCCTTCTCATTTGCCGTCTCCCAAAGCGTTAGCATTAGACGGCCCATCGTCATTAAAGACAACGAAGGAGTTGATAGAGTAGAAGTACCTTTCCGTTAGTGTCAAGTAAAAGGCGAACTAGTTGTCATATTTTCCTTGAAATAACAAACCCTATGTACAGCAAGGACGCTCTTAAGTTGATCTTCACGGCACACTACTCATCTAGTAGAGATAGCGGCATATTCTTGCAAAGTCCGACAATACGCATCCACAAGTACATCACTGCATACAAGGACGCGGTTGAGCGCCAGAATGACATTACCAATGACATAGTTGAAGAAATCTGACGGCCGAACCGCCAGAGGATCTGCTGCACCTTGCGGGAGTGGGAGAGTGTGATTGTGTGCGCGACACGGTCATGAGAGATCTCCAAGCCCAGATAGCGCCGCAGCTCTCCTAGGTCTGTACAGTGCAGTGCAACTTTGTCAGGAGTAGCAAATATGAGGTAGTGTATGTACACCTGTGTGTAGAACGCAGTCTGACCTGTACTGACAAAGAGCAAGGGGTCCACACAAGTCGGAAAGAACTGCAGCGAAGCAAGCGTAGTGCAGACTGTATCGTGCCACTTACGTGGCGCCTGACGTAGACCGTAGATAAGGCGGCACAAACTCCACTGGGTCCCAGACGGGAAGGACACATAGGATCCCAGTGGGCGCCGCAGGTAGATCTGCTCGTGCACGCCATCCTGCAGGATGGCTGTGGAGGAGTCCAATGAGTGGAGCTTGTAGTCACATTGCGCGGTCAGGTGGAGGAGCACCCGAAGAGTAGTTATCTTCGGGGTAGGGAGGAAGGACTAGAAGAAGACCACACCCTCCTTCCGACTGAAGCCTCTAGCTACGTAGTGCGCCTTGAACATCGATGGCTCTCCAAGCACGCGTTCCAGATCCACATGCCATCGAGTACATTCGCCCAAGGCGGGGGAGCTGCATCGACGTAAGTCCTTGTAGATATGTAGGATGCCATCTCTGCCTCCATGGCCTGTATCCACTAGGCTGCCCAGGCACTCGAGACCGCCTCAGCGTAAGAGATGGCATAGGGATGTCTAGGGCGGGTCACCCTCAGGGGATGCAAGCATGGTGCAGAGATGGGGTGCAGCGGCAGCAAGGTAAGTGAGCTCATACTGCCTGTCCTCTAGTACGTCATTGTCAAGGGCATGTGCACCCCCGACGGACGGAGGACAGGCAGGGTCACAGACTAAAGTGGCAGCGTAGTCAAGGCGGTGGCTAGTAGCGACAGCAGCCACAAGCGTAGAGACGGTCTCTGGAGGAGCAGTAGGGTCAGTGACAAGCGGCGCAAGCAAGCATGAGACGATTGGACGAGCAGTGCGTGCAGAGTCAGTGGAAGGAGCAGGGGACAGCGGGAGCGACGACTTGGGAGGTAACGGCAAGACCAGGACTGAGGAGCATGAGAACGAAGGACCATAGGATGGACACAAGGACGAGGTTTTTTCAGGACAACCACAAGGGAGTCGACGGACCCAGTAGGGTAGGACGGGGGAATGGGGACGACGGGGGAAGGGGGGCAGGACAGGGGACGGAGGAGAGTGAGGGGGGAAACGGAGAGGAGTCCGTGGGTGGGAACAGCGGGCCGTACATAGGGTCAAGTGGGAGGGGAGGCACAGTAGGAGGGACGGGCAGTCGATCAGGGGAACCGGAGGGGAGGCCAAGGAGACGAAGGGTAGACTGCTGCTACTTCTTCTGCTGCTGCGCAACCCTGGATTCCGTCTTACCCACCTCTTCGTCCGCACCATTACCCCCTCCACCCGCCGATGCCGAGGCTCCATGACCCTTGCCCCTGTGACCCGAGGAGCGACTGTGCGTGGTGACTGCTGCAGCTCTCTTGGTGACCTCCGCAATAGAGGCGGAGGCCGCATAGACAGGAAGCTGGGGGGCAGAGCAGCCCTAAAAGACGGGGATCGTTATCGTGCCAGTGGTGTTAGCGATGGCACGGAGGGTAGTCAGGATGTCAGCCGTAGTCAGGGCGGTGAAAAACTCTGCGACAATGAGGGTAGTGAGGGGTTGTGTAAGGAGAGCGTCTCGCGCAGGGGCGAGGCAGCCAGGGAGGCGTGTAGCAAGGAGGTACAGGGTGATGTAGCTGGGCAGGAGGTGGGTGGTGCGCTGGTCCTCGGGGCAGGCTGTACGCCAACGAGCCTCAAGGGAGTGCAAGTGCGCAACTAGGTCTGTGATAGTGGAGAAGGAGGAACATCGCACGTTGGGTGTTCCTGTAAAAAATGGTCACACTCAAACGCCATCCGCAAGCTTGAATACAAGCATTGCAATTCAGCTCCAACACGCCTGACATCGTGGCGCGTAGTCAAGAAACAAAGCGCATTTTGGGCTGCTGAATCACAATATGGCCGTGTCACTTTAGATTCCTTACTCTATTGCACACATTGACAATAATGCAATCATGTCTAGAGGTTCCCTCGCAATAGCGAAACCAGGGGCGAGAGGGCCGAGCCTGATGAAGACCAGTCTGATAAGAGGCCCACATGACATACGCTCTTAGTCCTTTAACAAGAAAATCACGGAAAATCAGGGAGTCCAGAAAGATACCCTGATAGAATCAGGATGTTGGTTTTCTTTGTCCAAAACACCCTAATTTTGACAGGGTTGGCAAATTTGCAGAATATTTGCCAAGGTAAATTTTTGCTAGGTACCCTGATTCTTAAAGGTGGCCTAAAACTAATTTCTAGCCCTATTAGATAAGCAATGCCATACTCGAAATCAAGTGTCTGGTATCGCGAGAGGAAAGTTGAATAGAGCATGGGCAACTACAGAGTTTTGTGTCTAAGTATTGTACACGTAAAGGGAGGGAGGGAGGTGAGGGTGCCAGCGTCTTTGAGGGCAGTTTAAGTGGCACCACTATCGAGAACAATGTCTATCGTGAGCGAGGAGGGAGCTGAAGACATGGGGTACTGGAAATCACTGGCATTAAAAACAGAGGGATACATGGAAGTGGTATTAGAAATAGACTGCAAATACCACTTTTGTATTTGTACTTTTATATCCTAGTTTAGGTTGTGAATATCCTACTCACAAATCCCAACCTCACCCAATTGTGATCCCCACAATCTCCAATTACCCAATTGGAGATTCCGGAGATCCCAATGGAGATTCCCTCCAATTCCCCCTTCATCCATTCTCTCTCACCTTGCCATGTACTTATAGAGCCTTGGGCTCCTTACCTAATCAATCATTTCAACTCTATTTCTTACATGGTATCAGAGCGACCTATCCGCACACGCGGATCAAGGTCCTAATCTGAACGTGCCCGCGCTACGCGCACTTCATCGTCGCGACATTCGTTTCGAGTCGTCGGAATTTCGACGTGCTCCACTCTGCAGTCGCGCCTCTCATCGTCGACCGCCTTTGCGCTCGACCTCGTTGAATTTCTCATCTCTGAAGCGTTCACGCTTCTCGTTGTCGTTTTCCTCCTCAGTTCTCCTTGGTCGAATCTCAATTTCGACCATCTCTTAAAACTCCTTCTCGAGTTTCCCCTCAGACCCCGCCAGAATAGGCGAACTCCCCTCGCGAAATCGCCTCCACGAACGTCTCGCGTCAAATCAAGAGCAGGTACACAGGTTGAAGCGGAGCGGAGCTGGTTGCGGAGCTGGTTGCGGAGCTGGTTGCGGAGCTGGTTGCGGAGCTGTGTAGCTGCGGGATCGGGCCTAGGGGTGTGTGGGGGGGTGTGTGGGTCCGGGGTTAGACATAGGCTCAGATTCAGTTTCAAGTCGGCGTTTTAACGAATTTTTGCGGACGCCATTTCCTACTTAGCGGCATTTTGATAAAGCCGTCAGAGTGATTTTCAGCATTTCTCGTCGACCAATTTTCAGAAGTGCCGCGCTGCACACCGACAATGGCTTACTCAACCACTTCACTCGCCAACCCGATCCCGCTCCTTCGTCTCGAGCCGGACGGCACATGCTCCAACTACAAGGCTTGGCGCTATGGTGTCGACAAGCACCTCCTCAGTCGCAAGGTGAAGGGGCTCGAGCTCACCGACGTCCTTCTCAACATCGGTGACGGCAAAGAGCCTCCTAAACCCGAGAGGTCTACCGATCCAGCTAATGCCGCCGCCGAAGCAGTTTATGCTGCTGCACTGCTCAAGTACAAGAATTGGGAGAAGGCCGATGGTGCGGTCATTAGTGTCTTCATGGGCACCACTCCTCCCGAACTCGTCGAAACCTACCACAACTACCCGTCTGCCAACGCCATTTGGCTCTACCTCGAAGATCGCTTCCTGAACAAGACTGCAGTGGGAGTTGCCATACTCATCCCCAGCATGTTCCAAGTGCGGCTCGAGGACTCGCCAGGCATGGCGGACTATGTCACCAAGATGCAGTCCATTCATGGTGAACTCAAACAGTTGGGGATAGTCTTCCCCGAGCAAGCCCCTGCAGCCGCTCTCCTAGTCGGCCTCACTCCGGCATACGAAGTCACACGCAAGATGCTCTTGGGCCTTGCTCCTGCAGACCTCACATTTTCCAAGGTCTCATCCGCGCTCCTTTCTGCCGAAAAGGACAACAGCGCTCAAGCCAAGGCCAATGCAATCCGCGCTCCCGTGCCTCAAGCCTATGCCGCTTCGGTGCCATTCCAGCGCAACCGCTTCCCCCCGTGTCCCTACGTCATCAAGCGCGGCCCTCGTGCTGGCCAGGTGTGTGGCGGCACCAACCACGCCCTTGCCTCCAGCTTTAAGAAGAAGGATGACGAGTGGTATGCCGTCAATGGGACCGCCTCCAAGCCGCCAAGCTGGATGGTCAATCGTGCTCCTCGACAAGTCAATCAAGTCGAAGCGCAGGAATCCGTGCAGGCTGCTGTGGCTGCACCTGCTGATGTGCGCCTCAACATGTTGTTCCCTGGCACTGGCATGATTAATGAGACGATTTCGCAGTATCCTGGCTCACAAAGCACCTCAGCCACAATAGAGTTCACCCTCGACAGTGGGGCCACTCACACGGTTCTCAAGGAAGAACACTCCTTCAAGCCATACGAGACACCAATCCGTCTACTTGGAGCAGACTCCAGCTTCACAACACACGCCAAGGGCTCTTCCACAGTTCCGTGCCCAGCTTTTCCTTCGGGCAGTGTGACTGGCATGTGTGTTCCCACACTACGCCACAATCTCGTGGCCCAACACGAGCTCCAACGGGCAGGCGTCACCACGATCTTCCCAGCACACTCGGATCACTGTGACCTCTTCGACCCTAAGTCCAACAAGCTCCTAGCACGCTTCACACTCAACAGTAGCAAGCTCTACATGCTGCGTTCACCTGCCCCTCTCGCCGCCCTCTCCCAAGCGCAAGCTGCCAGCACCACTCCGTGTTCGTGTCGCAGCTTCGCCAACCCAACCATCCTCTACCACCATCGCTTGGGTCACCCCAACTTCCGTACACTTGCCTACATCGCTTCCAAGAAACTTCTTCTTGGCCTCCCGTCGGCGCTTCCTCCACCAACAGACTCACCTGCACCCACCTGCCTGGACTGCACCAAGAGCAAGCTCAAGCAGCAGCCGCACCCTTCCTCCCCATCCGTCGCAGCTGCTCCGCTGGACCTAGTGCACATGGATGTCTGGGGCCCAGCTCCAGTCGCATCCCGAGGCGATCATCGGTACTTTCTTACACTAGTCAATGACCACTCGCGGTACGTTTCTGTGCACCTCCTGCATACCAAGGCGGAGGCACCTGATGTCATCATGGCGTGGGTGCGCCAGGCTCAAGTCACGTTCGGCACTCCTCTGAAGTGCCTCCATTCTGATGGCGGGGGAGAATTTCGCAATGGCAAACTCGATAACTTCTGTGCGGCCCCAGGGATTCGGCAAACCTTTACGCTTCCCGAAAGCCCGCAGCAGAGCGACATTGCAGAGAGCCGCAACCACACCTTGGTTCAGATCGCTCGCTGCCTCCTCAGTCACGCCAATGCACCACGGTCACTCTGGGGATATGCCCTCTTCCATGCGGCACTCCTCTACAATCTTTATCCGCATCCCCACCGGCCCGACACCACACCTACCGCTCTCTGGCTTGGGGTCACGCCTTCCGCCCGCTCTCTACGCGTCTGGGGGTGTACCGCGTATGTGTTGCTAAGCCCCCACACGCGCAGGAAGCAAGGTGGCAAGCTTGGTCCCAAAACCCAGACCTGCATGTACCTGGGGCACAACTCCGACTCCCCAGACTACTTATTCCTCAACCCAATCACCAGACAGCTGATTCGCAGCCGTGATGTCGTCTTCGATGAGACACGCCCATTCCACTCTGCGACCACGGGCGAGCCTCCTCCACCTCCCCCGACGCTTGTTTGGGCAGACTTCGATGCCCCACCTCCGGCCGCTGCCCCTTCTCCGCGGCCTTCTCCGTCCGGCGTGTCTCACCCGGCCTCCCCAGTATCCTCCGTAGCGGCACCTCCTCCTGCTCCGCCTTCCCCGCGCGTCGAGCCCGGCTCACCAGTCTCCTATCGGAGGCGCCCAGTCCCTCCGGTCCCACCGCAGCCGCCTTCGTCTCCGGTCTCTAGTCGCACTCGTTCCAAGGGACCGGCTCCGCCTCTCGCCTGGGGACCAGCCGCCTTCTCCATCCGGTGTTCGGTCACCCCGCCTCCTCCTGCCGGGGGTGATGTCCCCTCCATCCGTATTCCCCCCCGTGCACTTCTGGAGAACAGGCATGAGGAGCTGTTTGACCTTCACGCGGTCTGCCAATTTCTCTCTCACATCTTCCCGGACATTACTGACTGCCCTTCCCTCAACTTCACCGAGAACCCGACCATTCCGACTCCTCGCACAAAAGAGGAAGCTCTCTTGGGGCCTTATAAGAAGGAGTCGAAGGCATCAATGGATGTGGAGAACGAGGCGTTCATTCGCAACAACAGCTTTGACGATGTTGTTCCCCCTTCCGGTGTCAACATCGTCGGCGGAAAATGGATCTTTCGAGTCAAACAACTCCCAGGCGAAGCTCCACTGTTCAAGGCACGATACGTGGCGAAGGGTTTCACCCAGAAGGAGTATCTCGACTTCTTCAAAACATTCTCGCCCACGGCCAAGCTCCCGACTGTGCGCGCTCTTCTTGATATAGCCGCTCGCGGCAACTTCGAGATCAAGTCCATGGACGCCTCCTCTGCCTTTCTCCAAGGCCAGCTCAAGGAGGATGTTCACATGGAACGCCCACTGGGGTTTCCTGGCACTTACCCTGCCAACACAGTGTGGAAGCTGAAGCGCCCAGTGTATGGCCTCAAGCAGGCTCCTCGTGAGTGGCACAACAAGGTGAAGGAAGTCCTCCTCGCACTTGACTTCCATCCCTCTGCCTCAGATTCCAGTCTCTTCGTTTGTCACTCCTCCGAGCCCTTCTACATCCTCGTCTACGTCGATGACTTCATTCTAGCCGCCAGAGATCCAGCCGACACGGCAGCTGTCCAGTCCGCTCTCAGCTCCGCCCTTCTCATGAAGGATCTTGGTGACCTCAAGAACTACCTGGGGATGGAGATCACTTGTGACCGCCAGGCTTGCACCATCACCCTCTCCCAGGAGTCCTACATCGACAACCTTCTCAAGCGGTTCGACATGGACTCTAGTAACTCTGTCTCCACTCCACTCCCACTACAGCATCAGCTCACGGCCCCTCCAGTTCCTTCTCCTGACGCCTGCAAGGACCCGTACCCTGAGCTAGTCGGTTCACTCATGTATGCCATGATGTGCACTCGACCAGACTTGGCTTACCCTGTTAGTGTCCTCTCTCGGTACGTCTCCCCCGGACGCTACACTGCCTCGCATTGGTCTGCAGCCAAGAGGGTCCTCCGGTATCTACAAGCCACCAAGTCTCACATCCTCACTCTTGGTGGTACCTCTCCAGTCAAGCTCGAGGGATACACAGACTCCTCATGGACCGATGACCAGACTGACAGACGCTCCTCCCAAGGGTACTGCTTCACCCTTGGTAGCGGAGTCATCAGCTGGCGCTCCACTCGGTCCTCTACAGTCTCCCTGTCGTCCTGCGAGGCCGAGCTCTACGCGAGCACAATGGCTGCTCAAGAGGCACGCTGGCTCTCCTTTCTCCTCGCTGAGTTAGGCTACCCCCAGCAGTCGCCCACCCTGTGGTGTGACAACCAGAGTGCCATTCATCTCACCAAGGATCCTGTGTTCCACTCTCGCACCAAGCACATCGAGCTTCGTCATTTCTTCATCCGAGATCTTGTTCAGAGTGACCAGCTGACGGTACGGTACATCGCCTCAGATTGCAACCTCGCCAACCTCTTTACCAAGGCTCTCGGCAAGGCTGACCACCATCGCCTTCTCCGTTCCATGGGGCTATGTGCTCCTTGACCGGGTTTGCAGTCTATGGGGGTGTGTTAGAAATAGACTGCAAATACCACTTTTGTATTTGTACTTTTATATCCTAGTTTAGGTTGTGAATGTTCTAGTGGGTTGGGGTGTACTCACAAATCCCAACCTCACCCAATTGTGATCCCCACAATCTCCAATTACCCAATTGAAGATTCCGGATATCCCAATGGGGATTCCCTCCAATTCCCCCTTCATCCATTCTCTCTCACCTTGCCATGTACTTATAGAGCCTTGGGCTCCTTACCTAATCAATCATTTCAACTCTATTTCTTACACGTACGTGGACACCGGTCGGTGCTGATGAGGGCGGCGTACAGCGGCAGATCCAACGGCAGTGGCGGCGGTAGGGCGGGCGGCAAGTCCAACGATAGGTCAAGCTGCAAGGCCGGCGGCGGTGGCAAATTGCGGGCGGGGCGCAAGCAAGGCACAGGACGGAGCGGAGTGGGCATGGCGGGGGCACGGTGCGGCAGGCGCGAGGCGGCGCAGCAGGCGCGACAGGGCGCGGGCACGACGCGGCGGGTGCGGTAGGTGCTATAGGTGTAGCAGGCGCTGCGCAGGGAGGCGCCGCAGGCACAAGGCGGTACGGCAGGCACAGGGTGACACAGGGCGGCACAGTGCGGCAGGCGTGGCAGGCACGGGCAGGGCGTGGCAAGTGCGGCAAGCGCGGCAAGTGCGGCAGGCGCGGTAGGCACGGCAGGTGCAGCGGGCTGCGGCGTAGCACAGGCAGGGCGCGGGCAGGGCGCGGCCAGTGCGGCAGGTATGGCAGGCGCAGCAGGCATGGCAAGTGTAGCGAGCAGCGGTGCGGCAGGGCTTGAGCGCGGGCGCGGCATGGCATGGCGCGGCGCAGGCACGGCTGGCCACGGGCGCGGGCTAGAGCGCGGGTGCGGGCTAGGGTGCGGGTGCGGGCTAGGGCACGGTGCGGGGGGGGCAGTGCAATGGAGCCTACGAGGCGCTAGGGACCGGCGGGGCCTACGATGCGCTAGGGCTAGGGCTAGGTCGAGAGGTGAGCGCGGATTACATAGGGCAGAATGCGGAGGTTAGGGTCAAACCTAGCTTTGGCACCATGTCAGAATGACAGAAACTGAATGGCTTAAATAGAAAAAGAACGTGGTTCAAGTATTGGGGTTGTCCCCATTACAGTCTCCACCTAGCTAGCCTATAGCGCATATACACGTAGGGCATTTTTCGTGTCCCTTGTTTTTGTGAATCTTTTACCCGGCTGTAGCCCCCATCACCCTGACCAGACATGGTGTCGAGAAGAACACCATTGTACCGAAAACAGCAAATTCTCCGGATTTTCAACTTCCGAATATGCCACGCGGGAGGGTGAATCCAGGCAGCCCCGCCCACCGACAAGCCAACGGGTTCTTTGAGGCCCCAATTGTTGTCGTAGTGGGCTCAAACAGGTCCACTGATGGCAGCTTTCTGCCATCGCGATGCGAACCGCAACGCCGGCACATAACACAGAAGGCATGCCATCCCGTCCTCGTGGCTTGCTCTCCTTGCCACAAAGCAACGCAGGAGGGACTGCGGCTCAAGGACAGTTCCACGATATGCATACGTCCTTGCGGGCACTTTGTGGTTATGTCATCCGCAAGGAAACGTCAATCTCCCTCCCCCCCTCCTCCCCCTCCCTGTCCCCCCCCCCCCTTCCTCCCTGCCTCACCCCCGATTCCCCCCCCCAAAATTGACTCTCATTCTCCAGCCAGACTTCGTGTTATTCTAGCCCCACTTATCATTCTAGAAGTATAGCTTGTATGGATGACTAGAAATGCGACACCGCTGCTGTTGGAACAAGGAATGGCCTCTCTGTGCTTGACATGTTTCCGCTCCAACATTTCAAGTCCCTTGCTAACCAGCCACGTAAAACTAGAGTGTGTCGATGCCGACCCTCTCCTCCTCAACATTTGCTCCTACGGCAGACCACAACAAGGCTGCAACCTCTGATAGTGGTGTGTGGGCTTCCCACCCGTCCATCACCACTCCAACGATTCTCCCATCTGAGATGACTAAGGATATGAGGTCCGGCACCTGGATGCAGCAGCATCTGTGGGGTGCGCCACCGTTGCGGCATCCAGTTATCCCACCACCTGCTCGCCCGTCACTCGATGCTGACGCACCTGCGTATATTCCACCGACATCTGCAGACGAAGCAAAGTACGTCGTCTTCAAGCATCGTTATGAGACTAGCTGGTTGGCGCACTTCCCCTGGCGCACGCTGCATCTGAGGAACAATGGACGGCCGACTCTGAATGGGCTGTTTGCTTGAAGCATGCCGAATTGTCAGCGAAAAGCAACGATGGGATCAAGGGGCAATGCGGTTGGGATTTCAATACCCGGGAGAGAACTTCTGGTGTTACAAACAAATTCTAATACGACAATGTGTAAAACCAGAAAACGTGGTAATCAATTGAAATCGTTCCAGAATACGTAGGTCCCCTCTGTAACAAATGGAGCTGAAATGATTGATTAGGTACGGATCCCAAGGCTCTATAAGTACATGGCAAGGTGAGAGAGAATGGATGAAGGGGGAATCGGGGGGAACCCCCATTGGGATCTCCAAAATCTCCAATTGGGTAATTGGAGATTGGGGGGATCACAATTGGGTGAGGTTGGGATTTGTGAGTACACCTCAACCCACTAGAACATTCCTAACCTAAACTAGGATATAAAAGTACAAATACAAAAGTGGGATTTGCAACCTACTTCTAACACACCCCCATAGACTGCAAACCCGGTCAAGGAGCACACAGCCCCATCGAACGGAGAAGGCGATGGTGGTCAGCCTTGCAGAGAGCCTTGGTAAAGAGGTCGGTGAGGCTGCAATCTGAGGCGATGTACCGTACCGTCAGCTAGTCACCTTGAACCAGACCTCGGATGAAGAAATGACGAATTTCGATGTGCTTGGTGCGAGAGTGGAACACATGATCCTTGGTGAGGTGAATGGCGCTCTGGTTGTCACACCACATGGTAGGCTGTTAGAAATAGACTGCAAATACCACTTTTGTATTTGTACTTTTATATCCTAGTTTAGGTTGTGAATGTTCTAGTGGGTTGGGGTGTACTCACAAATCCCAACCTCACCCAATTGTGATCCCCACAATCTCCAATTACCCAATTGGAGATTCCGGAGATCCCAATGGGGATTCCCTCCAGTTCCCCCTTCATCCATTCTCTCTCACCTTGCCATGTACTTATAGAGCCTTGGGCTCCTTACCTAATCAATCATTTCAACCCTATTTCTTACATGGTATCAGAGCGACCTATCCACACACGCGGATCAAGGTCCTAATCTGAACGTGCCCGCGCTACGCGCACTTCATCGTCGCGACATTCGTCTCGAGTCGTTGGAATTTCGACGTGCTCCACTCTGCAGTCGCGCCTCTCATCGTCGACCGCCTTCGCGCTCGACCTCGTTGAATTTCTCATCTTTGAAGCTTTTACGCTTCTCATCGTCGATTTCCTCCTCAGTTCTCCTTGGTCGAATCTCAATTTCGACCATCTCTTAAAACTCGTTCTCGAGTTTCCCCTCAAACCTCGCCAGAATAGGCAAACTCCCATCGCAAAATCGCCTCCACGAACGTCTCGCGTCAAGCAAGAGCAGGTACACAGGTTGAAGCGGAGCGGAGCTGGTTGCGGAGCTGGTTGCGGAGCTGGTTGCGGAGCTGGTTGCAGAGCTGGTTGCGGAGCTGTGTAGCTGCGGGACAGGGCCTGGGGGTGTGTGGGGGGGTGTGTGGGTCCGGGGTTAGACATAGGCTCAGATTCAGTTTCAAGTCGGCGTTTTAACGAATTTTCGCGGACGCCAATTCCTACTTAGCGGCATTTTGATACAGCCGTCAGAGTGATTTTCAGCAATTCTCGTCGACCAATTTCCAGAAGTGCCGCGCTGCACACCGACTATGGCTTACTCAACCACTTCACTCGCCAACCCGATCCCGCTCCTTCGTCTCGAGCCGGACGGCACATGCTCCAACTATAAGGCTTGGCGCTATGGTGTCGACAAGCACCTCCTCAGTCGCGAGGTGAAGGGGCTCGAGCTCACCGACGTCCTTCTCAACATCGGTGACGGCAAAGAGCCTCCTCAACCCGAGAGGTCCGCCGATCCAGCTAATGCCGCCGCCGAAGCAGTTTATGCTGCTGCACTGCTCAAGTACAAGAATTGGGAGAAGGCCGATGGTGCGGTCATTAGTGTCTTCATGGGCACCACTCCTCCCGAACTCGTCGAAACCTACCACAACTACCCGTCTGCCAACGCCATTTGGCTCTACCTCGAAGATCGCTTCCTGAACAAGACTGCAGTGGGAGTTGCTATACTCATCCCCAGCATGTTCCAAGTGCGGCTCGAGGACTCGCCAGGCATGGCGGACTATGTCACCAAGGTGCAGTCCATTCATGGTGAACTCAAACAGTTGGGGATAGTCTTCCCCGAGCAAGCCCCTGCAGCCGCTCTCCTAGTCGGCCTCACTCCGGCATACGAAGTCACACGCAAGATGCTCTTGGGTGTTGCTCCTGCAGACCTCACATTTTCCAAGGGCTCATCCGCGCTCCTTTCTGCCGAAAAGGACAACAGCGCTCAAGCCAAGGCCAATGCAATCTGCGCTCCCGTGCCTCAAGCCTATGCCGCTTCGGTGCCATTCCAGCGCAACCGCTTCCCCCCGTGTCCCTACGTCATCAAGCGCGGCCCTCGTGCTGGCCAGGTGTGTGGCGGCACCAACCACGGCCTTGCCTCCTGCTTTAAGAAGAAGGATGATAAGTGGTATGCCGTCAATGGGACCGCCTCCAAGCCGCCAAGCTGGATGGTCAATCGTGCTCCTCGACAAGTCAATCAAGTCGAAGCGCAGGAATCCGTGCAGGCTGCTGTGGCTGCACCTACTGATGTGCGCCTCAACGTGTTGTTCCCTGGCACTGCCATGATTAATGAGACGATTTCGCAGTATCCTGGCTCACAAAGCACCTCAGCCACAATAGAGTTCACCCTCGACAGTGGGGCCACTCACACGGTTCTCAAGGAAGAACACTCCTTCAAGCCATACGAGACACCAATCCGTCTACTAGGAGCAGACTCCAGTTTCACAACACACGCCAAGGGCTCCTCCACAGTTCCGTGCCCAGCTTTTCCTTCGGGCAGTGTGACTGGCATGTGTGTTCCCACACTACGCCACAATCTCGTGGCCCAACACGAGCTCCAACGGGCAGGCGTCACCACGATCTTCCCAGCACACTCGGTCACTGTGACCTCCTCGATCCTAAGTCCAACAAGCTCCTAGCATGCTTCACACTCAACAGCAGCAAGCTCTACACGTTGCGTTCACCTGCACCTCTCGCCGCCCTCTCCCAAGCGCAAGCTGTAAGAAATAGAGTTGAAATGATTGATTAGATAAGAAGCCCAAGGCTCTATAAGTACATGGCAAGGTGAGAGAGAATGGATGAAGGGGGAATTGGAGGGAATCCCCATTGGGATCTCCGGAATCTCCAATTGGGTAATTGGAGATTTTGGGGATCACAATTGGGTGAGGTTGGGATTTGTGAGTACACCCCAACCCACTAGAACATTCACAACCTAAACTAGGATATAAAAGTACAAATACAAAAGTGGTATTTGCAGTCTATTTCTAACACACCCCCATGGACTGCAAACCCGGTCAAGGAGCACATAGCCCCATGGAACGGAGAAGGCGATGGTGGTCAGCCTTGCCGAGAGCCTTGGTAAAGAGGTCGGCGAGGTTGCAATCTGAGGTGATGTACCGTACCGTCAGCTGGTCACTCTGAACAAGATCTCGGATGAAGAAATGACGAAGTTCGATGTGCTTGGTGCGAGAGTGAAACACAGGATCCTTGGTGAGATGAATGGCACTCTGGTTGTCACACCACAGGGTGGGCGACTGCTGGGGGTAGCCTAACTCAGCGAGGAGAAAGGAGAGCCAGCGTGCCTCTTGAGCAGCCATTGTGCCCGCGTAGAGCTCGGCCTCGCAGGACGACAGGGAGACTGCAGAGGACCGAGTGGAGCGCCAGCTGATGACTCCGCTACCAAGGGTGAAGCAGTACCCTTGGGAGGAGCATCTGTCAGTGCTTGTAGATAGCGGAGGACCCTCTTGGCTGCAGACCAATGCGAGGCAGTGTAGCGTCCGGGGGAGACGTACCGAGAGAGGACACTAACCGGGTAAGCCAAGTCTGGTCGAGTGCACATCATGGCATACATGAGTGAACCGACTAGCTCAGGGTACGGGTCCTTGCAGGCGTCAGGAGAAGGAACTGGAGGGGCCGTGAGCTGATGCTGTAGTGGGAGTGGAGTGGAGACAGAGTTACTGGAGTCCATGTCGAACCGCTTGAGAAGGTTGTCGATGTAGGACTCCTGGGAGAGGGTGATGGTGCAAGCTTGGCGGTCATGAGTGATCTCCATCCCCAGGTAGTTCTTGAGGTCACCAAGATCCTTCATGAGAAGGGCGGAGCTGAGAGCGGACTGGACAGCTGCCATGTCGGCTGGATCTTTGGCGGCTAGAATGAAGTCATCGACGTAGACGAGGATGTAGAAGGGCTCGGAGGAGTGACGAACGAAGAGACTGGAATCTGAGGCAGAGGGATGGAAGTCAAGTGCGAGGAGGACTTCCTTCACCTTGTTGTGCCACTCACGAGGAGCCTGCTTGAGGCCATACACTGGGCGCTTCAGCTTCCACACTGTGTTGGCAGGGTAAGTGCCAGGAAACCCCGGTGGGCGTTCCATGTGAACATCCTCCTTGAGCTGGCCTTGGAGAAAGGCGGAGGAGGCGTCCATGGACTTGATCTCGAAGTTGCCGCGAGCGGCTATATCAAGAAGAGCGCGCACAGTCGGGAGCTTGGCCGTGGGCGAGAATGTTTTGAAGAAGTCGAGATACTCCTTCTGGGTGAAACCCTTCGCCACGTATCGTGCCTTGAACAGTGGAGCTTCGCCTGGGAGTTGTTTGACTCGAAAGATCCATTTTCCGCCGACGATGTTGACACCGGAAGGGGGAACAACACCGTCAAAGCTGTTGTTGCGAATGAACGCCTCGTTCTCCACATCCATTGATGCCTTCCACTCCTTCTTATAAGGCCCCGAGAGAGCTTCCTCTTTTGTGCGAGGAGTCGGAATGGTCGGGTTCTCGGTGAAGTTGAGGGAAGGGCAGTCAGTAATGTCCGGGAAGATGTGAGAGAGAAATTGGCAGACCGCGTGAAGGTCAAACAGCTCCTCATGCCTGTTCTCCAGAAGTGCACGGGGGGGAATACGGATGGAGGGGACATCACCCCCGGCAGGAGGAGGCGGGGTGACCGAACACCGGATGGAGAAGGCGGCTGGTCCCCAGGCGAGAGGCGGAGCCGGTCCCTTGGAACGAGTGCGACTAGAGACCGGAGACGAAGGCGGCTGCGGTGGGACCGGAGGGACTGGGCGCCTCCGATAGGAGACTGGTGAGCCGGGCTCGACGCGCGGGGAAGGCGGAGCAGGAGGAGGTGCCGCTACGGAGGATACTGGGGAGGCCGGGTGAGACACGCCGGACGGAGAAGGCCGCGGAGAAGGGGCAGCGGCCGGAGGTGGGGCATCGAAGTCTGCCCAAACAAGCGTCGGGGGAGGTGGAGGAGGCTCGCCCGTGGTCGCAGAGTGGAATGGGCGTGTCTCATCGAAGACGACATCACGGCTGCGAATCAGCTGTCTGGTGATTGGGTTGAGGAATAAGTAGTCTGGGGAGTCGGAGTTGTGCCCCAGGTACATGCAGGTCTGGGTTTTGGGACCAAGCTTGCCACCTTGCTTCCTGCGCGTGTGGGGGCTTAGCAACACATACGCGGTACACCCCCAGACGCGTAGAGAGCGGGCGGAAGGCGTGACCCCAAGCCAGAGAGCGGTAGGTGTGGTGTCGGGCCGGTGGGGATGCGGATAAAGATTGTAGAGGAGTGCCGCATGGAAGAGGGCATATCCCCAGAGTGACCGTGGTGCCTTGGCGTGACTGAGGAGGCAGCGAGCGATCTGAACCAAGGTGTGGTTGCGGCTCTCTGCAATGCCGTTCTGCTGCGGGCTTTCGGGGAGCGTGAAGGTTTGCCGAATCCCTTGGGCCGCACAGAAGTTATCGAGTTTGCCATTGCGAAATTCTCCCCCGCCATCAGAATGGAGGCACTTCAGAGGAGTGCCGAACGTGACTTGAGCCTGGCGCACCCACGCCATGATGACATCAAGTGCCTCCGCCTTGGTATGCAGGAGGTGCACAGAAACATACCGCGAGTGGTCATCGACTAGTGTAAGAAAGTACCGATGACCGCCTCGGGATGCGACTGGAGCTGGGCCCCAGACATCCATGTGCACTAGGTCCAGCGGAGCAGCTGCGACGGATGGGGAGGAAGGATGCGGCTGCTGCTTGAGCTTGCTCTTGGTGCAGTCCAGGCAGGTGGGTGCAGGTGAGTCTGTTGGTGGAGGAAGCGCCGACGGGAGGCCAAGAAGAAGTTTCTTGGAAGCGATGTCGGCAAGTGTACGGAAGTTGGGGTGACCCAAGCGATGGTGGTAGAGGATGGTTGGGTTGGCGAAGCTGCGACACAAACACCACTTTTGTATTTGTACTTTTATATCCTAGTTTAGGTTGTGAATGTTCTAGTGGGTTGGGGTGTACTCACAAATCCCAACCTCACCCAATTGTGATCCCCACAATCTCCAATTACCCAATTGGAGATTCCGGAGATCCCAATGGGGATTCCCTCCAGTTCCCCCTTCATCCATTCTCTCTCACCTTGCCATGTACTTATAGAGCCTTGGGCTCCTTACCTAATCAATCATTTCAACCCTATTTCTTACATGGTATCAGAGCGACCTATCCACACACGCGGATCAAGGTCCTAATCTGAACGTGCCCGCGCTACGCGCACTTCATCGTCGCGACATTCGTCTCGAGTCGTTGGAATTTCGACGTGCTCCACTCTGCAGTCGCGCCTCTCATCGTCGACCGCCTTCGCGCTCGACCTCGTTGAATTTCTCATCTTTGAAGCTTTTACGCTTCTCATCGTCGATTTCCTCCTCAGTTCTCCTTGGTCGAATCTCAATTTCGACCATCTCTTAAAACTCGTTCTCGAGTTTCCCCTCAAACCTCGCCAGAATAGGCAAACTCCCATCGCAAAATCGCCTCCACGAACGTCTCGCGTCAAGCAAGAGCAGGTACACAGGTTGAAGCGGAGCGGAGCTGGTTGCGGAGCTGGTTGCGGAGCTGGTTGCGGAGCTGGTTGCAGAGCTGGTTGCGGAGCTGTGTAGCTGCGGGACAGGGCCTGGGGGTGTGTGGGGGGGTGTGTGGGTCCGGGGTTAGACATAGGCTCAGATTCAGTTTCAAGTCGGCGTTTTAACGAATTTTCGCGGACGCCAATTCCTACTTAGCGGCATTTTGATACAGCCGTCAGAGTGATTTTCAGCAATTCTCGTCGACCAATTTCCAGAAGTGCCGCGCTGCACACCGACTATGGCTTACTCAACCACTTCACTCGCCAACCCGATCCCGCTCCTTCGTCTCGAGCCGGACGGCACATGCTCCAACTATAAGGCTTGGCGCTATGGTGTCGACAAGCACCTCCTCAGTCGCGAGGTGAAGGGGCTCGAGCTCACCGACGTCCTTCTCAACATCGGTGACGGCAAAGAGCCTCCTCAACCCGAGAGGTCCGCCGATCCAGCTAATGCCGCCGCCGAAGCAGTTTATGCTGCTGCACTGCTCAAGTACAAGAATTGGGAGAAGGCCGATGGTGCGGTCATTAGTGTCTTCATGGGCACCACTCCTCCCGAACTCGTCGAAACCTACCACAACTACCCGTCTGCCAACGCCATTTGGCTCTACCTCGAAGATCGCTTCCTGAACAAGACTGCAGTGGGAGTTGCTATACTCATCCCCAGCATGTTCCAAGTGCGGCTCGAGGACTCGCCAGGCATGGCGGACTATGTCACCAAGGTGCAGTCCATTCATGGTGAACTCAAACAGTTGGGGATAGTCTTCCCCGAGCAAGCCCCTGCAGCCGCTCTCCTAGTCGGCCTCACTCCGGCATACGAAGTCACACGCAAGATGCTCTTGGGCGTTGCTCCTGCAGACCTCACATTTTCCAAGGTCTCATCCGCGCTCCTTTCTGCCGAAAAGGACAACAGCGCTCAAGCCAAGGCCAATGCAATCTGCGCTCCCGTGCCTCAAGCCTATGCCGCTTCGGTGCCATTCCAGCGCAACCGCTTCCCCCCGTGTCCCTACGTCATCAAGCGCGGCCCTCGTGCTGGCCAGGTGTGTGGCGGCACCAACCACGGCCTTGCCTCCTGCTTTAAGAAGAAGGATGATAAGTGGTATGCCGTCAATGGGACCGCCTCCAAGCCGCCAAGCTGGATGGTCAATCGTGCTCCTCGACAAGTCAATCAAGTCGAAGCGCAGGAATCCGTGCAGGCTGCTGTGGCTGCACCTACTGATGTGCGCCTCAACGTGTTGTTCCCTGGCACTGCCATGATTAATGAGACGATTTCGCAGTATCCTGGCTCACAAAGCACCTCAGCCACAATAGAGTTCACCCTCGACAGTGGGGCCACTCACACGGTTCTCAAGGAAGAACACTCCTTCAAGCCATACGAGACACCAATCCGTCTACTAGGAGCAGACTCCAGTTTCACAACACACGCCAAGGGCTCCTCCACAGTTCCGTGCCCAGCTTTTCCTTCGGGCAGTGTGACTGGCATGTGTGTTCCCACACTACGCCACAATCTCGTGGCCCAACACGAGCTCCAACGGGCAGGCGTCACCACGATCTTCCCAGCACACTCGGTCACTGTGACCTCCTCGATCCTAAGTCCAACAAGCTCCTAGCATGCTTCACACTCAACAGCAGCAAGCTCTACACGTTGCGTTCACCTGCACCTCTCGCCGCCCTCTCCCAAGCGCAAGCTGTAAGAAATAGAGTTGAAATGATTGATTAGATAAGAAGCCCAAGGCTCTATAAGTACATGGCAAGGTGAGAGAGAATGGATGAAGGGGGAATTGGAGGGAATCCCCATTGGGATCTCCGGAATCTCCAATTGGGTAATTGGAGATTTTGGGGATCACAATTGGGTGAGGTTGGGATTTGTGAGTACACCCCAACCCACTAGAACATTCACAACCTAAACTAGGATATAAAAGTACAAATACAAAAGTGGTATTTGCAGTCTATTTCTAACACACCCCCATGGACTGCAAACCCGGTCAAGGAGCACATAGCCCCATGGAACGGAGAAGGCGATGGTGGTCAGCCTTGCCGAGAGCCTTGGTAAAGAGGTCGGCGAGGTTGCAATCTGAGGTGATGTACCGTACCGTCAGCTGGTCACTCTGAACAAGATCTCGGATGAAGAAATGACGAAGTTCGATGTGCTTGGTGCGAGAGTGAAACACAGGATCCTTGGTGAGATGAATGGCACTCTGGTTGTCACACCACAGGGTGGGCGACTGCTGGGGGTAGCCTAACTCAGCGAGGAGAAAGGAGAGCCAGCGTGCCTCTTGAGCAGCCATTGTGCCCGCGTAGAGCTCGGCCTCGCAGGACGACAGGGAGACTGCAGAGGACCGAGTGGAGCGCCAGCTGATGACTCCGCTACCAAGGGTGAAGCAGTACCCTTGGGAGGAGCATCTGTCAGTGCTTGTAGATAGCGGAGGACCCTCTTGGCTGCAGACCAATGCGAGGCAGTGTAGCGTCCGGGGGAGACGTACCGAGAGAGGACACTAACCGGGTAAGCCAAGTCTGGTCGAGTGCACATCATGGCATACATGAGTGAACCGACTAGCTCAGGGTACGGGTCCTTGCAGGCGTCAGGAGAAGGAACTGGAGGGGCCGTGAGCTGATGCTGTAGTGGGAGTGGAGTGGAGACAGAGTTACTGGAGTCCATGTCGAACCGCTTGAGAAGGTTGTCGATGTAGGACTCCTGGGAGAGGGTGATGGTGCAAGCTTGGCGGTCATGAGTGATCTCCATCCCCAGGTAGTTCTTGAGGTCACCAAGATCCTTCATGAGAAGGGCGGAGCTGAGAGCGGACTGGACAGCTGCCATGTCGGCTGGATCTTTGGCGGCTAGAATGAAGTCATCGACGTAGACGAGGATGTAGAAGGGCTCGGAGGAGTGACGAACGAAGAGACTGGAATCTGAGGCAGAGGGATGGAAGTCAAGTGCGAGGAGGACTTCCTTCACCTTGTTGTGCCACTCACGAGGAGCCTGCTTGAGGCCATACACTGGGCGCTTCAGCTTCCACACTGTGTTGGCAGGGTAAGTGCCAGGAAACCCCGGTGGGCGTTCCATGTGAACATCCTCCTTGAGCTGGCCTTGGAGAAAGGCGGAGGAGGCGTCCATGGACTTGATCTCGAAGTTGCCGCGAGCGGCTATATCAAGAAGAGCGCGCACAGTCGGGAGCTTGGCCGTGGGCGAGAATGTTTTGAAGAAGTCGAGATACTCCTTCTGGGTGAAACCCTTCGCCACGTATCGTGCCTTGAACAGTGGAGCTTCGCCTGGGAGTTGTTTGACTCGAAAGATCCATTTTCCGCCGACGATGTTGACACCGGAAGGGGGAACAACACCGTCAAAGCTGTTGTTGCGAATGAACGCCTCGTTCTCCACATCCATTGATGCCTTCCACTCCTTCTTATAAGGCCCCGAGAGAGCTTCCTCTTTTGTGCGAGGAGTCGGAATGGTCGGGTTCTCGGTGAAGTTGAGGGAAGGGCAGTCAGTAATGTCCGGGAAGATGTGAGAGAGAAATTGGCAGACCGCGTGAAGGTCAAACAGCTCCTCATGCCTGTTCTCCAGAAGTGCACGGGGGGGAATACGGATGGAGGGGACATCACCCCCGGCAGGAGGAGGCGGGGTGACCGAACACCGGATGGAGAAGGCGGCTGGTCCCCAGGCGAGAGGCGGAGCCGGTCCCTTGGAACGAGTGCGACTAGAGACCGGAGACGAAGGCGGCTGCGGTGGGACCGGAGGGACTGGGCGCCTCCGATAGGAGACTGGTGAGCCAGGCTCGACGCGCGGGGAAGGCGGAGCAGGAGGAGGTGCCGCTACGGAGGATACTGGGGAGGCCGGGTGAGACACGCCGGACGGAGAAGGCCGCGGAGAAGGGGCAGCGGCCGGAGGTGGGGCATCGAAGTCTGCCCAAACAAGCGTCGGGGGAGGTGGAGGAGGCTCGCCCGTGGTCGCAGAGTGGAATGGGCGTGTCTCATCGAAGACGACATCACGGCTGCGAATCAGCTGTCTGGTGATTGGGTTGAGGAATAAGTAGTCTGGGGAGTCGGAGTTGTGCCCCAGGTACATGCAGGTCTGGGTTTTGGGACCAAGCTTGCCACCTTGCTTCCTGCGCGTGTGGGGGCTTAGCAACACATACGCGGTACACCCCCAGACGCGTAGAGAGCGGGCGGAAGGCGTGACCCCAAGCCAGAGAGCGGTAGGTGTGGTGTCGGGCCGGTGGGGATGCGGATAAAGATTGTAGAGGAGTGCCGCATGGAAGAGGGCATATCCCCAGAGTGACCGTGGTGCCTTGGCGTGACTGAGGAGGCAGCGAGCGATCTGAACCAAGGTGTGGTTGCGGCTCTCTGCAATGCCGTTCTGCTGCGGGCTTTCGGGGAGCGTGAAGGTTTGCCGAATCCCTTGGGCCGCACAGAAGTTATCGAGTTTGCCATTGCGAAATTCTCCCCCGCCATCAGAATGGAGGCACTTCAGAGGAGTGCCGAACGTGACTTGAGCCTGGCGCACCCACGCCATGATGACATCAAGTGCCTCCGCCTTGGTATGCAGGAGGTGCACAGAAACATACCGCGAGTGGTCATCGACTAGTGTAAGAAAGTACCGATGACCGCCTCGGGATGCGACTGGAGCTGGGCCCCAGACATCCATGTGCACTAGGTCCAGCGGAGCAGCTGCGACGGATGGGGAGGAAGGATGCGGCTGCTGCTTGAGCTTGCTCTTGGTGCAGTCCAGGCAGGTGGGTGCAGGTGAGTCTGTTGGTGGAGGAAGCGCCGACGGGAGGCCAAGAAGAAGTTTCTTGGAAGCGATGTCGGCAAGTGTACGGAAGTTGGGGTGACCCAAGCGATGGTGGTAGAGGATGGTTGGGTTGGCGAAGCTGCGACACAAACACCACTTTTGTATTTGTACTTTTATATCCTAGTTTAGGTTGTGAATGTTCTAGTGGGTTGGGGTGTACTCACAAATCCCAACCTCACCCAATTGTGATCCCCACAATCTCCAATTACCCAATTGGAGATTCCGGAGATCCCAATGGGGATTCCCTCCAGTTCCCCCTTCATCCATTCTCTCTCACCTTGCCATGTACTTATAGAGCCTTGGGCTCCTTACCTAATCAATCATTTCAACCCTATTTCTTACATGGTATCAGAGCGACCTATCCACACACGCGGATCAAGGTCCTAATCTGAACGTGCCCGCGCTACGCGCACTTCATCGTCGCGACATTCGTCTCGAGTCGTTGGAATTTCGACGTGCTCCACTCTGCAGTCGCGCCTCTCATCGTCGACCGCCTTCGCGCTCGACCTCGTTGAATTTCTCATCTTTGAAGCTTTTACGCTTCTCATCGTCGATTTCCTCCTCAGTTCTCCTTGGTCGAATCTCAATTTCGACCATCTCTTAAAACTCGTTCTCGAGTTTCCCCTCAAACCTCGCCAGAATAGGCAAACTCCCATCGCAAAATCGCCTCCACGAACGTCTCGCGTCAAGCAAGAGCAGGTACACAGGTTGAAGCGGAGCGGAGCTGGTTGCGGAGCTGGTTGCGGAGCTGGTTGCGGAGCTGGTTGCAGAGCTGGTTGCGGAGCTGTGTAGCTGCGGGACAGGGCCTGGGGGTGTGTGGGGGGGTGTGTGGGTCCGGGGTTAGACATAGGCTCAGATTCAGTTTCAAGTCGGCGTTTTAACGAATTTTCGCGGACGCCAATTCCTACTTAGCGGCATTTTGATACAGCCGTCAGAGTGATTTTCAGCAATTCTCGTCGACCAATTTCCAGAAGTGCCGCGCTGCACACCGACTATGGCTTACTCAACCACTTCACTCGCCAACCCGATCCCGCTCCTTCGTCTCGAGCCGGACGGCACATGCTCCAACTATAAGGCTTGGCGCTATGGTGTCGACAAGCACCTCCTCAGTCGCGAGGTGAAGGGGCTCGAGCTCACCGACGTCCTTCTCAACATCGGTGACGGCAAAGAGCCTCCTCAACCCGAGAGGTCCGCCGATCCAGCTAATGCCGCCGCCGAAGCAGTTTATGCTGCTGCACTGCTCAAGTACAAGAATTGGGAGAAGGCCGATGGTGCGGTCATTAGTGTCTTCATGGGCACCACTCCTCCCGAACTCGTCGAAACCTACCACAACTACCCGTCTGCCAACGCCATTTGGCTCTACCTCGAAGATCGCTTCCTGAACAAGACTGCAGTGGGAGTTGCTATACTCATCCCCAGCATGTTCCAAGTGCGGCTCGAGGACTCGCCAGGCATGGCGGACTATGTCACCAAGGTGCAGTCCATTCATGGTGAACTCAAACAGTTGGGGATAGTCTTCCCCGAGCAAGCCCCTGCAGCCGCTCTCCTAGTCGGCCTCACTCCGGCATACGAAGTCACACGCAAGATGCTCTTGGGCGTTGCTCCTGCAGACCTCACATTTTCCAAGGGCTCATCCGCGCTCCTTTCTGCCGAAAAGGACAACAGCGCTCAAGCCAAGGCCAATGCAATCTGCGCTCCCGTGCCTCAAGCCTATGCCGCTTCGGTGCCATTCCAGCGCAACCGCTTCCCCCCGTGTCCCTACGTCATCAAGCGCGGCCCTCGTGCTGGCCAGGTGTGTGGCGGCACCAACCACGGCCTTGCCTCCTGCTTTAAGAAGAAGGATGATAAGTGGTATGCCGTCAATGGGACCGCCTCCAAGCCGCCAAGCTGGATGGTCAATCGTGCTCCTCGACAAGTCAATCAAGTCGAAGCGCAGGAATCCGTGCAGGCTGCTGTGGCTGCACCTACTGATGTGCGCCTCAACGTGTTGTTCCCTGGCACTGCCATGATTAATGAGACGATTTCGCAGTATCCTGGCTCACAAAGCACCTCAGCCACAATAGAGTTCACCCTCGACAGTGGGGCCACTCACACGGTTCTCAAGGAAGAACACTCCTTCAAGCCATACGAGACACCAATCCGTCTACTAGGAGCAGACTCCAGTTTCACAACACACGCCAAGGGCTCCTCCACAGTTCCGTGCCCAGCTTTTCCTTCGGGCAGTGTGACTGGCATGTGTGTTCCCACACTACGCCACAATCTCGTGGCCCAACACGAGCTCCAACGGGCAGGCGTCACCACGATCTTCCCAGCACACTCGGATCACTGTGACCTCTTCAACCCTAAGTCCAACAAGCTCCTAGCACGCTTCACACTCAACAGTAGCAAGCTCTACACGCTGCGTTCACCTGCACCTCTCGCCGCCCTCTCCCAAGCGCAAGCTGCCAGCACCACTCCGTGTTCGTGTCGCAGCTTCGCCAACCCAACCATCCTCTACCACCATCGCTTGGGTCACCCCAACTTCCGTACACTTGCCGACATCGCTTCCAAGAAACTTCTTCTTGGCCTCCCGTCGGCGCTTCCTCCACCAACAGACTCACCTGCACCCACCTGCCTGGACTGCACCAAGAGCAAGCTCAAGCAGCAGCCGCATCCTTCCTCCCCATCCGTCGCAGCTGCTCCGCTGGACCTAGTGCACATGGATGTCTGGGGCCCAGCTCCAGTCGCATCCCGAGGCGGTCATCGGTACTTTCTTACACTAGTCGATGACCACTCGCGGTATGTTTCTGTGCACCTCCTGCATACCAAGGCGGAGGCACTTGATGTCATCATGGCGTGGGTGCGCCAGGCTCAAGTCACGTTCGGCACTCCTCTGAAGTGCCTCCATTCTGATGGCGGGGGAGAATTTCGCAATGGCAAACTCGATAACTTCTGTGCGGCCCAAGGGATTCGGCAAACCTTCACGCTCCCCGAAAGCCCGCAGCAGAACGGCATTGCAGAGAGCCGCAACCACACCTTGGTTCAGATCGCTCGCTGCCTCCTCAGTCACGCCAAGGCACCACGGTCACTCTGGGGATATGCCCTCTTCCATGCGGCACTCCTCTACAATCTTTATCCGCATCCCCACCGGCCCGACACCACACCTACCGCTCTCTGGCTTGGGGTCACGCCTTCCGCCCGCTCTCTACGCGTCTGGGGGTGTACCGCGTATGTGTTGCTAAGCCCCCACACGCGCAGGAAGCAAGGTGGCAAGCTTGGTCCCAAAACCCAGACCTGCATGTACCTGGGGCACAACTCCGACTCCCCAGACTACTTATTCCTCAACCCAATCACCAGACAGCTGATTCGCAGCCGTGATGTCGTCTTCGATGAGACACGCCCATTCCACTCTGCGACCACGGGCGAGCCTCCTCCACCTCCCCCGACGCTTGTTTGGGCAGACTTCGATGCCCCACCTCCGGCCGCTGCCCCTTCTCCGCGGCCTTCTCCGTCCGGCGTGTCTCACCCGGCCTCCCCAGTATCCTCCGTAGCGGCACCTCCTCCTGCTCCGCCTTCCCCGCGCGTCGAGCCCGGCTCACCAGTCTCCTATCGGAGGCGCCCAGTCCCTCCGGTCCCACCGCAGCCGCCTTCGTCTCCGGTCTCTAGTCGCACTCGTTCCAAGGGACCGGCTCCGCCTCTCGCCTGGGGACCAGCCGCCTTCTCCATCCGGTGTTCGGTCACCCCGCCTCCTCCTGCCGGGGGTGATGTCCCCTCCATCCGTATTCCCCCCCGTGCACTTCTGGAGAACAGGCATGAGGAGCTGTTTGACCTTCACGCGGTCTGCCAATTTCTCTCTCACATCTTCCCGGACATTACTGACTGCCCTTCCCTCAACTTCACCGAGAACCCGACCATTCCGACTCCTCGCACAAAAGAGGAAGCTCTCTCGGGGCCTTATAAGAAGGAGTGGAAGGCATCAATGGATGTGGAGAACGAGGCGTTCATTCGCAACAACAGCTTTGACGGTGTTGTTCCCCCTTCCGGTGTCAACATCGTCGGCGGAAAATGGATCTTTCGAGTCAAACAACTCCCAGGCGAAGCTCCACTGTTCAAGGCACGATACGTGGCGAAGGGTTTCACCCAGAAGGAGTATCTCGACTTCTTCAAAACATTCTCGCCCACGGCCAAGCTCCCGACTGTGCGCGCTCTTCTTGATATAGCCGCTCGCGGCAACTTCGAGATCAAGTCCATGGACGCCTCCTCCGCCTTTCTCCAAGGCCAGCTCAAGGAGGATGTTCACATGGAACGCCCACCGGGGTTTCCTGGCACTTACCCTGCCAACACAGTGTGGAAGCTGAAGCGCCCAGTGTATGGCCTCAAGCAGGCTCCTCGTGAGTGGCACAACAAGGTGAAGGAAGTCCTCCTCGCACTTGACTTCCATCCCTCTGCCTCAGATTCCAGTCTCTTCGTTCGTCACTCCTCCGAGCCCTTCTACATCCTCATCTACGTCGATGACTTCATTCTAGCCGCCAAAGATCCAGCCGACATGGCAGCTGTCCAGTCCGCTCTCAGCTCCGCCCTTCTCATGAAGGATCTTGGTGACCTCAAGAACTACCTGGGGATGGAGATCACTCATGACCGCCAAGCTTGCACCATCACCCTCTCCCAGGAGTCCTACATCGACAACCTTCTCAAGCGGTTCGACATGGACTCCAGTAACTCTGTCTCCACTCCACTCCCACTACAGCATCAGCTCACGGCCCCTCCAGTTCCTTCTCCTGACGCCTGCAAGGACCCGTACCCTGAGCTAGTCGGTTCACTCATGTATGCCATGATGTGCACTCGACCAGACTTGGCTTACCCGGTTAGTGTCCTCTCTCGGTACGTCTCCCCCGGACGCTACACTGCCTCGCATTGGTCTGCAGCCAAGAGGGTCCTCCGCTATCTACAAGCACTGACAGATGCTCCTCCCTGTTGTGTGATGTCATCATATGCTATCACATTCTGTCTGCCTCCCATCCCATATTTTTTCAACTTGCATGTGTGGTTTGAACGTGTGCAAGAATTTGTGTGTGATGTGTTCTGGAGTTTGGGAATGTGTTTTGTGTTATTTTGTTTGAGCAGGTTTTTTGTGATGATAGATCTTGAGAAGATCTTTCCGACGCAACGAGAATCCCTTCAATCGGAGCAAGAACGCGAAAGCTATGAAGATTCAAAGTTCATGAGCTTGCGTTACAATTGCGGCGGTTACAAAGTGAAGTTGTGGGGTGACTCTATATGGAGTTGGGACCTTTGGGGGTTTGGGAAATTTGTCACTCACTGTAACAGCTGCAAATTGGTTGGGAACAACCAAGCTAGGTTGGCAAGGGTGGCCAACTTGGATGGATTGGTTGGGAAGGGACAAATGTCAAAGTTGGGGTTCCTATAGGGAGGGAATCTTTGTGCTTATGGGGTTTCCTTGGTTGGGGACTCTCTTGGGACCTTCCCTCTCATCCCTCTCTTCCTATCCCAACCTTTCTCTTGCTCCTTCTAAATTCCTTGTGAGATTCTTGAACTTTGATTGAACCTTTGAGATTGAGTTAAGTTCTCCTCCTACAGCTTACCCCCTAATGCGTCGAAAGCCATAGCGTCGCGAATACTTCATCAATCAACGTGATTCAAATTGGGAACGGTAGCTGAGATTAAGAGCTACAACATATCCAAGTTTCGCGACATTCCAACGGCTAGTTTTTCGTCGACGTCGTTTCTTGTAAAGACGACTTTTCTGTCCAGAATTTCGGATTTATATTTTGAGTAATTCTAGCTCCTAAGTTCACCTAGACTCCGTCCTTAATCCTAACAAGTGGTATCAGAGCTGTATTAAGGACGTTGAGAGGAGTCTACAGAAGTGTGAAGACCCTTCTAGACCCACCATGGCCTGTGGGTGTGCCTAAGTGGTGTTCTAAAGGTTGGATGTGTCTTCCGCTAAGGGAAACTCTGCCGAAATTTCGTGGACGCCGACACTTGTGAAAATATCGAGGGAGCTGAGTGTGGACAGCAAAGGGGGGCTGAAATTCGTCATTTCTCAAGGAGAAGATGAATGAGAGAGGAGGAGATGCTAATGGAAGAGGAGCTGTAGCTGAGAAGACAAGTGAACCGCCGCCATCAAAAGTTGAAGCTTTGGATGGCTCCAACTATGAGGAATGGAGCGGACGGATGAGAAGTGCCTTCAAACGCTACAAGCTACTGAAGATTGCTGTTGGGGAAGAGAAGATGCCGGAAGAAGGCGAAGCACGTGAACGGTGGATTGAGAAAAGCACGGTGCTTTTCGACCTCATCCTTCAATCGGTCAACAAGGAGATGTTCGAGCACATCAAGGATCTTGTGGAAGCGGATGATTCGGGTCCAAGGGCGTGGAAACTACTACGCGATGTGATTCAGCCCAACACTCTCCTGATGGTGATCGTGCTCGAGAAGGAACTTGCTGCCATCTCCATGCGACCAGGGGACGATGTGAAGCCGGTCCTTGACAAGATCAAGGACACCTATGCAAGGATGGCAGCAGCGGGCAGCAGTGTATCTCAGCTGCAGCAGTGCACCAAGATCATCTCGGTGTTGGACAACTCTTGGGACAACCTCATCCCCACCCTCAACTCTCAGCAAGATCAATGGACACCTGAGTGGCTAAGGCAGCAGATTCTGCAGGAGGACTTCCGCAGACGCCATGTGGGAGGCGGTGCTGCCACTAAGACTGCTGAGGGGTATGGAGCTGCAGGGCGCGGCAAGGAAGAGGGGGTTGGAAAGGCCGAGGCCGTGGGAGAAGCTTTGGCAGAGGTAGAGGCCGAGGTGACTATAATGAGGGGCATGGGAGCTCCAGTGGCAGGGGGAGTACCAGAATGGAGGGCACCTGCTGGTACTGCAAGAAGGTTGGGCATCCTTGGTTCAAGTGCTTCAGCAGGCTGGAGGGATGGGCACCTCCAGGCATGAAGCCGCCCAGTGGTGAACGCGCACAAGGTGGCGCTGTGCAAGGCTCAGGTGCACAAGGTGAAGGTGCACAAGGTAATGCCTATCCTGGTTTGTTTGTTATGGTTGAGGATGTGCATGGGCATGAGGGTGATGTGGGATCTGTGGGAAAGGTTGTGATGCACCCTCTCACGCACTGGGTGATTGATTCGGGTTGCACCAGTCACATGACCCCACGGGCAGATTTGCTTGATGAGGTAAAACCCCCTGGGAAGATCAAGTATGTGGCAGCAGCGTCAGGTGCTTTGCTCCCTGTCATTGGTGTTGGAAATGCCAAGGTTAAGGGAGCTAATGGGGAGCTTGTGGGGCTTGGGAATGTTCTGCTGGTTAAAGGCTTGTCTGCTAACCTTCTCTCTGTGCGACGACTGCAGAAGAGCAAGGCCGAAGTGACCTTTGGACCAACCAGCTGCCGTGCTAAGCTTGGGAAGAAGGTGCTGTGGAGTCTGGAAGAGGAGACCAGCTGCATCAAGGACCTGTGGCAGCTGCCCATCATCCCTTGGAATGGGAAGACTCCAACAGCAGCAACGGCAGCAGCGGCAAAGGCAACAGCAGGAGGAGATGCAACTGCACCAACTGATGGGGTCCTGGAAGCAGTCAAGAAAGTGCAGAAGCAGCAGACACATGGTGAGGTGCTTGCTGGTGTGGATGCGAGTGCGGCATGGGCTAAGGCTTCACCAAGGAGTGGAGAGGCCGATTGGGAGACATGGCATGAGAGGCTGTGTCATGTGAACTTCCCTATGCTGCAGAAGTTGGTGAAGGATGGGAGCCTGAAGGGCTTGGAGGTGAAAGGGGGAGTGAAGGAGATTGGGAGCTGCCCTACATGCTTGGAGACCAAGTTCTCCAAGTTCCCCTTCAACAGCACTACAGGACCAGCCAAGACCCCACTTGCACTTGTGCATATGGATGTGGTGGGGCCCACAAGAGCCCCTTCCCTCTCAGGCAGCCGCTATTTCTTGACAATTGTGGATGACCACACTCGAGCAGTGTGGGTTTACCCTTTGAACAGCAAGGGGGAGGTGGCAGCGGCTGTCCTTAAGGAGTGGATGCCGAGAGCTCAGAGGGAATGCGGACACAAGGTGAAGGTGATCCGTAGTGACAATGGTGGGGAGTTCATTGGAGCTGATTTTGAGGGGGAGTTGAAGAGGAAGGGGATCCAACATCAACTGACAGTGCCCTACAACCCGCAGCAGAATGGCGTGGCTGAGAGGTTCAACAGGACCCTGCAGGAGGGGGCACGCACTCTCCTTGGGCGTGCAGGGCTGCCTGATCCGTTTTGGGTGTCTGCACTGAGGCAGGTCGCCCTTGTGAAGAATAGGGTGCTGGCTACAGTTGGAGATAAGGAGTGGATCCCATATGCCAAGTGGTATGGGAGTGCTCCAGCGGTGAACATGCTGAGGGCATTTGGGTGCATGGTGGTGTTTCATGTGCCCAAGGAGAAAAGGGGGAAGTTGGAGGCTTCTGGAAGATGGGGTGTGCACTTGGGGATTGCAAAGGATCACAAGGGGTGGCTGCTATGGGACCTGACCACCCAGAAGCTGACAGTGTCAAGGGATGTGAAGTTTCTTGAGTCCCTGTACTATAAGGAATGGAAGCAGCAGCAACAGAAGCTTCCATCTACACCACTCATTGTGGAGGCAGATGAGTTGCAGCAGCCTTCAAGACAGGTGGAGGTTGCAGTGTCAGAGGAGGAGATGTCTGGGGTGACTGAGGAAGGGGGAGCAGCTGAGGTGGAGCAGCAGCAGCAGCATGAATCTCCACCTCGAGTTCCACACCCGCCTGAGCGTCCTAGGAGGGATGTGCGCCCTCCTGTGAGGCTGACCTATGGGGGAAGAGGCAAGCCGAATGTGGTGCAGGCTGGGAGTGTGGTTGAGCAGATTGAGGAAGATGAGATCGCTCACTGCTACTGGGCACCAATCCCTGAGTACATGGCCTTACACCATGGGGCCAAGGAAGTAGTGTGGCTAAGGCGTTTGTTGGAGGAGTTGGGAGTTGGTCAGGAGAAGCCGACAGTTGTGTTTTGTGACAATGAGTCCGCTGTGAAGCTCGCCAAGAATGCTTGTCTGCATGGGCTGACAAAACACATAAGGCCTAAGTGGCATTGGGTGAGGAGACTCCTTGATAAGGAGGTGCGGCTGGAGATAGTGAAGACCCATCAGCAGGCAGCAGATATTTTCACCAAGCGTCTGGCGGAGGCGGATCATTGGAAGGGCATGAAGCTTGCTGGGATGAGTGTGCATTGAGTATGCATGCTTGAGATGTTGGTATGGTGGATGATGGTTGGCAGCCAGAGGGGGAGATTGTTGTGTGATGTCATCATATGCTATCACATTCTGTCTGCCTCCCATCCCATATTTTTTCAACTTGCATGTGTGGTTTGAACGTGTGCAAGAATTTGTGTGTGATGTGTTCTGGAGTTTGGGAATGTGTTTTGTGTTATTTTGTTTGAGCAGGTTTTTTGTGATGATAGATCTTGAGAAGATCTTTCCGACGCAACGAGAATCCCTTCAATCGGAGCAAGAACGCGAAAGCTATGAAGATTCAAAGTTCATGAGCTTGCGTTACAATTGCGGCGGTTACAAAGTGAAGTTGTGGGGTGACTCTATATGGAGTTGGGACCTTTGGGGGTTTGGGAAATTTGTCACTCACTGTAACAGCTGCAAATTGGTTGGGAACAACCAAGCTAGGTTGGCAAGGGTGGCCAACTTGGATGGATTGGTTGGGAAGGGACAAATGTCAAAGTTGGGGTTCCTATAGGGAGGGAATCTTTGTGCTTATGGGGTTTCCTTGGTTGGGGACTCTCTTGGGACCTTCCCTCTCATCCCTCTCTTCCTATCCCAACCTTTCTCTTGCTCCTTCTAAATTCCTTGTGAGATTCTTGAACTTTGATTGAACCTTTGAGATTGAGTTAAGTTCTCCTCCTACAGCTTACCCCCTAATGCGTCGAAAGCCATAGCGTCGCGAATACTTCATCAATCAACGTGATTCAAATTGGGAACGGTAGCTGAGATTAAGAGCTACAACATATCCAAGTTTCGCGACATTCCAACGGCTAGTTTTTCGTCGACGTCGTTTCTTGTAAAGACGACTTTTCTGTCCAGAATTTCGGATTTATATTTTGAGTAATTCTAGCTCCTAAGTTCACCTAGACTCCGTCCTTAATCCTAACACTCCCAAGGGTACTGCTTCACCCTTGGTAGCGGAGTCATCAGCTGGCGCTCCACTCGGTCCTCTGCAGTCTCCCTGTCGTCCTGCGAGGCCGAGCTCTACGCGGGCACAATGGCTGCTCAAGAGGCACGCTGGCTCTCCTTTCTCCTCGCTGAGTTAGGCTACCCCCAGCAGTCGCCCACCCTGTGGTGTGACAACCAGAGTGCCATTCATCTCACCAAGGATCCTGTGTTTCACTCTCGCACCAAGCACATCGAACTTCGTCATTTCTTCATCCGAGATCTTGTTCAGAGTGACCAGCTGACGGTACGGTACATCACCTCAGATTGCAACCTCGCCGACCTCTTTACCAAGGCTCTCGGCAAGGCTGACCACCATCGCCTTCTCCGTTCCATGGGGCTATGTGCTCCTTGACCGGGTTTGCAGTCCATGGGGGTGTGTTAGAAATAGACTGCAAATACCACTTTTGTATTTGTACTTTTATATCCTAGTTTAGGTTGTGAATGTTCTAGTGGGTTGGGGTGTACTCACAAATCCCAACCTCACCCAATTGTGATCCCCAAAATCTCCAATTACCCAATTGGAGATTCCGGAGATCCCAATGGGGATTCCCTCCAATTCCCCCTTCATCCATTCTCTCTCACCTTGCCATGTACTTATAGAGCCTTGGGCTTCTTATCTAATCAATCATTTCAACTCTATTTCTTACAGCTTGCGCTTGGGAGAGGGCGGCGAGAGGTGCAGGTGAACGCAACGTGTAGAGCTTGCTGCTGTTGAGTGTGAAGCATGCTAGGAGCTTGTTGGACTTAGGATCGAGGAGGTCACAGTGACCGAGTGTGCTGGGAAGATTGTGGTGACGCCTGCCCGTTGGAGCTCGTGTTGGGCCACGAGATTGTGGCGTAGTGTGGGAACACACATGCCGGTGACACTGCCCGAAAGGAAAGCTGGGCACGGAACTGTGGAGGAGCCCTTGGCGTGTGTTGTGAAACAGGAGTCTGCTCCTAGTAGAGGGATTGGTGTCTTGTATGGCTTGAAGGAGTGTTCTTCCTTGGGAACAGTGTGAGTGGCACCACTGTCGAGGGTGAACTCTATTGTGGCTCATGTGCTTTGTGAGCCGGGACATTGCGAAATTGTCTCGTTGATCATGTCAGTGCCGGGGGACAACATGTTGAGGCGCACATCAGAAAGGGGAGCTACAGCAGCGTGCACGGATTCCTGCACTTCGACTTGATTAACCTTGCGAGGAGCACGATTGACCATGCAGCTTGGCGGCTTTGAGGCGGTCCCATTGACGGCATACCACTCGTCATCCTTCTTCTTGAAGCATGGCGTGGTTGGTGCCGCCACACACCTGGCCGGCACGAGGGCCGTGCTTGATGACGTTGGGACACGAGGGGTAGCGGTTGCGCTAGAATGGTGCCGAAGCAGCATAGCCCTGAGGCACGGGAGCGCGGATTGCATTGGCCTTGGCTTGAGCGCTGTTGTCCTTTTCGGCAGAAAGGAGCGCGGATGAGACCTTGGAAAATGTGAGGTCTGCAGGAGCAAGGCCCAAGAGCATCTTGCGTGTGACTTCGTATGCCGGAGTGAGGCCGACTAGGAGAGCGGCTGCAGGGGCTTGCTCGGGGAAGACTATCCCCAACTGTTTGAGTTCACCATGAATGGACTGCACCTTGGTGACATAGTCCGCCATGCCTGGCAAATCCTCGAGCCGCACTTGGAACATTCTGGGGATGAGTATGGCAACTCCCACTGCAGTCTTGTTCAGGAAGCGGTCTTCGAGGTAGAGCCAAATGGCGTTGGCAGACGGGTAGTTGTGGTAGGTTTGACGAGTTCGGGAGGAGTGGTGCCCATGAAGACACTAATGACCGCACCATCGGCCTTCTCCCATTTCTTGTACTTGAGCAGTGCAGCAGCATAAACGGCTTCGGCGGTGGCATTAGCTGGATCGACGGACCTCTCGGGTTTAGGAGGCTCTTTGCCGTCACCGATGTTGAGAAGGACGTCGGTGAGCTCGAGCCCCTTCACCTCGCGACTGAGAAGGTGCTTGTCGACACCATAGCGCCAAGCCTTGTAGTTGGAGCATGTACCATCCGGCTCGAGACGAAGGAGCGGGATCGGGTTGGCGAGTGAAGTGGTTGAGTAAGCGAAGCTCTTAAGTGACCGATAGGAACTTCGGTTCGCAGCGCGTCACTTCTGGAAATCAGTCGACAAGAATTGCTGAAAACCACTCCGATGGCTTCGTCGAAATGCCGTTAGGAAGGAAATGGCGTCAGCGAAAATTCGTTAAAACGCCGACTTGAAACTGAATCTGAGACTATCTCTAACCCCGTACCCACACATCCCCCCACACACCCCCAGGCCCTGTCCCGCAGCTACACAGCTTCGCAACCAGCTCCGCAACCAGCTCCGCAACCAGCTGCCCAACCAGCTCCGCTCCGCTTCCACCTGTGTACCTGCTCTTGCTTGACGTGAGACGTTCATGGAGGCGATTTCGCGAGGGGAGTCCGCCTATTCTGGCGGGGTCTGAGGGGAAACTCGAGAACGAGTTTTAAGAGATGGTCGAAATTGAGATTCGACCAAGGAGAACCGAGGAGGAACTCGATGACGAGAAGCGTGAAAGATTCAGAGATGAGAAATTCAACGAGGTCGAGCGCGAAGGCGGTCGACGATAAGAGGCGCAACTGCAGAGTGGAGCACGTCGAAATTCCGATGACTTGAGACGAATGTCGCGACGAGAAGGTGCGCGTAGCGCGGACACGTTAAGATTAGGACCTTGATCCGCGTGTGCGGATAGGTTGCTCTGATACCATGTAAAAAATAGAGCTGAAATGATGAATTAGGTAAGGAGCCCAAGGCTCTAAAAGAAGATGGCAAGGTGAGAGAGAATGGATGAAGGGGGGAATCGGAGGGAATTCCCATTGGGATCTCCGAAATCTCCAATTGGATAATTAGAGATTGGGGGGATCACAATTGGGTGAGGTTGCGATTTGTGAGTACACCCCAACCCACTAGAACATTCATAACCTAAACTATGATATAAAAGTACAAATACAAAAGTGGGATTTGAAGTCTATTTCTAACATGGTCGGGTTATCTGTAAAGTTGAGGGAAGGGCAGTTAGTAATGTCCGGGAAGATGTGGGAGAGAAATTGGCAGACCGCGTAAAGGTTAAACAGCTCCTCATGCCTGTCCTCCAGAAGTGCACGGGGTGGAATATGGATGGAGGGGATATCACCCCCGGCAGGAGGAGGTGGGGTGACCGAACACCGGAAGGAGAAGGCGGCTGGTCCCCGGGCAAGAGGCAGAGCCGATCCCTTGGAACGAGTGCGACTAGAGACCGAAGACGAAGGCGGTTGCGGTGGGACCGGAGGGACTAGGCGCCTCCGGTAGGAGACTGGTGAAATGCTCGACGCGCGGGGAAGGCGGAGCAGGAGGAGGTGCCGCTGCGGAGGATACTGGGGAGGCCGGGTGAGACACGCCGGACGGAGAAGGCCGCGGAGAAGGGGCAGCGGCCGGAGGTGGGGCATCGAATTCTGCCCATACAAGCGTTGGGGGAGGTGGAGGAGGCTTGCCCGTGGTCGCAGAGTGGAAGGGGCATGTCTCATCGAAGACGACATCACGGCTGCGAATCAGCTGTCTGGTGATGGGGTTGAGGAATAAGTAATCTGGGGAGTCGGAGTTGTGCCCCAGGTACATGCAGGTCTGGGTTTTGGGACCAAGCTTGCCACCTTGCTTCCTGCACGTGTGGGGGCTTAGCAACACATAAGCGGTACACCCCCAGATGCGTAGAGAGCGCGCGGAAGGCGTGGCCCCAAGCCAGAGAGTAGTAGGTGTGGTATCGGGCTGGTGGGGATGCGGATAAAGATTGTAGAGGAAAGCTGCATGGAAGAGGGCATATCCCCAGAGTGACCGTGGTGCGTTGGCGTGACTGAGGAGGCAGCGAGCGATCTGAACCAAGGTGTGGTTGCGGCTCTCTGCAATGCCATTCTGCTGCGGGCTTTCGGGGAGCGTGAAGGTTGGCCGAATCCCTTGGGATGCGCAAAAGTTATCGAGTTTGCCATTGCGAAATTCTCCCCCGCCATCGGAATAGAGGCACTTCAGAGGAGTGCCGAACGTGACTTGAGCCTGGCGCACCCATGCCATGATGAGGTCAGGTGCCTCCGCCTTGGTATGCAGGAGGTGCATAGGAACATACCGCGAGTGGTCATCGACTAGTGTAAGAAAGTACCGATGATTGCCTCGGGATGCGACTGGAGCTGGGCCCCAGACATCCATGTGCACTAGGTCCAGCGAAGCAGCTTCTACAGATGGGGAGGAAGGGTGCGGCTGCTGCCTGAGCTTGCTCTTGGTGCAATCGAGGCTGGTGGGTGCAGATGAGTCTGTTGGTGGAGGAAGCGCCGACGGGAGGCCAATTAGTTTTCTTGGAAGCGATGTCGGCAAGCGTACGGAAGTTGGGGTGACCCAAGCGATGGTGGTAGAGGATGGTTGGGTTGGCAAAGCTGCGACAGGAATACGGAGTGGTGTTGGCAGCTTGCGCTTGGGAGAGGGCGGCGAGAGGTGCAGGTGAGCGCAGCGTTTAGAGCTTGCTGCTGTTGAGTGTGAAGCGTGCTAGGAGCTTGTCGGACTTAGGATCGAGGAGGTCACTGTGATCCGAGTGTGCTGAGAAGATCGTGGTGACGCCTGTCTGTTGGAGCTCGTGTTGGGCCACGAGATTGTGGCGTAGTGTGGGAACACACATGCCAGTGACACTGCCCGAAGGGAAAGAAGGGCACGGAACTAGGGAGGAGCCCTTGGCATTCGTTGTGAAACTGGAGTCCGCTCCTAGTAGAGGGATTGGGTTTTGTATGGCTTGAAGGAGTGTTCTTCCTTGAGAACTGTGTGAGTGGCCCCACTGTCGAGGGTGAACTCTATTGTGGCTGAGGTGCTTTGTGAGCCGGGACACTGCGAAATTGTCTCATTGATCATGCCAGTGCCAGGGAACAACATCAGCAAGGGGAGCTATAGCAGCGTGCACGGATTCCTGCACTTCGACTTGATTGACCTTGCGAGGAGCACGATTGACCATCCAGCTTGGCGACTTCGAGGCGGTCCCATTGACGGCATACCACTCGTCATCCTTCTTCTTGAAGCAGGAGGCAAGGGCGTGGTTGGTGCCGCCACACACCTGGCCGGCACGAGGGCCATGCTTGATGACGTGACACGGGGGGAAGCGGTTGCGCTGGAATGGTGCTGAAGGAGACAGACTCCTCAAAGGTGACGTCGTGCGAGTGAAAGAAGCGGTGAGACGGCGGGTGGTAGAAGTGCCAATCAAACAAGGAAGACACATGGGACGGTGTGTGCAGTGAGCTTGTTCGTTCCAAAGGCACGAACGTGAGCGAGGCAGCCTCAGACATGGAATGCAGACGCGTCACCTGGGGACCCGGTCCAGAGGAGGGTTGGCGAAACCTGCGGCAGCTGGGAGTGTGGCCACAGGTTAAGCTTATGAGAGGTGTAACGAATAGCGAACGACCACAGAAAATGGGGTGCACCGGCATGGATCATGGAGGTACGAGCCACATTCTCATGACCAAGCCGATGCGTCGCTCAGTGACCCCATTCTGCTGCAGGCCGTCCGGAAGGGTGTACGACTAGGTAATGCCCTCCGCACAATAGGACTGGCCAAGCCATTCGGAGGTGAACTCGCCGCCACAGTCGGAGTGGAGACGCAGGAAATGGAGACCATGGTGGAGTCGCGCAGTTACGACCCACGGGATAAGAACGTCAAACACGTCGGCCTTCCGCTCCAAGGGAAACACCATGGTGTAGCGAGTGTAGTCGTCGTCTAGGGCCAGAAAGTAGGGCTCGCGACGCGGCCCAGGACCGGGGTTGGGCCCCAGACGTCCATGTGCAGGGTCTGCAATGGCGCAGATGTGGGGGGAACGAGGAGGAGTGGGGGGCACGGCGCAGCCGGCCCTCAACGCAAGGTGTGCACGGAGGCGCGGGCGAGGGAGGGAGAGCTAAGAGCGACGCAGGGAGACCTAAGATAAGACCGTGCTGGGACATGTGACGCAAACGCGGAAGTGCGGGGTGACCAAGGCGGATGTGCGACAGCAGCGACGGGTGAGTGAGCAACTAACGCGAGCAAGCTGTAGCGACCTGGGTGGGCGCACGCACCGGATTGGGACGCTCCCACTTGGGGGGACGCAGTGTCCAGCGTAAACAGGCCAGACACCGGGTCCCGGGGAACGTCGCAAGAGGGGCACCTGAGGCGGCCTCGGTACAGATAGTGTACTGCTCGTGTCCGGAGAACGTAGTGGTGACGTCGAGGTCCTGTGACAGCCGACACCAACTAGGTTCCTGGAGAACGAAGGGATGTGCCCGAGGGAGCCGCCGGACAGGGAAGGGTGGTGGAGCTACGAGCAACTATAGGACCGGAGGAGGGGTCAGCAAACGCGACAGCGGCAGTAGCGGCAAGTGGCGTGAGCGTAGTGTGGTTGCAGAAGATGCAGGCAGACTCGCTACAATCAAGCGTAAAGGAGAGCGAAGCGGAAGCTGCAGCCGGCGGAGGAGCGAGCGTGGAGCCTAGACTAAACAAGGCAGAAGTTCTACGCCGGACGCAGTAGGGGAGTCTAGACCACACAGAGGAGGCACACTCAAACTAGGCAACACATGGTAATAAGATCCGGTCACTCTAGGGGCATCAGCATACAGGGAATGCAAACTATAACAAATCTGATCCATGTCTAACTCAAAAACAGGCATACCGCGGCGCACTAGACTGGGCCAGTCAGGGAGGTCTGGCGCCGGGCCGAAGCGGCGGCGAAAGAGGTCGTCGTGGCGATGGAAACAGCGGGCGGTAGGGTGAGGACGACCACACACAGTGTCGTGGAAGGGGCCGGTCTGGAGCTGGTATTGGCAATCCCCGGCGCCGAAGTTGCCGCCCGACACCGAACTGCGAGGGCCGCCACCGCGGCCACCACCACGAGAGGCACCGGGCCACCCCGGCGGGAGGCGGCCCCATGACTGCTGCTACTGCGACTGCTGCTGTGGCAGCTGCTGCTGCCGAGGCTGCGGCTGCTGCTGCTGCTCTGGGGCACCAGCCCTGGTCCCCTTGTTGGAACCATTGTCCCTGCCCCAACTCCACTACCCCCACCACCCACACCACCCTTACCTCCCCCACGCCCTCCCTTGGGGCAGCGGCCCATACGTTGACGTGGCTGCACTGAGGCCGCAGCGGCGGTCTCTGCGGCAGGGGCTGTCTCAGCGATAGCATGAGAAACGTCACCGTGAGTGCACTGGGAGGGCACACAGCCCTGAAAGATAGGAACTGCTGTAGTACCACTAGACTGAGCAATAGTGCGCTGGCGAGTCTCTATCTCGGACAGGGCAGTGACAAAGGAGGTAAGGGTGAGGTCACCGGGGTACTGACTAAGGAAGTGGTCGCGGGTAGTGGCTAAGCTGTCCGGAAGGCGCGTGGCAATGAGATAAAGGGTAGCACAAAGCGGCGGGGGAAAGGCAGTGAGCTGGGCCGCAGTGCTAGCGGCGCGGTAGCTAGCCTCTAGTGCACGGAGGTGAGTGGCTAGGTCAGCAACAGTGGGGAAGGCGGCGAGATCAGTGAACAGCATGGGAAGGATCAGGCGGCCAGCAGAGGCGGAGGTGGGCGTGGAGTAGAGCGCATGTACGGCATCTAAGAACTCGGCGTTCGCGACAACCCTAAAGCGGGGACGCTCAAACAGGGGGAGGGCATGACTAATGGCAAGCTGCGCTACGGCGTCGCACGACACCCTGACAGCGCGAGCGAGTGTAGCAGCAAAAAAGGCCTCACGCTGAGCAGTCGTGGGGTCACCAGGGAGGGCATCATGCGCGGAGGGGCAAGGAAGCAAGCCATCGACATAAACAGCCAGGGAGTAACCATCCTGGCGCAGACTTGTCAGGTGATGGCGAAGGTCGAAAATCCAGGCGTCAAAGTCGATCACGCGCCCCTCCGCGTTCAGGCGGAGCACAGCGTCTGCCATCGCACAACCTCAGCCACATGGTGGCACGACAGTATAGCAGCACGGCTCCATGGCGCCACGACGCCACGGCTGCACGGCGGCACGATGGCACGGCAGCACGACGAGACGCCGGCACGACGAAACGGTGGCACGGCGGCACGGCTCCACGGCGGCACAATGGCACGGCGGCACGGCGTCACGGTGGTACGATGGCACGGCAGCACGGTGCTACGGCGGCACCGCGACACGCCGGCGTGGCGCCAAGACGACACGGCGGCACGATGGCACTGCGGCACAACGACACGGGGGCATGGCGGCATGTCTCCACTGTTAGAAATAGACTGCAAATACCACTTTTTGTATTTGTACTTTTATATCCTAGTTTAGGTTGTGAATGTTCTAGTGGGTTGGGGTGTACTCACAAATCCCAACCTCACCCAATTGTGATCCCCACAATCTCCAATTACCCAATTGGAGATTCCGGAGATCCCAATGGGGATTCCCTCCGATTCCCCCTTCATCCATTCTCTCTCACCTTGCCATGTACTTATAGAGCCTTGGGCTCCTTACCTAATCAATCATTTCAACTCTATTTCTTACATGGTATCAGAGCGACCTATTCGCACACGCGGATCAAGGTCCTAATCTGAACGTGCCCGCGCTACGCGCACTTCATCGTCGCGACATTCGTTTCGAGTCGTCGGAATTTCGACGTGCTCCACTCTGCAGTCGCGCCTCTCATCGTCGACCGCCTTCGCGCTCGACCTCGTTGAATTTCTCATCTCTGAAGCGTTCACGCTTCTCGTCGTCGATTTCCTCCTCGGTTCTCCTTGGTCGAATCTCAATTTCGACCATCTCTTAAAACTCGTTCTCGAGTTTCCCCTCAGACCCCGCCAGAATAGGCGAACTCCCCTCGCGAAATCGCCTCCACGAACGTCTCGCGTCAAATCAAGAGCAGGTACACAGGTTGAAGCGGAGCGGAGCTGGTTGCGGAGCTGGTTGCGGAGCTGTGTAGCTGCGGGCCAGGGCCTGGGGGTATGTGGGGGGTGTGTGGGTCCAGGGTTAGACATAGGCTCAGATTCAGTTTCAAGTTGGCGTTTTAACAAATTTTCGCGGACGCCATTTCCTACTTAGCGGCATTTTGATACAGCCGTCAGAGTGATTTTCAGCAATTCTCGTCGACCAATTTCCAGAAGTGCCGCGCTGCACACCGACAATGGCTTACTCAACCACTTCACTCGCCAACCCGATCCCGCTCCTTCGTCTCGAGCCGGACGGCACATGCTCCAACTATAAGGCTTGGCGCTATGGTGTCGACAAGCACCTCCTCAGTCGCGAGGTGAAGGGGCTCGAGCTCACCGACGTCCTTCTCAACATCGGTGACGGCAAAGAGTCTCCTCAACCCGAGAGGTCCGCCGATCCAGCTAATGCCGCCGCCGAATCAGTTTATGCCGCTGCACTGCTCAAGTACAAAAATTGGGAGAAGGCCGATGGTGCGGTCATTAGTGTCTTCATGGGCACCACTCCTCCCGAACTCGTTGAAACCTACCACAACTACCCGTCTGCCAACGCCATTTGGCTCTACCTCGAAGATCGCTTCCTGAACACGACTGCAGTGGGAGTTGCTATACTCATCCCCAGCATGTTCCAAGTGCGGCTCGAGGACTCGCCAGGCATGGCGGACTATGTCACCAAGGTGCAGTCCATTCATGGTGAACTCAAACAGTTGGGGATAGTCTTCCCGAGCAAGCCCCTGCAGCCGCTCTCCTAGTCGGCCTCACTCCGGCATACGAAGTCACACGCAAGATGCTCTTGGGCGTTGCTCCTGCAGACCTCACATTTGCCAAGGTCTCATCCGCGCTCCTTTCTGCCGAAAAGGACAACAGCGCTCAAGCCAAGGCCAATGCAATCCGCGCTCCTGTGCCTCAAGCCTATGCTGCTTCGGTGCCATTCCAGCGCAACTGCTTCCCCCCGTGTCCCTACATCATCAAGCACGGCCCTCGTGCTGGCCAGGTGTGTGGCGGCACCAACCACGGCCTTGCCTCCTGCTTTAAGAAGAAGGATGATGAGTGGTATGCCGTCAATGGGACCGCCTCCAAGCCGCCAAGCTGGATGGTCAATCGTGCTCCTCGCCAAGTCAATCAAGTCGAAGCGCAGGAATCCGTGCAGGCTGCTGTGGCTGCACCTGCTGATGTGCGCCTCAACATGTTGTTCCCTGGCACTGCCATGATTAATGAGACGATTTCGCAGTATCCTGGCTCACAAAGCACCTCAGCCACAATAGAGTTCACCCTCGACAGTGGGGCCACTCACACGGTTCTCAAGGAAGAACACTCCTTCAAGCCATACGAGACACCAATCCGTCTACTAGGAGCAGACTCCAGTTTCACAACACACGCCAAGGGCTCCTCCACAGTTCCGTGCCCAGCTTTTCCTTCGGGCAGTGTGACTGGCATGTGTGTTTCCACACTACGCCACAATCTCGTGGCCCAACACGAGCTCCAACGGGCAGGCGTCACCACGATCTTCCCAGCACACTCGGATCACTGTGACCTTTTCGACCCTAAGTCCAACAAGCTCCTAGCACGCTTCACACTCAACAGTAGCAAGCTCTACACGCTGCGTTCACCTGCACCTCTCGCCACCCTCTCCCAAGCGCAAGCTGCCAGCACCACTCCGTGTTCGTGTCGCAGCTTTGCCAACCCAACCATCCTCTACCACCATCGCTTGGGTCACCCCAACTTCCGTACACTTGCCGACATCGCTTCCAAGAAACTTCTTCTTGGCCTCCCGTCGGCGCTTCCTCCACCAACAGACTCACCTGCACCCACCTGCCTGGACTGCACCAAGAGCAAGCTCAGGCAGCAGCCGCACCCTTCCTCCCCATCTGTCGCAGCTGCTCCGCTGGACCTAGTGCACATGGATGTCTGGGGCCCAGCTCCAGTCGCATCCCGAGGTGGTCATCGGTACTTTCTTACACTAGTCGATGACCACTCGCGGTATGTTTCTGTGCACCTCCTGCATACCAAGGTGGAGGCACCTGATGTCATCATGGCGTGGGTGCGCCAGGCTCAAGTCACGTTCGGCACTCCTCTGAAGTGCCTCCATTCTGATGGCGGGGGAGAATTTTGCAATGGCAAACTCGATAACTTCTGTGCGGCCCAAGGGATTCGGCAAACCTTCACGCTCCCCGAAAGCCCGCAGCAGAATGGCATTGCAGAGAGCCGCAACCACACCTTGGTTCAGATCGCTCGCTGCCTCCTCAGTCACACCAACGCACCACGGTCACTCTGGGGATATGCCTCTTCCATGCGGCACTCCTCTACAATCTTTATCCGTATCCCCACCGGCCCGACACCACACCTACCGCTCTCTGGCTTGGGGTCACGCCTTCTGCTCGCTCTCTACGCCTCTGGGGGTGTACCGCATATGTGTTGCTAAGCCCCCACACGCGCAGGAAGCAAGGTGGCAAGCTTGGTCCCAAAACCCAGACCTGCATGTACCTGGGGCACAACTCTGACTCCCCAGACTACTTATTCCTCAACCCAATCACCAGACAGCTGATTCGCAGCCGTGATGTCATCCTCGATGAGACACGCCCATTCCACTCTGCGACCACGGGCAAGCCTCCTCCACCTCCCCCGACGCTTGTTTGGGCAGACTTCGATGCCCCACCTCCGGCCGCTGCCCCTTCTCCGGGGCCTTCTCCGTCCGGCGTGTCTCACCCGGCCTCCCCAGTATCCTCCGCAGCGGCACCTCCTCCTGCTCCGCCTTCCCCGCGCGTCGAGCCCGGCTCACCAGTCTCCTATCGGAGGCGCCCAGTCCCTCCGGTCCCACCGCAGCCGCCTTCGTCTCCGGTCTCTAGTCGCACTCGTTCCAAGGGACCGGCTCCGCCTCTCGCCTGGGGACCAGCCGCCTTCTCCATCCGGTGTTCGGTCACCCCACCTCCTCCTGCCGGGGGTGATGTCCCCTCCATCCGTATTCCCCCCCGTGCACTTCTGGAGGACAGGCGTGAGGAGCTGTTTGACCTTCACGCGGTCTGCCAATTTCTCTCTCTACATCATCCCGGACATTACTGACTGCCCTTCCCTCAACTTCACCGAGAACCTGACCATTTCGACTCCTCGCACAAAAGAGGAAGCTCTCTCGGGGCCTTATAAGAAGGAGTGGAAGGCAGCAATGGATGTGGAGAACGAGGCGTTCATTCGCAACAACAGCTTTGACGATGTTGTTCCCCCTTCCGGTGTCAACATCGTCGGCGGAGAATGGATCTTCCGAGTCAAACAACTCCCAGGCGAAGCTCCACTGTTCAAGGCACGATACGTGGTGAAGGGTTTCACCTAGAAGGAGTATCTCGACTTCTTCGAAACATTCTCGCCCACGGCCAAGCTCCCGACTGTGCGCGCTCTTCTTGATATAGCCGCTCGCGGCAACTTGGAGATCAAGTCCATGGACGCCTCCTCCGCCTTTCTCCAAGGCCAGCTCAATGAGGATGTTCACATGGAACGCCCACCGGGGTTTCCTGGCACTTACCCTGCCAACACAGTGTGGAAGCTGAAGCGCCCAGTGTATGGCCTCAAGCAGGCTCCTCGTGAGTGGCACAACAAGGTGAAGGAAGTCCTCCTCGCACTTGACTTCCATCCCTCTGCCTCAGATTCCAGTCTCTTCGTTCGTCACTCCTCCGAGCCCTTCTACATCCTCGTCTACGTCGACGACTTGATTCTAGCCGCCAGAGATCCAGCTGACATGGCAGCTGTCCAGTCCGCTCTCAGCTCCGCCCTTCTCATGAAGGATCTTGGTGACCTCAAGAACTACCTGGGGATGGAGATCACTCGTGACCGCCAGGCTTGCACCATCACCCTCTCCCAGGAGTCCTACATCGACAAACTTCTCAAGAGGTTTGACATGGACTCCAGTAACTCTGTCTCCACTCCATTCCCACTACAGCATCAGCTCACGGCCCCTCCAGTTCCTTCTCCTGACGCCTGCAAGGACCCGTACCCTGAGCTAGTCGGTTCACTCATGTATGCCATGATGTGCACTCGACCAGACTTGGCTTACCCGGTTAGTGTCCTCTCTCGGTACGTCTCCCCCGGACGCTACACTGCCTCGCATTGGTCTGCAGCCAAGAGGGTCCTCCGCTATTTACAAGCCACCAAGTCTCACATCCTCACTCTTGGTGGTACCTCTCCAGTCAAGCTCGAGGGATACACAGACTCCTCATGGGCCGATGACCAGACTGACAGATGCTCCTCCCAAGGGTACTGCTTCACCCTTGGTAGCGGAGTCATCAGCTGGCGCTCCACTCGGTCCTCTGCAGTCTCCCTGTCGTCCTGCGAGGCCGAGCTCTACGCGGGCACAATGGCTGCTCAAGAGGCACGCTGGCTCTCCTTTCTCCTCGCTGAGTTAGGCTACCCCCAGCAGTCGCCCACCCTGTGGTGTGACAACCAGAGTGCCATTCATCTCACCAAGGATCCTGTGTTCCACTCTCGCACCAAGCACATCGAACTTCGTCATTTCTTCATCCGAGATCTTGTTCAGAGTGACCAGCTGACGGTACGGTACATCGCCTCATATTGCAACCTCGCCGACCTCTTTACCAAGGCTCTCGGCAAGGCTGACCACCATCGCCTTCTCCGTTCCATGGGGCTATGTGCTCCTTGATCGGGTTTGCAGTCTATGGGGGTGTGTTAGAAATAGACTGCAAATACCACTTTTGTATTTGTACTTTTATATCCTAGTTTAGGTTGTGAATGTTCTAGTGGGTTGGGGTGTACTCACAAATCCCAACCTCACCCAATTGTGATCCCCACAATCTCCAATTACCCAATTGGAGATTCCGGAGATCCCAATGGGGATTCCCTCCAATTCCCCCTTCATCCATTCTCTCTCACCTTGCCATGTACTTATAGAGCCTTGGGCTCCTTACCTAATCAATCATTTCAACTCTATTTCTTTTGCAAGTCGAATCACTCAATTATGTCAACTAGCGAGCGAGCTATGGCGATTGGCGCACTGGGGATGTTTGAAAATCCACCCAACAGAAATCTAGTTGTGAAGGGAAAGAGAGGCGGCGGCTAGGAGTCTAGCAGCGGCGATGGAGGGGACGGCAAAGAGATGCACGTCGGAAGGGGATGGGGCGGAAGCGTGGGGAAGGATCAGGATTAAAAGTTGGCGTGAGCCATTATTGCTCTATACCATGTTAGAAACAGAAATGTTGAGTTTATTGATCAAGCAAAGGCATTACATAGGAAGAGAGAGATGAGCTAGGAAGGGAAGGTTGGAAGGGAAGGGGGGGTTAGGACCAATCACAAGGGAGGGAGGATCCTTCCAAATATGGTTGACCACAAGTGGGAGGTGGTCCAAGTATGGTGGACCACAAGTGGCTTAGGCAACCCACTTGTGGTGCCCCCACAATTGTGGTCCTTGTGTTTGGGGGCTCCAACCACAATTGGGCTGGATTGACACCCCAACACAGGTGTACACCCAACTAGGGATGTAAACACAATATACACAACTAGCATAGCATGGTATATTCTAACAAATAGCACCACTGAATAGAGTGCACTGTAGTAAACTTGTCGGGGGTAGAAAGCCGGGTTGCCATGCATTGGAAAAAAAAAAAAAAAAAAAAATCAAGGCAAGAGCCAAATTTGGCGCTGCTGCCGAGTTGAACCCCTACCAGATATGAGGCATGAAACTTGGCACTCGGGCCAAGTTTCAACCCTCACGGCACTCACACGCAAGCAGGTACCTTAGCAAACACAAATCTTTGCTATCATTTCGCCCCACCTATTGCTTGTCAGCCAATCAATAGCTGCGGGCCCACCTACCTCAACAGTGTCAATATGCAACCTGCTGGTCGGGCTTTAATGAACACTATTCAAGTGATTGATTGGGTGTGCCAATTGCGCAAGTGCCAGCACAATGTTCCCGGCACAATTCCAACTTGTGCCCAGCTGAACTTGGTGCAGCCAAGTGGCACCCACAGATGGGTCAAACCCAACAGTGCGAAATTGCATATTGCGCTGCTCACAACCAACTGTTCCAGCCCAATTCGGTCCAATCAGAAGTTGGGCCGGGTAACTGTTCATTTCCTACTTCCGGAAGTCCAACCCGGCTGCTCTTTCCCTGTGCAACACTTCCAGCAGCTTCCTGACTGCTGTTTTGACCCAGGCACAGCAATTCCAGCATTGCGTTGCTGCTGCTCTTTCTGGCGCAGCACTTTCAGCAGCTGCAGTTTCTCCGGCTGCTGCTGGCTTAGCTGCTGCCAGCACCCGTTTCTAACACGCCCATCAAGTCCTTCCGGTCTGCCACAACTGTCGCTGCTGCATAGCCTAAGACTGACGATCGGATCAGTCATGCAGCCAACAGCTCGTCAGACTTATGCTGGCATACCTCCAGATCTTCTGGGCGCATGCACCGCTTCCAGTGATATATGGGTATCTTGGTGGAGGAGGCTCGCCCGTGGTCGCAGAGTGGAATGGGCGTGTCTCATCGAAGACGACATCACGGCTGCGAATCAGCTGTCTGGTGATTGGGTTGAGGAATAAGTAGTCTGGGGAGTCAGAGTTGTGCCCCAGGTACATGCAGGTCTGGGTTTTGGGACCAAGCTTGCCACCTTGCTTCCTGCGCGTGTGGGGGCTTAGCAACACATACGCGGTACACCCCCAGACGTGTAGAGAGCGGGCGGAAGGCGTGACCCCAAGCCAGAGAGCGGTAGGTGTGGTGTCGGGCCGGTGGGGATGCGGATAAAGATTGTAGAGGAGTGCCGCATGGAAGAGGCCATATCCCCAGAGTGACTGTGGTGCGTTGGCGTGACTGAGGAGGCAGCGAGCGATCTGAACCAAGGTGTGGTTGCGGCTCTCTGCAATGCCATTCTGCTGCGGGCTTTCGGGGAGCGTGAAGGTTTGCCGAATCCCTTGGGCCGCACAGAAGTTATCGAGTTTGCCATTGCGAAATTCTCCCCCGCCATCAGAATGGAGGCACTTCAGAGGAGTGCCGAACGTGACTTGAGCCTGGCGCACCCACGCCATGATGACATCAAGTGCCTCCGCCTTGGTATGCAGGAGGTGCACAGAAACATACCGCGAGTGGTCATCGACTAGTGTAAGAAAGTACCGATGACCGCCTCGGGATGCGACTGGAGCTGGGCCCCAGACATCCATGTGCACTAGGTCCAGCGGAGCAGCTGCGACGGATGGGGAGGAAGGATGCGGCTGCTGCTTGAGCTTGCTCTTGGTGCAGTCCAGGCAGGTGGGTGCAGGTGAGTCTGTTGGTGGAGGAAGCGCCGACGGGAGGCCAAGAAGAAGTTTCTTGGAAGCGATGTCGGCAAGTGTACGGAAGTTGGGGTGACCCAAGCGATGGTGGTAGAGGATGGTTGGGTTGGCGAAGCTGCGACACGAACACGGAGTGGTGCTGGCAGCTTGCGCTTGGGAGAGGGCGGCGAGAGGTGCAGGTGAACGCAGCGTGTAGAGCTTGCTACTGTTGAGTGTGAAGCGTGCTAGGAGCTTGTTGGACTTAGGGTCGAAGAGGTCACAGTGATCCGAGTGTGCTGGGAAGATCGTGGTGACGCCTGCCCGTTGGAGCTCGTGTTGGGCCACGAGATTGTGGCATAGTGTGGGAACACACATGCCAGTCACACTGCCCGAAGGAAAAGCTGGGCACGGAACTATGGAGGAGCCCTTGGCGTGTGTTGTGAAACTGGAGTCTGCTCCAAGTAGACGGATTGGTGTCTCGTATGGCTTGAAGGAGTGTTCTTCCTTGAGAACCGAGTGAGTGGCCCCACTGTCGAGGGTGAACTCTATTGTGGCTGAGGTGCTTTGTGAGCCAGGATACTGCGAAATCGTCTCATTAATCATGGCAGTGCCAGGGAACAACACGTTGAGGCGCACATCAGCAGATGCAGCCACAGCAGCCTGCACGGATTCCTGCGCTTCGACTTGATTGACTTGTCGAGGAGCACGATTGACCATCCAGCTTGGCGGCTTGGAGGCGGTCCCATTGACGGCATACCACTTATCATCCTTCTTCTTAAAGCAGGAGGCAAGGCCGTGGTTGGTGCCGCCACACACCTGGCCAGCACGAGGGCCACGCTTGATGACGTAGGGACACGGGGGGAAGCGGTTGCGCTGGAATGGCACCGAAGCGGCATAGGCTTGAGGCACGGGAGCGCGGATTGCATTGGCCTTGGCTTGAGCGCTGTTGTCCTTTTCGGCAGAAAGGAGCGCGGATGAGACCTTGGCAAATGTGAGGTCTGCAGGAGCAAGGCCCAAGAGCATCTTGCGTGTGACTTCGTATGCCGGAGTGAGGCCGACTAGGAGAGCGGCTGCAGGGGCTTGCTCGGGGAAGACTATCCCCAACTGTTTGAGTTCACCATGAATGGACTGCATCTTGGTGACATAGTCCGCCATGCCTGGCGAGTCCTCGAGCCGCACTTGGAACATGCTGGGGATGAGTATAGCAACTCCCACTGCAGTCTTGTTCAGGAAGCGATCTTCGAGGTGGAGCCAAATGGCGTTGGCAGACGGGTAGTTGTGGTAGGTTTCGATGAGTTCGGGAGGAGTGGTGCCCATGAAGACACTAATGACCGCACCATCGGCCTTCTCCCAATTCTTGTACTTGAGCAGTGCAGCAGCATAAACTGCTTCGGCGGCGGCATTAGCTGGATCGGGGGACCTCTCGGGTTTAGGAGGCTCTTTGCCGTCACCGATGTTGAGAAGGACGTCGGTGAGCTCGAGCCCCTTCACCTCGCGACTGAGGAGGTGCTTGTCGACACCATAGCGCCAAGCCTTGTAGTTGGAGCATGTACCGTCCGGCTCGAGACGAAGGAGCGGGATCGGGTTGGCGAGTGAAGTGGTTGAGTAAGCCATTGTCGGTGTGCAGCGCGGCACTTCTGGAAATTGGTCGACGAGAATTGCTGAAAATCACTCTGACGGCTGTATCAAAATGCCGCTAAGTAGGAAATGGCGTCGGGGAAAATTCGTTAAAACGCCGACTTGAAACTGAATCTGAGCCTATGTCTAACCCCGGACCCACACACCCCTAGGCCCTGTCCCGCAGCTACACAGCTCCGCAACCAGCTCCGCAACCAGCTCCGCAACCAGCTCCGCTCCGCTTCAACCTGTGTACCTGCTCTTGATTTGACGCGAGACGTTCGTGGAGGCAATTTCGCGAGGGGAGTTCGCCTATTCTGGCGGGGTCTGAGGGGAAACTCGAGAACGAGTTTTAAGAGATGGTCGAAATTGAGATTCGACCAAGGAGAACCGAGGAGGAAATCGACGACGAGAACCGTGAACGCTTCAGAGATGAGAAATTCAACGAGGTCGAGCGCAAAGGCGGTCGACGATGAGAGGCGCGACTGCAGAGTGGAGCACGTCGAAATTCCGACGACTCGAAACGAATGTCGCGACGATGAAGTGCGCGTAGCGCGGGCACGTTCAGATTAGGACCTTGATCCGCGTGTGCGGATAGGTCGCTCTGATACCATATAAGAAATAGAGTTGAAATGATTGATTAGGTAAGGAGCCCAAGGCTCTATAAGTACATGGCAAGGTGAGAGAGAATGGATGAAGGGGGAATTGGAGGGAATCCCCATTGGGATCTCCGGAATCTCCAATTGGGTAATTGGAGATTGTGGGGATCACAATTGGGTGAGGTTGGGATTTGTGAGTACACCCCAACCCACTAGAACATTCACAACCTAAACTAGGATATAAAAGTACAAATACAAAAGTGGTATTTGCAGTCTATTTTGTAACACCACTTCCATGTATCCCTCTGTTTTTAATGCCAGTGATTTCCAGTACCCCATGTCTTCAGCTCCCTCCTCGCTCATGATAGACATTGTTCTCGATAGTGGTGCCACTGAAACTGCCCTCAAAGACGCTGGCAGCCTCACCTCCCTCCCTTTCCCCACCAACGTTCATGGCGCTGATTCCAGCTTCTCCATCCCTTGCACTCATCTCTCCACCCTCCCCTGCACCCCCTTCCCCTTCGGAGTGGTCTCTGGTCTCCACATTCCCTCCCTTCGTCATAACCTGCTCTCCATCCGTGAACTCCAAGAGGCTGGCATCACTACCCTGTTCCCCGCCTCTGCCACCTACCGTGACCTCCTCCACGGCCCCACTCGTCGCCTCCTTCATCGCCTCCCACTTTGCCCTCGCTCTCGTCAGTACATCCTCAGCACACCACGCCCCTCCTTATGCCACGTGACCACTCATGCAGGCACCTCCACTCTCCCCCCTCCCCTCCCTCTAGAGCCACCTTCCTCCAACTCCACCTCCCCCCATGCTCTTGTCGCGCACTGTCCCACCCCGCTGTTCTCATCCACCATCGCCTTGGTCATATGAACTTTTCCACACTTCGTAAAGCCGTCTCCTCCCGCTTGCTTTACGGTCTTCCCCCCACTCTTCCTCCCCTCCCGTCCTCTTCCGCTCCCCCATGCGCCACATGCATTCATGGAAAGCTCAAACAACAACCTCACCTCAGTCATCCTTCCTTTGCTGCTGCCCCCCTTGACCTCGTCCACATGGACCTCTGGGGCCCTAACCCTTCCCCTTCCCGCCAAGGGCACCGGTACATGCTTGCCCTAGTCGATGACCACAGCAGGTACTCCTCGGTGTTCCTTCTCCACACAAAGGCCAGAGGCCCCTGCTGTCATCGTTACCTGGGCCGAGCAGTGCCGTGTCCACTTTGGTCGCCCCATCCGCCGCCTCCATTCCGACGGTGGTGGTGAGTTTCTCAACCGCACCCTCTCCTCCTACTGTTCAACCCATGGTATCCAGCAGACTCATACCCTTCCCCACTCCCCTCAGCAGAACGGTGTTGCTGAGAGTTGCATTCGTGAGATCACCAAGACGACCCGCTGCCTCCTCACTCATGCCTCAACGCCCCCTTCTCTTTGGGGCTATGCCCTTGTCCATGCTGCTCTCCTCACTAATCTTTACCCACATCCTCAACGCCAGTCCGTAACTCCCACAGAGCTTTGGGCTAGCACTAAGCCAGATGCTGCCATTCTCCATATCTGGGGTTGCAAGGCATATGTCCTCATCCCCCCACCTGACCGCTCTAGGCAGGCAGGAAAGCTCGCCTCCAAGGCCATTGAGTGTGTCTACCTTGGCCATGCTCGCTCTGCCCCTGGTTACCTCTTCCTTCACCCGTCCTCAGGCCTCCTCCTACAGAGCCGTGACGTGGTGTTCGATGAGAGCATCCCGTTCTATCATTCTGTTCCGCCTTCTGACCCACTTCCTCCTCTCTCCCGCCCCCTCACCTGGGCTGATGCTGTCATTCCCCCACTCCTTCCCCAGGCTCCCCTCCTTCCTCCAAATCCTGCTTCTCCCCCTCCTCCTTCCTCAGGTGACATTTACGACCCAGCTGTCCCTGACTCCCCTGCTCACTCTGCCTCATCGCACCAGCACCAGCAGCAGCAGCAGCAGCAGCAGCAGGTGCAGCAGCAGCAGCGGCAGCAGCAGCAGCAGCAGCAGGAGGAGATGCAGCAGCAGCAGCGGATGGAGCAGCAGCAGCAGCAGCAACCGTAGGCAGTGCAGCAATAGCAGCCACAGCAGGAGGTGCAGCAGCAGCAGCAGCAGCAGCCACAGCAGCAGCAACCACAGCAGCAACCTCATCGGCATCGCTGCACCACCTCTCCATTCATCCTCCCACGCATCCACACTCGCTCTCATGGCCCACTCATAGGACATCCATGGGGTTGGCCAACGCCACCCCCACCCTCCCTTCCCTTCATTGAGGACTCCCATGAGGAGCTCATTGGCATTCAGCAACAAACACCTTCCCTCACGCCTCTCTACCCGGGCTTCCTTGGCCTCCTCATCCTTGGCATCGCTAACGCTCCCACCATATTCACCCCGTCCAACTTCCTTGAGGCCATCACCTGCCCCGATGCTGCCAAGTGGATCCAGGCTATCTTTGCTGAATGCTTCATCCGCAATGCCTCATTCGTTGGCATTGTCCCCTCTCCTGACGACGTCATTGCTGAAGGCCTGTAGGTGTTCCGAGTGAAGCAGCTGCCGGGTGAAGAGCCGGTCTACAAGGCCCGGTATTGTGCCAAGGGCTTCACCCAGACCCATGGCATCGACTACTGGGAGACATTCTCTCCCACTGCCAAGCTCCCAACTCTCCGTGCCATCCTCGACTATGCTGTTCGCATTGGCATGGAGATTGCCTCCATGGATGTCTCCAACGCCTTCCTGCAAGGCGAGCTCCAGGAGCGGGTCCTCTTGCGGCGGCCTCCAGGCTTTCATGCAGCCTTCCCTCCCAACACAGTCTGGGAGCTGCGCCGCCTGGTTTATGGCCTCAAGCAGGCTCCTCGCGAGTGGCAAAACAAGCTGGCCGCCACTCTGCAGTCCTTGGGGTTCCATGCCTCTCAGTCTGATGCCAGCCTTTTCCTTCGCTCCTCTCCCACCCGCTTCTTCATCCTGGTGTATGTCGACGACATGATCCTGTTCGCTGACGATCCTGCCGCCATGCGGCAAGTGAAGGACGCCCTGCATGCTCGCCTCAAGTGCAAGGACCTGGGTGAGCTCAAGCACTATCTGGGCATGACCATCACCCAGGACCGCGCATCGCGCACCATTACCCTCTCTCAGTCCTTCTACATCGACCAAGTCTTGCAGCGGTTTGACATGGCGTAGGCCAAGCCAGTTACCACTCCCCTGCAGACCGACCACCAGCTTGCCCCTCCTCCTGCTCCCTCCTCCTTTGACCATCCTTACGCTGAGCTCGTCGGTTCGCTGATATACGTTATGATGTGCACCCGCCCCGACCTTGGTCCAGCAAGGTCACTTGGTGGTCCGCAAGATCGCTGCAGAGGCCAACTTGGCCAACATCTTCACCAAGGCCCTCCCAAAGACCGCGCACTTTGCCCTCCTCCACCTTCTCGGCCTTGGGCCCCGCCCACCTTCCTGATTCTGGGGTTGTACCCTATATATACACTAGCTTTGCATGCTATGGGGCTGTATTAGAATATACCATGCTATGCTAGTTGTGTATATTGTGTTTACATCCCTAGTTGGGTGTACACCTGTGTTGGGGTGTCAATCCAACCCAATTCTGGTTGGAGCCCCAAAACACAAAGACCACAATTGTGTCAGAAATAGACTGCAAATACCACTTTTGTATTTGTACGTTTATATCCTAGTTTAGGTTGTGAATGTTCTAGAGGGTTGGGGTGTACTCACAAATCCCAACCTCACCCAATTGTGATCCCCACAATCTCCAATTACCCAATTGGAGATTCCGGAGATCCCAATGGGGATTCCCTCCAATTCCCCCTTCATCCATTCTCTCTCACCTTGCCATGTACTTATAGAGCCTTGGGCTCCTTACCTAATCAATCATTTCAACTCTATTTCTTACATGGTATCAGAGCGACCTATCCGCACACGCGGATCAAGGTCCTAATCTGAACGTGCCCGCGCTACGCGCACTTCATCGTCGCGACATTCGTTTTCGAGTCGTCGGAATTTCGACGTGCTCCACTCTGCAGTCGCGCCTCTCATCGTCGACCACCTTCGCACTCGACCTCGTTGAATCTTTCATCTCTGAAGCGTTCACGCTTCTCGTCGTCGGTTTCCTCCTCGGTTCTCCTTGGTCGAATCTCAATTTCGACCATCTCTTAAAACTCGTTCTCGAGTTTCCCCTCAGACCCCGCCAGAATAGGCGAACTCCCTTCTCGAAATCGCCTCCACGAACGTCTCGCGTCAAGCAAGAGCAGGTACACAGGTTGAAGTGGAGCGGAGCTGGTTGCGGAGCTGGTTGCGGAGCTGGTTGCAGAGCTGGTTGCGGAGCTGTGTAGCTGCGGGACAGGGCCTGGGGGTGTGTGGGGGGGTGTGTGGGTCCGGGGTTAGACATAGGCTCAGATTCAGTTTCAAGTCGGCGTTTTAACGAATTTTCCCCGACGCCATTTCCTACTTAGCGGCATTTTGATAAAGCCGTCAGAGTGATTTTCAGCAATTCTCATCGACCAATTTCCAGAAGTGCCGCGCTGCACACCGACAATGGCTTACTCAACCACTTCACTCGCCAACCCGATCCCGCTCCTTCGTCTCGAGCCGGACGGCACATGCTCCAACTATAAGGCTTGGCGCCATGGTGTCGACAAGCACCTCCTCAGTCGCGAGGTGAAGGGGCTCGAGCTCACCGACGTCCTTCTCAACATCGGTGACGGCAAAGAGCCTCCTCAACCCGAGAGGTCCGCCGATCCAGCTAATGCCGCCGCCGAAGCAGTTTATGCTGCTGCACTGCTCAAGTACAAGAATTGGGAGAAGGCCGATGGTGCGGTCATTAGTGTCTTCATGGGCACCACTCCTCCCGAACTCGTCGAAACCTACCATAACAACCCGTCTGCCAACGCCATTTGGCTCTACCTCGAAGATCGCTTCCTGAACAAGACTGTAGTGGGAGTTGCTATACTCATCCCCAGCATGTTCCAAGTGCGGCTCGAGGACTCGCCAGGCATGGCGGACTATGTCACCAAGGTGCAGTCCATTCATGGTGAACTCAAACAGTTGGGGATAGTCTTCCCCGAGCAAGCCCCTGCAGCCGCTCTCCTAGTCGGCCTCACTCCGGCATACGAAGTCACACGCAAGATGCTCTTGGGCCTTGCTCCTGCAGACCTCACATTTTCCAAGGTCTCATCCGCGCTCCTTTCTGCCGAAAAGGACAACAGCGCTCAAGCCAAGGCCAATGCAATCCGCGCTCCCGTGCCTCAAGCCTATGCCGCTTCGGCGCCATTCCAGCGCAACCGCTTCCCCCCATGTCCCTATGTCATCAAGCGCGGCCCTCGTGCCGGCCAGGTGTGTGGCGGCACCAACCACGCCCTTGCCTCCTGCTTCAAGAAAAAGGACGACGATTGGTATGCCGTCAATGGGACCGCCTCAAAGCCGCCAAGCTGGATGGTCAATCGTGCTCCTCGCAAGGTCAATCAAGTCGAAGCGCAGGAATGCGTGCAGGCTGCTGTAGCTCCCACTGCTGATGTGCGTCTCCACATGTTGTTCCCTGGCACTGCCATGATTAATGAGACAATTTCGCAGTGTCCCGGCTCACAAAGCACCTCAGCCACAATAGAGTTCACCCTCGACAGTGGGGCCACTCACACGGTTCTCAAGGAAGAACACTCCTTCAAGCCATACGAGACACCAATCCGTCTACTAGGAGCAGACTCCAGTTTCACAACACACGCCAAGGGCTCCTCCACAGTTCCGTGCCCAGCTTTTCCTTCGGGCAGTGTCACTGGCATGTGTGTTCCCACACTACGCCACAATCTCGTGGCCCAACACAAGCTCCAACGAGCAGGCGTCACCACGATCTTCCCAGCACACTCGGATTAGTGTGACCTCTTCGACCCTAAGTCCAACAAGCTCCTAGCACGCTTCACACTCAACAGTAGCAAGCTCTACACGCTGCGTTCACCTGCACCTCTCGCCGCCCTCTCCCAAGCGCAAGCTGCCAGCACCACGCCGTGTTCGTGTCGCAGCTTCCTCTTTTGTGCGAGGAGTCGGAATGGTCGGGTTCTCGGTGAAGTTGAGGGAAGGGCAGTCAGTAATGTCCGGGAAGATGTGAGAGAGAAATTGGCAGACCGCGTGAAGGTCAAACAGCTCCTCATGCCTGTTCTCCAGAAGTGCACGGGGGGGAATACGGATGGAGGGGACATCACCCCCGGCAGGAGGAGGCGGGGTGACCGAACACCGGATGGAGAAGGCGGCTGGTCCCCAGGCGAGAGGCGGAGCCGGTCCCTTGGAACGAGTGCGACTAGAGACCGGAGACGAAGGCGGCTGTGGTGGGACCGGAGGGACTGGGCGCCTCCGATAGGAGACTGGTGAGCCGGGCTCGACGTGCGGGGAAGGCGGAGCAGGAGGAGGTGCCGCTGCGGAGGATACTGGGGAGGCCGAGTGAGACACGCCGGACGGAGAAGGCCCCGGAGAAGGGGCAGCGGCCGGAGGTGGGGCATCGAAGTCTGCCCAAACAAGCGTCGGGGGAGGTGGAGGAGGCTCGCCCGTGGTCGCAGAGTAGAATGGGCGTGTCTCATCGAAGATGACATCACGGCTGCGAATCAGCTGTCTGGTGATTGGGTTGAGGAATAAGTAGTCTGGGGAGTCGGAGTTGTGCCCCAGGTACATGCAGGTCTGGGTTTTGGGACCAAGCTTGCCACCTTGCTTCCTGCGCGTGTGGGGGCTTAGCAACACATACGCGGTACACCCCCAGACGCGTAGAGAGCAGGCGGAAGGCGTGACCCCAAGCCAGAGAGCGGTAGGTGTGGTGTCGGGCCGGTGGGGATGCGGATAAAGATTGTAGAGGAGTGCCGCATGGAAGAGGGCATATCCCCAGAGTGACTGTGGTGCATTGGCGTGACTGAGGAGGCAGCGAGCGATCTGAACCAAGGTGTGGTTGCGGCTCTCTGCAATGCCATTCTGCTGCGGGCTTTCGGGGAGCGTGAAGGTTTGCCGAATCCCTTGGGCCGCACAGAAGTTATCGAGTTTGCCATTGCGAAATTCTCCCCCGCCATCAGAATGGAGGCACTTCAGAGGAGTGCCGAACGTGACTTGAGCCTGGCGCACCCACGCCATGATGACATCAGGTGCCTCCGCCTTGGTATGCAGGAGGTGCACAGAAACATACCGCGAGTGGTCATCCACTAGTGTAAGAAAGTACCGATGACCACCTCGGGATGCGACTGGAGCTGGGCCCCAGACATCCATGTGCACTAGGTCCAGCGGAGCAGCTGCGACGGATGGGGAGGAAGGGTGCGGCTGCTGCCTGAGCTTGCTCTTGGTGCAGTCCAGGCAGGTGGGTGCAGGTGAGTCTGTTGGTGGAGGAAGCGCCGACGGGAGGCCAAGAAGAAGTTTCTTGGAAGCGATGTCGGCAAGTGTACGGAAGTTGGGGTGACCCAAGCGATGGTGGTAGAGGATGGTTGGGTTGGCAAAGCTGCGACACGAACACGGAGTGGTGCTGGCAGCTTGCGCTTGGGAGAGGGCGGCGAGAGGTGCAGGTGAACGCAGCGTGTAGAGCTTGCTACTGTTGAGTGTGAAGCGTGCTAGGAGCTTGTTGGACTTAGGGTCGAAGAGGTCATAGTGATCCGAGTGTGCTGGGAAGATCGTGGTGACGCCTGCCCGTTGGAGCTTGTGTTGGGCCACGAGATTGTGGCGTAGTGTGGGAACACACATGCCAGTCACACTGCCCGAAGGAAAAGCTGGGCACGGAACTGTGGAGGAGCCCTTGGCGTGTGTTGTGAAACTGGAGTCTGCTCCTAGTAGACGGATTGGTGTCTCGTATGGCTTGAAGAAGTGTTCTTCCTTGAGAACCGTGTGAGTGGCCCCACTGTCGAGGGTGAACTCTATTCTGGCTGAGGTGCTTTGTGAGCCAGGATACTGCAAAATCGTCTCATTAATCATGCCAGTGCCAGGGAACAACACGTTGAGGCGCACATCAGCAGGTGCAGCCACAGCAGCCTGCACGGATTCCTGCGCTTCGACTTGATTGACTTGTCGAGGAGCACAATTGACCATCCAGCTTGGCGGCTTGGAGGCGGTCCCATTGACGGCATACCACTCATCATCCTTCTTCTTAAAGCAGGAGGCAAGGCCGTGGTTGGTGCCGCCACACACCTGGCCAGCACGAGGGCCGTGCTTGATGATGTAGGGACACGGGGGGAAGCGGTTGCGCTGGAATGGCACCGAAGCAGCATAGGCTTGAGGCACAGGAGCGCGGATTGCATTGGCCTTGGCTTGAGCGCTGTTGTCCTTTTCGGCAGAAAGGAGCGCGGATGAGACCTTGGCAAATGTGAGGTCTGCAGGAGCAACGCCCAAGAGCATCTTGCGTGTGACTTCGTATGCCGGAGTGAGGCCGACTAGGAGAGCGGCTGCAGGGGCTTGCTCGGGGAAGACTATCCCCAACTGTTTGAGTTCACCATGAATGGACTGCACCTTGGTGACATAGTCCGCCATGCCTGGCGAGTCCTCGAGCCGCACTTGGAACATGCTGGGGATGAGTATAGCAACTCCCACTGCAGTCGTGTTCAGGAAGCGATCTTCGAGGTAGAGCCAAATGGCGTTGGCAGACGGGTAGTTGTGGTAGGTTTCAACGAGTTCGGGAGGAGTGGTGCCCATGAAGACACTAATGACCGCACCATCGGCCTTCTCCCAATTTTTGTACTTGAGCAGTGCAGCGGCATAAACTGATTCGGCGGCGGCATTAGCTGGATCGGCGGACCTCTCGGGTTGAGGAGGCTCTTTGCCGTCACCGATGTTGAGAAGGACGTCGGTGAGCTCGAGCCCCTTCACCTCGCGACTGAGGAGGTGCTTGTCGACACCATGGCGCCAAGCCTTATAGTTGGAGCATGTGCCGTCCGGCTCGAGACGAAGGAGCGGGATCGGGTTGGCGAGTGAAGTGGTTGAGTAAGCCATTGTCGGTGTGCAGCGCGGCACTTCTGGAAATTGGTCGACGAGAATTGCTGAAAATCACTCTGACGGCTGTATCAAAATGCCGCTAAGTAGGAAATGGCGTCCGCGAAAATTCGTTCAAACGCCGACTTGAAACTGAATCTGAGACTATCTCTAACCTCGTACCCACACATCCCCCCACACATCCCCCCACACACCCCCAGGCCCTGTCCCGCAGCTATATTGCTTCGCAACCAGCTCCGCAACCAGCTGCCCAACCAGCTCCGCTCCGCTTCCACCTGTGTACCTGCTCTTGCTTGACGTGAGACGTTCATGGAGGTGATTTCGCGAGGGGAGTCCGCCTATTCTGGCGGGGTCTGAGGAGAAACTCGAGAACGAGTTTTAAGAGATCGTCGAAATTGAGATTCGACCAAGGAGAACCGAGGAGGAACTCGATGATGAGAAGCGTGAAAGCTTTAGAGATGAGAAATTCAACGAGGTCGAGCGCGAAGGCGGTCGACGATAAGAGGCGCGACTGCAGAGTGGAGCACGTCGAAATTCCGATGACTTGAGACGAATGTCGCGACGAGAAGGTGCGCGTAGCACGGACACGTTAAGATTAGGACCTTGATCCGCGTGTGCGGATAGGTTGCTCTGATACCATGTAAAAAATAGAGCTGAAATAATGAATTAGGTAAGGAGCCCAAGGCTCTAAAAGTAGATGGCAAGGTGAGAGAGAATGGATGAAGGGGGAATTGGAGTGAATCCCCATTGGGATCTCCGGAATCTCCAATTGGGTAATTGGAGATTGTGGGGATCACAATTGGGTGAGGTTGCGATTTGTGAGTACACCCCAACCCAATAGAACATTCACAACCTAAACTAGGATATAAACGTACAAATACAAAAGTGGTATTTGCAGTCTATTTCTAACACCGGCTAGTCGTGAGGGGCCGGCAAGGCGCGAGGGGCGAGCTAGGGTGCGAGGGGCCGGTCAGGCGCGAGGGGCCGGCGTGGCGCGAGAAGGCCAGCTAGGGCGGGAGGGGTCGGTCAGGCGCGAGGGGCCAGCGACGGCACGAGGGGCGGGCGACGGCACTAGGGGCCGGATACAGCGTGAGGGAAGGGCCAGCTGGTCGCGAAGGAGCCGGCGAGGCGAGAGGGGCCGGCTGGACGCAAGGGGCCGGCTGGGCGCGAGGGGTTGGCGACGGCGCTAGGGGCTAGCTAGGGCACGAGGGGCTAGCGAAGGTGCGAGGGGCTGGCTACGGCGCGAGGGGCGAGGCCGGCTGGTCGCGAAGGGGCCGGCTGTGCGCAAGGGGCCGGCAAGGGGGCAGGGGGCCGGCTAGGGCGCGAGGGGCCAACTAGGGCTCGAAGGGCCGGCGACGGTGTGAGGGGCCGGCTAGGGCGCGAGGGGCCGACGAGGCGCGAGAGGGGGCTGGCTGGGGGCGAGAGGCCGACTAGGCGTGCGGGGCCGGCTACGGTGCTCGGGGCCGGCTACGGCACGAGGGGACAGCGAGCACGCTAGGGGCCAGCGGGCCCGCTAGGGGCCGGCGAGGCGCGGTAGGCTAGGGCGTGGGGCGGAAGGGAATGGGGGGGGGACCTAACCTACCCATGATACCATGTCAGAATACTAGAATAGTTACAAACAAGAGAGCACAATGGAGATATAGTGTTGGGGTTGTACCCTCTAAGACATACACCTATCTAGCCCATAACTTCTACATAACAACATATGTATATGTTGACAGCTTCCACGTAGGAAATGGACCAGATGCCATGCTTTTATCGATCCCTTGTATTATAGCCTTGCTCTAGAAAAGGGCTACCGTGTGCCACAGCTTCGGATGCGCTCCTGCAACTTGCTGTTAAATTATATATTGTGTTATATAATTGGTAGGCTTGATACGTTACCGAACTCTACTGTAGAGGGTACAACTCCCTCCTTGTATGCCTCTCTCTTCCTAGTCTCCCCCTCTTTTCTCTCCTCAACTTTCTCCTAGCTAAACCTCACGCCATTCCATGGCTTCCCTCCTCCTAGCTTAGTTTAACACTTGTCATGTCCCCTCCATGGCTTATTTTATCAGCATAAATCACTCTGTTTCTTTGAAAATCAAAGTCGTTTTTGGAAGTCACTCTGATGGTCGTGGGTTGATTTCTTGAAAGTTCTCTTTTCTGTGATTTATCAGAGTTGGTGTATGTACCACCCTGTGGGTATTCATATAAGGGGCATACCCCCGGATATTCCCTGTACTCCCTGTAGACACACATACGCGTGGCCTGGATTCCTGGGCGGTTTCACGCGAGCCGCCCGCTGACTGTTCGCCATTTGCTGCCAAACTTCCTGCCACTGGAAGATTCCTCGGTGCCCATTGGACACTTGGGCATTTTCTCGCATGGCATCAGCAGCACAACCGCGTGTGGCAGCTGAAGTTGCCACCGCTGGATGATTGCTGCGTGCCTTGGGCATTTCCTGGCTTGGTACAGCAGCCAGCACATCGACAGCACGCTATGCTGCGGGTAGCAATGATGCTACTCACGCATGCGCCATACAGCTCGTAGCGCATTGTCGATCACCTCAAGACCAGCTTGTCCCTCCCTTCGTTCCATCCATTCCGCTGCTTGCTGCAGGAAACCGAGTTCCCCTCCAACTCTCTCTTGCTCCTCGTAAGAGAGAGTACCCCTCTCACAACTGCCAGAGTGTATCAATCTCCCCTGAGGTAGACATTTAAGTTATTGGGGGGTTGTTGGTTATTGCTTTGTTTGCAGCCACTTTCCCACCAGAGCCCGTCATGTGTAATTCTGATGACGAGGACGATGGGGGGGAGGACGACCATAGCGCTGAGCGTTTTGTTAGGGTCGCTCCCCTCAGAGGCCTTGATTTCCTTCGTCGTGCACATGCCGCTCCTGTGTACTCGAACCCCCTCCCATCTCTCAGCAGTGAAGAGTGGGAGCGCAATCAGGACGAGGTGACAGAGCTGGTTGACTCGCCATCCAAGGCCCCGCCTGCCACTCGTCCCACCACGACAACCCCAGCTGCCACTCGTCCCGCCACATCAACCCCTGCCGCTACTCCTCCAGCCACGTCAGCCCTTGCTGCTACTCCTCCCGCCACGTCAACCCGTGCTGCTACTCCTCCCCCCACGTCAACCCGTGCTGCTACTCTTCCCACCACGTCAACTCGTGCTGCTGCTCCTCCCGCCACGTCAACCCCTGCTACTACTCCTCCCGCCACGACTACATCGGCCGCCATGACGTCAAAGAAGAGACGCCGCTATGAGCAATCACACCTGCCATTTGCACTGCCTCCTCCTAAGCCCCCTACTCCGCCACCGCCGGAGCGTGTCACTGCACCGTCAGCAAAACCGACAGTTGCGGAGAAGAGGGCGAGGGAATACGAAAAGGCGCAACATAAGTACACCAATGATTGGCTCCCGAAATTCCCATGGCTGGTCCTTGATAAAAATGACGACGGAATCCCGTGCTTGCGTTGCAGTGTTTGCATGGAGCACGGTGCAGTGCATGCAAGATACCAGCGTGAGGGCAGTGGCGGTCGGGATCTGCAAGTCGGCTCGATGCGCTGGCACCAGGAGAGTCAGAAGCATGGAGACGCGGTGAGGAAGCAACAACACCTGCTAACGGAAGTGGAGAACCAGAAGAGGATGGAAGACTTTGTTGCGAATGACCCCGAGGGAGCGCGCATCATTCGGCTACTCCGCGCCATGTTATTCATCTGCAAGGAAGATGCGCCCATCAGCATGTTCACCCGCCTCGTGGGCTTCATGGCGCATGAAGGAGTGAAGGACGTTCCTAAGCAGAGCTACAGTGTCTACATAACACAGTAAGTTTATTAATCCCCTTATACTGCTTCTCTTTCGGGTTTTCCGAAAACCTTTGGATTTTGTGATCATCCTCTTTAACCAACTACTAACACCAGTGTTCTGTGCATGCCTTTCTCACTCCCATTCAGGTACGGTTTCAAGGAGATGGTGAAAGCCATGGTGGCTTTCTTGCAATCGCAACAGATGTCGCATATTCACGCATCTCCATTCATCGGCCTCAGTTGTGACGAAAGCACCGACAGGACGAGCGGGAAGCAGTTGATCATGTTTGCAACATTTCTGAAGAAGCGGAAAGTGGTCACCGAGTTCCTAGCTTTGCTGACCGTGGACAAGTGCGACGCGGCTTCTCTGCAGGCGATCATCCTCTCCCACCTCAAGACCCTCGGCGTTGATCTCCAGAAGATCTCTGGCATCAGTACGGATGGGGCTTCTGTGATGACAGGCGAGCATCATGGCTTGGTGGCTCGCTTACGAGTGCGCATCCCGCACCTCGTGGGCGTCCATTGCATCGCCCATAGGTGCTGTTTGTTTGTTGCACCCATAGTTGCTTTTAATGGCTCATGCGTGCATAGCTACATGCCCCTTCTAGGTAAATCCTGTCAAGTTGCTGATATTCTCTATTTTTTTTTTGTTGGCAGAGAGTCCCTGGCTGTCAGGGATGCTGCCGCGGCCTTCCCGGACTTCAAGATCATCGATGCCATCATTCGTGCATTGGGGGAGATTGTCGGCCGTTCCACCCCGTGGTATGAGCACTTCAAGCACCTGCAGATGGTCATCCACAACACCAACCTGGAGCATCAAGGACTCTACCTTATCCGGTGGCTCTCACGTGGCGATGCAATCAAGAGGCTCTGCAGCATTCTCGGAGCGGCGATCGTTGTCCTCATCGAGTACAACCACAAGCTAGCACCGGTTGTGAAGACGCTGAAATTTCACTACTGCCTGTACTTCCTCGCTGACGTCCTCGCCGAGATGAACACCCTCAACAGGTTCTTTCAGAGGTGCTCTGTAAGTGGTGGCTTTAACGGGACGTACTTTTGTTTGGCGTATCTCGTTGCACTGTTGCATGGTCTTGCTATGTGTTTAACTTGGTAGTCATGTGCGTGAGTTCAATTCCTTGCATTTTGTACCTCCGTCTGCCCTATGCCCCTTCCGTTAAGTGGACATCACCCTGGTGTCCCAGGAGGTTGACCGCACGGTCACCTACATCCGGCACCGTTACATCGAGTATGGTGCGACATTCAGGGCGGAGATGAGCAAGAGGCTGACCAAGTTCCTGCAGCGGCACGCCAACGGCAAGCACAGCATCGTCGTCGATGGCATGGACAACGAGGGAAGTCCCTGCACGCACGCATTCGAACTCTCGGAGAAGAAGCTACCCGGCCACATGTTCGGCGGCAGCATGTCGGACTGTGAGGACCTTTGCTCTGCGCTCGCCAAAGACATGGTGGCGAATGTGGAGCAGAGGCTGTGGGATCTGAAGCGGATGGGCGGCGCGGGATTGTTCAAAGTTGAGTGCTGGCCGAAGAAGGCATAAGTGCGCGAGCGGCGACATCTCTCCTGGCTCGCATCCAACGTCGCCCTCTTCGACCACAAGCTGTCAGGTAAGTCAGTAGTTCCGTTAACACAACCGTATCATTCGTTGTTAAATGTCAGTTTGCCTTGCCCTAGGATGGATACTAAACCGTTGTCCTCTGCATCTATTCCAAACCCCAATTCCAGGAGTGAACCAAAGGGCGGCCAGTCCTTTGCTCACATCATGAAGAACCACCGGGCATCAACCAGGGGCTGGCTGCCATGCTCAAGACCCGCGACTGGCCTAAGAGCTACCCCAACCTGATGGCATTGTGGCATGCCATGGCTGTGCTTCCACTGAGCACAGTGGAGTGTGAAAGAGGATTCAGCAGACAGAACGTGATCAAGTCGTGGCTGCGGACGAGCTTGTGCGATGCAAGGCTGAGCGAACTCATGACAATCAACATGCTGGACTACGACATGGACTACGCCGAGATCGTTGACATCTGGAGGAAACAGAAGACGCGAAAGCAGGCTAAGACTGTGGCCTATGAGGCTCCCCTCAACAAAGGCAAGAGTGCAGCCGAGGATTCGGATGAGGAGATTGCAGCTAGTGAGGGTTCATATGAGGATGAGGATGATGAGGAGGAGGAGGATGATGATGATGATGATGATGATGATGATGATGATGATGATGATGATGATGATGATGATGATGATGATGATGATGATGATGATGATGATGATGATGATGATGATGATGATGATGATGATGATGGTGATGATGATGATGATGATGATGATGATGATGATGATGATGATGATGATGATGATGATGATGATGATGATGATGATGATGATGATGATGATGATGATGAGATGCTGCTCTGTTACCGTGCCATGTGGATGCGAGACTTAATACTTTTTGCTGGGCAAATTCTAGATCTCTTCCAAATTCTAGACGGACAGGGTTTTTTTTCTGATAAGGCACAAAAACCCTGGCAAATCAGAGTTCCGGTCCAGGACACCCTGGATTTCAGAGTTAGCCCATGAGCTACTGGTGAAAATCAGAGTTCAGAAAAGTCAAAGATAAGCCCTGGTCCCCTCCCCACCCCATGCTAACACGGCAACACATGGTGCTGTCACATGCGGTGAGGAGCGAGGGGTGTGGAATAGAGGCGTGAGGGAGGAACAGGGGAGACAATTGGAGGGAGACACAACGAAACCAACCATATGGATGGTGCATTGCAGCAGCCAACACACTGCAGTGCACACACAACAGACCTGTATACTTGTACTTCCTACCTTCTCCTAGACCACTATCGATGTGACTGGCGGCTAAGCAGTGCGCTGATGGCATCACTATTGCAGCACCAAACCCAGCACTGCATGTGGCACACTCAACAGGGCGCGGGCTGTGCCTGCAATGGACGGGCTACCATCGCTGCTGCTGCTGCTGCTGCAACTGCTGCTGCAGCTGCTGTATCTTCTGCTCCTGAGTTGCAGCCAGCGCTGCAACTTGCTGCATGCACTGCTGCAGCTGCTGCTGCTGAAGCTGCTGCTGGTGCAGCTGCTCCTGCTGCCGCTGCATTAGTTGCATCAACTGCTGTTGATCCGGCTCATGCACTCGCTGCAGCAATGCCACCTGCTGCTGTGGCTGTGCCAACTGCACTTGCATCCCATAGGGTGCCTCGTACACTTGCTTCAGCTGCTGCGTCAACTGCTGAATATGCTGCTGCTGCTGCTGCTGCTGCTGCTGGTGCAGCTGAACATTAGGTGGTTGGTACAGTTGCTGTGGCATCACATTGGACTGCAGCAAGCGCTGCTGCACAGTCGCGGTTGCCTGCTCTGGCCGCTGCTGCGTCACAGCCTGGTGGAGCCCCGCCGACTGCAGCACTTGCAGCAGCGATGGCATGGCAGCATGGGCAGGGCTGGGTGGCATCCCAGCCATGTGATCACCCACGTGCTGGCGGCGCCGCATGGCGTCCATGGCCCGCACCACCCCTGGCGTCACTATCACCTCCATGGCGCCACTCCCACTGCCACCACCAGCTGTGCTAGCAGCGGCACCAGCAACAACACCCGCAGGACCAGCCGCACCCGCAGCACCAGCAGCAGCCGCAGCAGCAGCAGCAGCAGCAGCCGCAGCACCAGCAGCACCGCCACCCAGACTATCATAACTACCACCAGTGCCACTAGCAGCAGCGCTGGCAGCAGCAGCAGTGGCAGAGGAGGGCAGCCCGCCAAGGGCAGTGAAGGCATTCCCCCCAGCACAGACAGCAGCAGCATTAAGCGCAGCCATGCCCGGCGCTGTGCCACTCGCCACCGCTGCTGCCGCCACGGCCGCCGCCACCACTGCTGCTTCCGCCTGCTTCTGGGAGAGGGAGAGCCGCCCAGATGCACCTCCCCGAGGTGTCGCCTGCAAGGCTGCTGCTGCTGCCTCTGGGTGCTGCACGAAGAAGTCCAGCCCTGGATGCACGGGCCTCCCCCTGCCGCGTGCACCACAGTTGCTGCTCACCCCACTGCCCCTGCACCCTCCCCCTCCATCCGCTCGCATGCCTGCCTTGCCTTTTGATTGGCCTGAGCTGGCCTCTCCTCCCTGTAAGCTCTCCTCACAGCTCCCCTCCTCTGACTCATCAATCCCACTACCACTCTCACTCCCACTCCCACTGCCACTCCCCCTCCCACTCCCACTGCTCTCACTGTCGCTACTGCCATCGCTCCTGCTGCTTAGACCATCCTCCCCCTCCTCCGCCTGATCCCCCCTGCCAACTCTCTCACACTCATCTCCCCATGTGACTCTCCTCTTTTTGCCATCGCCCTTCCCCCTCGTCCTCTCTCCCTCTCCCTCCGCCCCCTCATCACCCCCTGCTTGCACCATCAGTTTCTTCCACGCATTTTGAAAAGCCGAACCTTTGGCTGCCCGTTTCCCTGCCCGCCCCCCCTTCGAACCCTTGTCACCTGTCCTCTTCAACCCAATCTGCTTCAGCTTCTTCCTCTCCCTCAGTCTCCCTCCCTCCTTCCGCCCCTGCGCCTGCCCACCACAGCCCGCTGAGACGCCCGCAGCAGCAGCTGCAGTGGGGGCAGCGGCAGTGGGCTGCAGGGCAGCGGCGAGGTGCTGCCAGAAGGAGGGGTCCAGAAGCATTGACGGGGATGATGGGGGAGGGTGAGCGGGGGGAGGATGCTGCTGTGAAGCATGGGAGTGGTGGGGGTGATTCAAGTGGGGCGCAACTGGTGTGCTGTGGTTATATAGATTGGGCTGATAGGAGTTGGGCTGATAGGAGTTGGGCTGATAGCCCCCCTGTTGCAAGGGGTGCATGGGGCGAGCAGCCGAGGGCTGAAAGCTCTGCTGCATGAACTGGTGTGGATGAGAGGGCAGTGGCTGGGAGGTACGCACACACCATGCACCGGCTGCTGCTGCTGCTGCGTTGTGTGCGGGCGACCATGCGGGCACGGCTGCTACACTCTGAGTGTGGCGTGCAGGCTGCCGCGTGCGCGCTGCTGCCGTCTGTCCCTGCGCCCATGCACCCAGGACTGTGCCCTGTGCCTGTGGCCCTGACCACGCCCTCACTCCTGCCGCCCCCAGTGGTGTCCCCCCTACTCCTGCCGCCCCCAGTGGTGTCCCCCCTACTCCTGCCGCCCCCAGTGGTGTCCCCCCTACTCCTGCCGCCCCCAGTGGTGTCCCCCCTACTCCTGCCGCCCCCAGTGGTGTCCCCCCTACTCCTGCCGCCCCCAGTGGTGTCCCCCCTACTCCTGCCGCCCCCAGTGGTGTCCCCCCTACTCCTGCCCCCCCAGTGCTGTCCCCCCTACTCCTGCCGCCCCCAGTGGTGCATGGCGTCCACCTGGTGCCGGTGCGGTGGGCCACACGCCCCTACAGCCCGCCCGCCATGCCGCAGCTGCAGTGGGCTCAAACGCACCCGCCATGCCACCACCCACACGCTGCTCGCTGTGACCCAATGCGCCCATGCCATCACTGCCATCACCACCACCACCACCACCATCATGCTCGTTCCCCCCAGCATCGCAATACCAGCCGCCTCTCCTGTATCTCGCCCACGCTCTCTTTGACGAGTTCCGCTTCCTCTCCCCCTTTCCATCCTCGCCCCTGCCATCCCCATCGTCCCCCACCTTGCGCCCCCCCCCCTCGTTGCCCGCCCCTCCGTCTTCTCCTCCACGCGCGCCAGCAGCCCGCTGTGCCACAGCGGCCCGTCCAGCGCCCTCAGCAGCGCACGCACGTCGCGCCACGCCACCCACAGCAGGAGGTCCATGCCCGCCTCCACCGCCGACTGGGGCTCACACTTCAGCCCGGAAGCCACCCTCTCAAGCCCGGCGGCTAAACTGTCAGGTCCGGGGGCCACCCTCTCAAGCCCGGCGGCTAAACTGTCAGGTCCGGGGGCCACCCTCTCAAGCCCGGCGGCTAAACTGTCAGGTCCAGGGGCCACCCTCTCAAGCCCGGCGGCTAAACTGTCAGGTCCGGGGGCCACCCTGCCAGGCGGGTTATTCATGTTGTGAGGTGCGAGGTCCGTCGAGCCAAGCGCCGTTTGGGCTCGCTCGGAAGAAGGCTGTGCCTCACATGCGCGCTCTGTGCTGCCCGCCGTGCCTGACATGCACTCTGTGCTGCCCGCCGTGCCTGACACGCGCTCTGTGGTGCCGGCGCCTGACACGCCTTCGCTGCCCATGTCCCGGGGTGGCCCCTCAGCTGCCTCACACCCCACGGGGCCGGCGTCCATGGGAGCAGTGGCACGCTGTGCAGCGTCAAGGCCGGAGACGAGGGAGGCATGGATGCCCCAGCGAGTGAGGAAGCGGCGCATCCAGAGCAGCGTGTAGGGCGCGCAGGGCGGGGGCAGGGCGCACTGCGCTCGCAGCGAGAGGGTGCGGCGCAGGATGGCGGCTGCAGAGAGACAGGCGGAGGGGGGAGAGGGCGAGGCGGCAGGAGAAGGAGCAGCAGCAGCGGCAGCAGCAGCAGCAGGGCATGCCTGTTCCGTGCCTTTCTCTGCCCCATCAGCACTCCCCTCTCCCCCCCTTCCCCTCCCCTGCGTGCGTCCCACCTCGTCCCTCACCCACTCCGCCAGCAGCCTTTCCATCCGCTCCTCCCTCTCCTCCCTCTCCTCCCTCTCCTCCTCCCGCTCCCTCTTCCTTCCCCCTTGCTCCGACCGCACTTCCCCCTTCTCATGCGCATCGTGCTCCCACTCATTCTTCCCCTCTTTCGCTCCCTCCCTCTCCCCCGCGCCCTGCCCCTGCTCCTGCCCCTGCCCTTTGTCCGTGTCCCTCCCCCTAGGGCTGCTGTTTCCCATCTCCACCTCCCCCTTCCCCTCCGCCTCCCCCTTCCTCTCCGCCTCCCCCTCCTCCCTCCCCCCACCTGCCAGCCTCGCCCTGATCCGCTCCTCCCACCGCGCCCCCAGCAGCTGCTCCCTCTGCTGCCAGATCGCCGCCAGCTCCGCCTCGCCCACCTGCACGCCCCACCTCGCCCCCACGGCGCGCGCCACCACTGCCTGCTCGCATGCCTCCTCCTCGTCCGCGCGCCGCCCCACCACCCCCTCCGCTATCCACTCGCACAGCGCCCGCCGCACCGCTGCCGCCACTGCTGCTGCCGGCGGGGCTGCTGTTGCCGCCACTCCCACGGACGGCCCTGCCTCTGCCTCCCCCGCCGCGCCAGCCCATACTTCCCCAGCCTCTTCCCCAGTCCTCTCTGCTCCACCCGCTCCCTCTGCATTGTCCTCCCGACGGCCTGCTGCCGTTCCCCCCTGCACGGCCCGCAGGTGGCGCTCCACGCGCTGCAAGAACGCCCTCCGCCACTCCTCCTCCTGCCGCTGCGCTGCTGCACCACAGCCCACACCACCACCACCACCCGTACTACCGGCAGCGTCTATACCAGGAGCAGCAGCAGCAGCAACAGCAGCGTGTGTCCCGCCGTCTCCTCTCACCCCACCACTCCCCTGTCCTAGGTCCACCTCTCTTTCGCCTCCCCTCTCGCTGCTTGTCCCTCTCTCATCATGCCGCACGCCCACAGCCCCACCACCGCACACCACTTGGGATGGCCGCATCGCCTCACTCCTCCCACTGCCGTCCTTCTCCCACCCATGTCTGCCACCGCTGCTTCCCTCTGCCCCATCGCCCTCCTCACCGCCCTCCTCACCGCCCTCCTCACCGCCCTCCTCACCGCCCTCCTCACCGCCCTCCTCACCGCCCTCCTCACCGCCCTCCTCACTATCCTCACTCAGATCAACCACCTCAAATTCCTTCTCCCTCCCCTCCCTCCCCATCCCACCTTCACCGGAACCCTTCCCTCCATTCCCCCGTCCATCTCCCCCTTCCGCCCCTCCCTCCTCCCCTCTTCCCCCCTCCATATCCACCACACCCACACACTCCCCTCCGCCCTCTCTCCGCCACCTCATGGCCGCGTGTGCTATCGCCGCCTCACTCCCCCCCGCCAGCCCCCACCCTATCGCCAGTTGCGCCACGACCCCAGCCATGCCAGGCGCCATGGCGTGCGCCAGCATGTGGCGGTGCCGCACCAGCTTGCTCACGAAGCGCCGGCTCCAGCTCGTGTTGTACGACAGGCACGCGTGTGGGTACACCCACGGAGCGATGCGGCGCGCTGCCTGGCGCAGCATGGGGCGCGTGAGAATGAGCGGCACGCCGTGCCTCCCCAGCAGGCCCCTCCCTGCAGCTGCACTCCCCACCTGCTCCCTGAGGCCGAAGAGCAGCCTCATGCTGTCGTCCATCACCCCCCCTGCTGCTGGCGCGGGATCAGCAGCACCACACCCAGCAGCATCACCATCAGCAGCAGCACCACACCCAGCAGCATCACCATCAGCAGCAGCAGCATCACCATCAGCAGCAGCAGCAGCAGCATTGTCGGCATGAGCAGCGGTGCCCCACTCATGGCCAGGCGGCCAGGAGATGTGGGTCTTCCTCATGAGGATGCCGGCATTGAGCTCGAGGATCCACTGCTGCACCACCCACTCCACCCGCCCCCGCCGCCCACACCGCTCCCGCTGCAGCCGCAGCGCCAGCGGGCCCTGCAGCATGGCGAAGGTCAGGGCGGCGGGCAGCTGCATCCACCTGGGGGGGAGGGGGAGGGGTGAAGAAGAGGGCGTGCTGCCTGGGGAACGAGTAAACGCTTTGTAAACGGCTGCGGGGCTGCGGGGAGGTGCATCCACCTGGGAGGGAGGGCGGGCGGGAGAAGCGGGGGTGGAGCGTGGGGAACGAGTGAAGGGCTCGTCACAGGCGAGGTGGAGAGAGACGCTGGCATGCATGCAGCACATGGGCATGCAGGGAGCACAAGGGCATGCAGGGAGCACATGGGCCTGCACCAGGGAAGCCTTGAGCGGAGGGGGGGAAGGGGGGCAAGGGCAGGCGGGAGGCCTCACCTGGTGGTGCGGGCGGGCATGCGAGCAGGGCAGCGTGCGGTGGATATACTTCCCCACGTGTGGGGCCAGGCAGCGGGAACGTGGCCATGGGGCGCCGTGGGTGGGTGGGTGGGCAGCGCACCTGTGGGTCTGGGCGCACCTGTGGGTGTGGGCGCACCTGTGGGTCTGGGCGCACCTGTGGGTCTGGGCGCACCTGTGGGTCTGGGCGCACCTGTGGGTGTGGGCGCAGCTGTGGGTCTGGGCGCACCTGTGGGTGTGGGCGCACCTGTGGGTGTGGGCGCACCTGTGGGTTTTGGCGCACCTGTGGGTGTGGGCGCACCTGTCGGTCTGGGCGCACCTGTGGGTGTGGGCGCACCTGTGGGTCTGGGCGCACCTGTGGGTGTGGGCGCACCTGTGGGTCTGGGCGCACCTGTGGGTCTGGGCGCACCTGTGGGTGTGGGTGCAGCTGTGGGTGTGGGCGCACCTGTGGGTGTGGGCGCACCTGTGGGTTTTGACGCACCTGTGGGTGTGGGCGCACCTGTGGGTGTGGGCGCACCTGTGGGTTTTGGCGCACCTGTGGGTCTGGGCGAGGACGGCCAGCAGGTCGGCGTGGGTGAGCGCCACGCCCCACGCGCGCGCCACGGCGTGCAGCACATGCGCGTGCGGCAGGTGGGGGCGCGCCAGCACGGCCAGGCAGATGGCTCGAATCCTGCTCAGCGTCAGCCCTGGCAGGTGGCGCGTGCGCACTGCGCCGTGGCTGGCATCCCCACACACCAGGTACACCTGCCTCCCCTCCTCCTCTCTCTCTCCCTCAACCTCCGCGTCCTGCACCACTTTCTCCGCCCCCCTTTCCTCCCCTCGCACCCCCCCTTCGCCCCTGCCTTGGGCCGTGCAAGCACCTCCACTCCCACCTCCACTGTCTTTCCCCCCTCCTCCACCTGCTTCCCCTCCACCTGCGTCCCCTCCACCTGCCTCCCCTCCACCTGCCTCTCCGCCACCTGCCTCCCCTCCACCTGCCTCCCCTCCACCTGCCTCTCCGCCACCTGCCTCCCCTCCACCTGCCTCCCCTCCACCTGCCTCCCCTCCACCTGCCTCCCCTCCACCTGCCTCCCCTCCACCTGCCTCCCCTCCACCTGCCTCCCCTCCACATGCCTCCCCTCCACCTGCCTCCCCTCCACCTGCCTCTCCTCCGCGCCCCCCTGCCCCGCCACCAGCGCCACCATGGCGGGTGGGCGCGCGGTGGAAGTCCGGCAGCATGACGCTTTCGTTCGCCAGCACGGCCCGCAGCTCCTGCAGCTCGGGGGTGCCGATGGCTGGCAGGCTGGACGGGGAGGGCCACGCTCGGGGGGGCACATGGCGGTGGGTAGAGGGAGGTTGGTGATGGGACCGCTCTGCCATGGGGGAAGCACCTCGGTGGGGCGCAGGACACCCACGGGGCTCCCCGCCAGCAGGTGTCCCCCTTACAAGCAGCCCCGCGTCGATGACAGCCTCCTCCACCACATCCCGCGGCAGCTCGATGGCGTGCTCCCTGGCCAGCCGCATCAGCACCGCGCGCGCCCGCCGGTACGGGTTGCTCACCCCCGGCAGCAGCCCCATCTGTTGGTCCCTCCACTCGCCCGTGCTGCCACCACCACCACCAGCAGCAGCGCCCTCATACCCGAGCCAGTCCTCCTCATAGTCCTCCTCGAAGTTCTCCTCCTCCTCATCCTCATCATCGCTCGTTGTGCCGTCCCTTCTGCCGTACTTTGGCCGCTTCTTCCTCCTCCTCCCCTCCTCCTCCCCTCCAACCCCATTCTCGCCCTCCTCACCGTCTTCCCCCTCTCGTTTCCTCTTCCCCCCGCCCCCCTCCCCAGCGCCCCTGCGCCCCTCCGCCAGTCGCAGCAGCAACAGCCCATAGCGCCGCGCGAACCGCCCGCCCCACTCCGCGGTGCAGCGCCCCTCATCCAGCCCCAGCCCCCGCGCCACCTCCTTGGCGCGCGCCACCAGCTGCTCGCGGCTCACGGCGCGGCCCTCGCCCTCCTCGCGCGCCAGCACCCACAGTGCCACCGCGTCCTCCAGCGCGCGCTCCCCCGCATCCCCCGCTGGCAGCGCGCCCGCGCTCAGCCACTTGCGGCTCTCGGCGGCGATGGCGCGCACGTGCTTGGGGACGAGCAGCGCGCCGTAGCGCGCGTGCACGGCGGTGGAGACGATCTTGGCGCTGAGGAACGGCCGCACGCACTTGAGCATCGCGATCTCGTACCGCAGCCGCTGGCTCGCCACCGCCGCACACACGCCCGAGCTGCCCATGGGCCCTATGCGCGCGGCGGCCGCCGTGAAAGGATCAGGCGCGCTCGCCTCTCCGCCGCCCACCCGCGATGGATGACCCCCGTCGGCCTGCCCCGTGCTGCCCCCTCCCCCGCCGCGTCTGCCCGCACCTCCCTGGGCACCGGCGCCACCCGGCACTCTCTCTGCGCCCTGCGACCCCTCATTCTCCCGCGCGCCATCTCCCCCCTTCTCCCTCCCCTCCCCCCCCTGCGTCCCCTTCTCCTCGCCCGCCCGCCCGCCCGTCTCGTGGCCGCACTCGTCGAGCCCCGCGTCGGCGAGCGCGGCGTGGCACCACCACGGCTCGAACTCAAACAGCGCCGGCACGCCGAACCCACCCCCGATGCGCTGCGCGTGCTTCTGCACGCGCCGCAGCACGCTCACCCTCGGCGGCGCCGCCTTTCCCGCCGCCGCCGCCTTCGCTGCCAGGCGCGCGCGCGTCTCCCGCGTCCACCGCGCCAACTCCGCCTCGAGCGCGGGGTTCTTATAGCGAACGTAGCCGCTCTTCCCCAAGCCCGGCTCGGCGATGGCCTTCCGGTAGAGCCGGTCCACGTGCGCCGCGCGAAGCCGCGTGCCGTACTGCGCGTTGAGGGCCGTCGCCAGGTGCTCGTTCGCCAGCTCCGGGTGCGCGCGTCGCACGGCGACGATCTCGCGCAGCACCAAGGGGCTCACGACCGGCATGCCGCACGGCTTCTTGGCGTCGCGCGGATCATCCATCGCGCGAGGTGCCACGCGCCGAGCTAGCCGCTCCGACCCACGCTAGCTAGCGCGTCTACAGATAGAAGGCTACCAGTTCTGTCGCCAGAAGCAGGACGCTTGCGTACGACAACAAGCACACGAGCATTATCGCATCGCGCGACGATTCGAATAGCAATCGACATTTGGTGTGGGAAACGTGGTGAATGGCGGCTGGGGAACATGACTGCGCGAACAAGCACAAGGGGAAATTGCGACTTAGGCTTGCAGCGGGGGAGGGGTAGGAAACGAGATCGCTGGGGTTCAGGTGGGGTCACAGACTCACAGCGGCAGCCGCTGCAGGCTCGATCCGAGCGAGGGGGTTCATGTTGGGCTGTGTTGCGTTTCGGGAAACTCCGAGATATCTTTCCGTGGACACTATGTCATATCAGCAAATTTCGAGGTTTAGAATCCAGTCCCCTGATAGGTGTTTCCACTGCCCTAACTAAACAACATGCAATCTCATCTGACTAGCCAAGCACTTAGCAGAGTGTTTCCAGGCACCCGTGCCGGGCATGTCAGCCAACTCGACCGAGGACAATATGGGCGCAGGAACTTACTGAGGGAGATTCCTGACACCGGATGCTGACAGGAAAGGGAAGCGGCCATTCATGTAATTAGGTCAAGTCAAGTTGGGCGGGTAAATTCGAAAGGCGCGAGAACGAGCGAGTCTGGTACTGTAGCCAGGTTCGCGATGATCAGCAGTTTGGAGGTTTCCGAACACCATGACACGGAGGACTACAAGCTGGATCACCGAAGAACGTCTTCGAAGCAATTACCCCTACTCTCAACGTCGTCCTCACCTATAGAGTTGACCGTTAAGTACATGAAGGCATTAGCTCTAAACTATAATATACCCACGCAATTTTCCAAATCTTCAGATTATAAAAGTGACACTTGTTACGATACCTACATCCATCCAAGATGCCTAAGTACAAGTTGATTAAATCCTCCGTGTATGATTAAAAAAAAAAAAAAAAAAAAAAAAAACAAGAGGCGACTAAATCGTCTTAGGGTTGCGGAGCTATCTTTGCCGGTTTGACAAATTGAATAATTTTATTTTGCATTTTACATCGAGATTATGACTATTATCATTTGATGTGATATTAATTTACAATTTTGCATCAAGTCTTATTATATTTTACTAATATACATCCTTGTTTCTCAAAACTGTACATCTGATGTTTTAATAGCGCAACACATTATTCCTTCCAGATTTGATAGAGCCAGCTCGGAAATCGGGGGATGCAAAATACATACCGGAGAGTCGAACCCAAGACTTCCGAACGGGTAAACCCTATACGCTACCCTAAGACGTCAATTAAATACATTAGTAATTATTGTTTCTTTGTTTTTTGCGACGAATCAGAATGCTCCTTAGGGTTTGTTCTTTTTTCTCGCCTCGTCCCCAGCCTCGCTTCTCACGTTGAGTTTTCAGTCACGCCACCTCGGAACTAGTTTCCTACCCAAGGTAAGTCGTTCTATGTGTTCCCTTATCTATTTTTAAACTTGTTTTTCCGTCTCTTTTAGTAAGGGGTTCCATCTCGTGTTTGGGGGGGGAAATAGCAACGGGATTGACGGGGGGAATGGCGACGGAATTGACGGGGGGATGGCGACGTGATTGACGGGTAGAATGGCGACGGGATTGACGGGGGGAATGGCGACGGGATTGGCGACGGAATTGACGGGGGATTGGCGACGGCGGCATTGACAGCGGGGGACGACGGGATTGATGAGGGGATAGGCGGGGACTCTCTCTCGCTCTTTCACTACCTCTTTTTCCACCTCTTTCTTGATCTCTCTCTCTCTCTCTCTCTCTCTCTCTCTCTCTCTCTCTCTCTCTCTCTCTCTCTCTCTCTCTCTCTCTCTCTCTCTCTCTCTCTCTCTCTCTCTCTCTCTCTCTCTCTCTCTCTCTCTACCTCTCTTGCTCTCTCTATATATACCCCTTTTTCTACCTCTTTCTTGATCTCTGTTTTTCTCTCTCTCCTCTCTCTCTCTCTCTCTCTCTCTCTCTCTCTCTCTCTCTCTCTATCTCTCTCTCTCTCTCTCTCTCTCTCTCTCTCTCTCGCTCTCTCTCTCTCTCTCTCTCTCTCTCTCTCTCTCTCTCTCTCTCTCTCTCTCTCTCTCTCTCTCTCTCTCTCTCTCTCTCTCTCTCTACCTCTCTTGCTCTCTCTATATGTACCCCTTTTTCTACCTCTTTCTTGATCTCTGTTTTTGTCTCTCTCTCCCTTCTCTCTTTCTCTCTCTCTCTCTCTCTCTCTCTCTCTCTCTCTCTCTCTCTCTCTCTCTCTCTCTCTCTCTATATATATATATATATATATATATATGTATATATATATACCTCATTTTCTACCTCTTTCTTGATCTCTGTTTCGCACTCACTCTCTCGCTCTCTCTCTCTCTCTCTCTCTCTCTCTCTCTCTCTCTCTCTCTCTCTCTCTCTCTCTCTCTCTCTCTCGCTCTCTTTCTCTCTCTCTCTCTCGCTCTCGCTCTCTCTCTCTCTCTCTCTTTCTCTCTCTGTCTCTCTCTCTCTCTCTCTCTCTCTCTCTCTCTCTCTCTCTCTCTCTTCTCTCTCTCTCTCTCTCTCTCTCTCTCTCGTTCTCTCTCTCTTTCTCTTCTCTCTCTCTCTCTTTCGTTCTCTCCCTCTCTTCTCTCACTTTCGTTCTCTCTCTTCACTATCTGATATGTCGTTCATTTCTTCAATCCTCGTTGTCATTTCCCGTATTCTACCATGTCTTGTTTTTTCAATTAACTTCTATTCTTTTCTTCTTTTTTCCACGTGTGTTGGTGCATCAGGAATGCGTCAGGAAGAGATCTCTGGTTTCCAACAGTGGTTTTGATCTAGAATAACATGTTTTAAATGTTTTATGCTTCGTGCGATATTTCTTTCTCCTGATGCATCTTAGAGTCCATGTATTGTGTTAGTGTTCTTTTTCTTTTGCTTTGTATTGGGATGTGACATTTTTCCGTTTTGCTACTGTTTGTTTGATAGACGGGTGGTGCATTTTGTGTATGCAAGAAAGTGGGTTGTATTGATCGTCTCAAGTAAGGTTCTTTGACTTTCCACCCTGAGTGCAGTCATTTGAACTGGAGATGATAAGTGCAATCCATTTTGTTGTTATCATGAAATGCATTGCCTCAAAATATATCGTGTGACTTGTCCACTAGGCTTTCGATTTCCCCCACTTAATTGGGGAAGCGATTGCTTATTTTTGTCGCCGACAAAAATACGCGTTAGGCAATTATGGAAAACATTTACAATTTTTGTTTTCCATAATTTTTTTACCAATAATAGTGTAATTGATAAATTACTCTACATTACAGATATAAACGAAAATCCCATTCAGATAGCTTAGGAAGAGAGCTTTTTTCTTTCCTTTTTTTCTTAAAGCACAAAACAAGAAATAATGGAAAACATGAACACATTTGTTTTCCATTAATGTCTATTTTTAAGTATAGCATTATACGTAGTTTTAGTATGGCACTTTCATCCAACTATTTACATAGTCAAGTTGATGAATCCATATAGTTAAGATGAATGAACCTACTA